>CM068373.1:316109267-316554267 GCA_034769895.1 Magicicada septendecula | reverse complement strand
TAAAAATAAATTTTAAAAATGGCTAAATCATCAGCTGTAGATATGGCAGCAATTGAGCAAATGTTTAAGCAGTTGACCACTAAAATGGAAGAAACTAGAACTGAAATAAAAGATACAAGTAATAAATTATCTAGTGAAATAAAAGATACAAATAATAAAATTGAAATTACTAATAGTAAACTTGAAAATAAAATTGAAAGTACAAATAGTCAATTAAATAGTAAAATTGATGAAAATAATAAAAGTTTAGAAGAAAGTAATCAAAAATTAATAAATGATGTTAATAATAAAATAGAGCAAACTAATAAATATTTGTCTAGCGAAATGAAACAAATAAATGAAAATTTATCTAGCCAAATAGAACAAAGTAGTAAAGAAGCTACATTTAAAATAGATGAAGAAATATCTAATCTAGCTAGTAAATTAGACAGTACTAATAATAAAATAGATGAGAGTAATATTAGGTTTGATAAGCATACCGAAGAGGTTAAAACTACGCTAGAAGAATTTAGGAAACAAGTAAACACTAATTTTCGCCGTCAAGACGAAAAACTAAATAAGTTTAGAAACGAATTTCATGAAAGGTTAGAACAAAAAGTAACCCTCATTAATCAACAATTCAGTGAAGTAACAGCTGAATTAAAAACACAATCGCTTCTAAATAAAGAAGAAATCCAGAATAATAGGGAAGAGTGTACCCAACTGGGAGAGAATATTAAAGAAGTTAAGAAACAGGTAGAGAGTAAGGCTAACAGTGACGAAGTACATCAAAATGTGGAACAGCAGTTGAAGGTAATGCGGGAAGATCTGACTAAAGCAATGAAGTCACAGCAAACCAAAATAGTGAGGTGTGGCGGCTATAAGGAAGAACCGGAAAACCTTGCATTTTCAGGAAACCCACATGAGAATCCTGTGGAATTCCTAAAGCTGTTTGAGGCGTATGTAGCTCGTGTAAATCCACTGATGGACGACGAGGACAAGAAGGACATGTTGAGCCGATTTCTCAAGAATTGGGAGGTACGTGGTGGAAAGTCATCTCGGACAGAGTCCAAACCTACTCAGACTTCAGAGAAAAATTCCTTGCTCAGTACTGGAATGTTCAGATAGAAAGAAGGGTACGCGATCATCTAGAATTTGGTAAATATCACCCGTCAATGAATATGACAACCACCAACTATGTGCTTAACGTAATGGCGCAAGTCAAGCATCTAACACCACCAACAGAAGAGAGAGACCTAGTATATAAGCTAGCGCGTCATTTCTCAGAACGCACTAGTGTAGCAACCACTACTAGAGGAGTGGATACTCTAGAAAAGTTCATAATGGTTGTAGATGAGTGTCAAGATTTAGAGAGGGACCTACAGCGTGTAAGTAATCAGCTGAGTAACTACTCTAGAGGCGATCATCAAGAACCAACTTTCTACTCAACTAAGAGGAGAGACAATGAATGCCCAAAAGAAAAATGGTTTACCCCATATCCGGGTAATAAAAACCAAAATCGACCGGAATTGGAGGAGAAGGGTAGAATTAGGAGTGTAGAAAACAAACCAAATAAAGGGTATAAAGTATGTAAAACAACTATAACCTCTACCGAGCAGCAACCGTCGACTAGTAAAATGAATACTGGAAACGGGAAGCCACTGCAGGTAGAAAAGAAACAAAACTAAACCTACCATTACCTGCAGTGAAATCACCAAAGAAAACAGGTAAAATGAACGTAACTAATAATATAAAACAAGTGAGCGATAGGGAGTTCTTGTTAAAAGAGGAGCAAGAAGTGGGTAGAAACCATTATCCTGAATGTCCGGAAATAATCTGTAAAATCAGTAATCTACTAGTAAGAGCGCTTATAGACACTGGCAGTGAAGTTACCTGTGTCAGCTCAAAGTTTGTAGATAATTGTCAGTTGCGAAATTGTCCCAGACTACCCGTAAAACATTGTAATGTACAGGGAGCCACTGGAGCCAAAATGCAAAAGATAACTGAACAAATTCATTTACCTATCAATATAAATGGTACCCAAACCCAAATTGTAGCTCTTATAGTCCCAAAACTCGTTCATAACTGTATTATTGGGGTAGATACGTTACTTGAATGGAAAGCAAAAATAAATTTTTAAAAGAAATACCATTACGATGGAAATAAATACAAATAAAATAAATGTGAACATTAAAGAGTTTAAGCATTGGAACTCGGTAAGTGTCATAAAAGGGTATATAGAGAAACCTGTAGTTGACGTTAGGAGTGACCAGCACTGTATTGATGATACTCCAGAAATCAACATAGGGACTGAGTTGAACAACGAGCAACAGAACAAAATTCAGCAACTCGTTGGTGAGTATAGTGATGTGTTCAGAACAGAGCCTGGAAGAGCTAGGTTCTATGAACATCAGTTAACACTAACTGAAAATGCATCATTTGTACAAAGGACTTATCCAATCCCTCTACATTATAGAGATGAAGTGGAGAAAGAGATCCAACAGATGTTAGCGAATGGTGTTATAGAGAGAGCAAGTAGTCCCTATATAAACCCTTTAGTAGTTGTCACCAAGCCGAACGGGAGTATCCGATTATACTTAGATGCTAGGAAACTAAATTCTTTATTAGTACCAGATTACGAGTGCGCTAGGAGTGTGGAAGAATTGTTTCAAAAATGTAATGGGGTTAAGTATATGATCAAACTGGACTTAACATCAGGATTTTGGCAAATTCCCATCCGAAAATGTGATAGAAAGTATACGGAATTTTTGTATAAAAACAAGTGCTACCAATTTAAAGTTGTACCTTTTGGCCTGAGCACCAGCTTAGCTGCAATGGTAAGGTGTTTAGACAGTGCCTTAGGTAATGAGGTAGAGAACACTAGTGTTCGTAGATGATATTCTATGTGTGTCGCAAACATTCGAGGAGCACTTACAACATTTAAGAAATATTTTTGAAAAATTAAGATCAGCAAACATGACGCTGAATCTACGGAAATCAGAGTTTGGTAAGGAGGAAATTAAGTTCTTAGGTCACCGAATCTCAGTGGAAGGCATAACCACGGACCCAGAGAAGGTAAAAGCCATACAAGAATTTCCAACTCCAAAGAACTGCAAGCAGCTAAAGTCATTTCTAGGTTTAGCTAACTACTATCAGAAGTTTACAAGTAAATTCGCGGAAAGTACTGTTCCATTGTTAAAGTTGTTAAACAAAGGGATTAAATGGAAGTGGACAAAGGACCACGATGAGAGCTGCAACAAGTGAAAAGTCTTTTTACAAATACTGTTGTATTAAATCATCCAAGAATAGGAGAAAGATTTTACTTGCAAACAGACGCCAGCAATATTGCTATTGGAACACACTTGTATCAGATTGATGAGAAGGGCCAAAAAGCGGTATTAGGATTTGTAAGTCGCACACTTAAAGGGGCAGAATTAACCTATTTTACGACAGAAAAAGAGCTATTAGCGATAGTGCATAGCCTGTCAAAGTTTAGAAGTTATATTCTGGGTGCTAAACTTACTATAATCACCGACAATAAGGCGTTAGTATTTTTATTAAAGTGTAAATTGCTAGGTGCTCCTCTGACTCGTTGGATCTTGACTATACAAGAGTATCAATTTGAAATACAATATTGTAAAGCGAAAGACAACTTGGTAGCAGATGTACTCAGTAGAAATCCACCATCAGAAAACAACATGGAAACAGATAACATTAAATGTAGTAGCAATGATATTGGTATTTGCGCGGCAAAGCATATAACAAAACCTGAAGTAGTTAGACGACTTAAGGAAATAGGGACTCATCAACAACAGGACCCTAGGATTAGTGTAGCTTGGAGGAGTGCAGTTACCAACACCAAACCAGGATTTTCCATATATGACGGTAAGCTATATAAGCTATGTTCTCATAGGAGGAAGAATAAACAAAATATTGACCCATAAAGAAATAATAATTTGAGCCAATAATGTATGTGAGTCAAACGTGGCCAAATAAAATAAATATATAATTGTTTTGAATCAAGGTCAATGATAATAATAATAAATTTTATTTAAATAAATGTTAGTAATGTTATTTAAATTATTGGCATTAAATAAGCCAAAATGATGATTAAAATATTAATGGTCATATAAATTTCCAATATACCATGTTAGGTTAAGTAACATTGTAATCTTTAGTTATAAGACAGATGTAAGGAAAATGGTATTAGTGCAAGTTTTGTGCGGGAAAAAGTGCGAAAGAATATGTGCAAAATTTTCATCAGTGTAAAGCTGTACATAAGAAAAAAATTAATGATTTATAAAATAATCAATTTTTTTTTATACCGAGTGGGGGTATATACAACGATTCATATTAGCGTCCTATCTGAGCGTTATATGAAGTGTCTGACGGAGGGAGTATAGCAGCATAAGCAAGAGAGAGAGCGTACAATCGCAGCCATCTCACTCTAACCTCGCCACAGCGACATCCAATACTGGTACGAACATGAAATTTTACTCAATACAAATTATCAGTTCAACCTGTGATAACTTAAAAACTAATAAATATACGGCAATTCTGAAAACAGCATTGTATTCAGCAAGTGAAGCTTTATAAGTAGCCGCAATCTCAGTTAATATAATTAACAATTGAAGAAGTTATACGTAAGACGTACACCAAAAGGAATAACGAGAGAATTATGCTACGTAGGAATTAGGTGTTTTCACACACACACACACACACACACACACACACACACACACACACACACACACACACACACACACACACACACACACACACACACACACACACACACACACACACACACACACACACACACACACACACACACACACACACACACACACACACACACACAGAGAGAGAGATAAAGACCTAAGCAACAATATTCTGTGGTCAGATCTTTGAAAACACGTTTGCAAATACCTGTAATCAATCGATTTGCAAACACAGGAAGTAAGATTTTAACTAGAAATTCTCTGCCGTTTCAACCTGTCAAGGGGTGTTTTGTCGACCTGTTCGAGATTGTCAAAACTGGAAAAACGCATGATTTATTTGAACAACCAATCAGCATCCAGTATTTAAAACTGACGCCAACTGAAAGCGAGGGGTAGCATCACTCTTCGTTCGGATCTTAAACGTGCTAGTCGTGTATAAATAACGTAGGCCTACAGAAATTTTTTCAATCACGCAAAAGTGTAATTAAGATCAAATTCGAGAAGCAGTCCGCAGTAAAGATGAACTAGTACCGTTCAACAACTCTCGCTGCGTAAAACAAAATTAATTAATTAAATTATTAATTAATTAATCAACAGCCGTGAAGAACCTGTGCGACAGAAGACTACAGCATCTGTAATTGCCAGGGCATCTTCTACAGCATTGATCAACATCAATTCTTCTGTGCAAAACCATCAAAAGGAGGACCTCTACGGATTCCTATCTTCGGTCAACTCATCAAACAGTAAGCAATAGATTCATTGATCAATGAAATAAGCACTAAAGAAATAATAAAAATAATAAACAATTTTTAAAAGACACTAAGCATTTCACACTTTGTATTTTAATTATAAGATTAGCTCTAACATAGTATAGGAGTGTTGAATGGAAAGTGGGGTGTAGTATTGGACGTGCAAATTATTGCAGACCTGTTCTTTAGCACTGGTTTGGGAGATAGCAATCTCTTAATTAAACCAGATAAGAGCCATAGGTCGTTTGAACGTCTTAATCGTTACTTTTCACACTCACTCAGTAATTATAAGTGTTAGGGTAGAAATAAGTCCTACCATTAGTCTAATCAAGTTTAAAAATAATTGATTAAAACGTTAATTAAAATAATCAAGCAAATATTAAAGTGTTATTTGTAACGATTCCCCTTGAAAACCACAATCACTGAACGAATCCTGAGAAAGAGTGTCTCCATGCGCTGAGCTAAGCTGAAACCGTGTCATTTGTATCTGGGATTTGTTCTGGCGCCCAGGTGAAGTAATATCACGGGTAAGTAACATTTTATCTAACATTACAAATATTAGATAATTGTGTTAGACGAAAGGGAGCGTCGTATAGAATTGTCGCCGCAACTAAGGGGCACGAATAAATCACCAAATTTATATATAGATATAAGTTTTGTATAAATTTGGCGCGGCCAACTAAGAAGCTCGATTAAACTCGAAATATAGCACAAAAGAAAGTGCTAATTTGGCGTTCCTTTTACCCAAGTGATTAGTTAAATTGTAATAATAATAAATTTTAAAAGAAGTGGAATTCAAGGTTACAAATAACTGATAAATAATTTGTTAAAAATAAATTTTAAAAATGGCTAAATCATCAGCTGTAGATATGGCAGCAATTGAGCAAATGTTTAAGCAGTTGACCACTAAAATGGAAGAAACTAAAACTGAAATAAAAGATACAAGTAATAAATTATCTAGTGAAATAAAAGATACAAATAATAAAATTGAAATTACTAATAGTAAACTTGAAAATAAAATTGAAAGTACAAATAGTCAATTAAATAGTAAAATTGATGAAAATAATAAAAGTTTAGAAGAAAGTAATCAAAAATTAATAAATGATGTTAATAATAAAATAGAGCAAACTAATAAATATTTGTCTAGCGAAATGAAACAAATAAATGAAAATTTATCTAGCCAAATAGAACAAAGTAGTAAAGAAGCTACATTTAAAATAGATGAAGAAATATCTAATCTAGCTAGTAAATTAGACAGTACTAATAATAAAATAGATGAGAGTAATATTAGGTTTGATAAGCATACCGAAGAGGTTAAAACTACGCTAGAAGAATTTAGGAAACAAGTAAACACTAATTTTCGCCGTCAAGACGAAAAACTAAATAAGTTTAGAAACGAATTTCATGAAAGGTTAGAACAAAAAGTAACCCTCATTAATCAACAATTCAGTGAAGTAACAGCTGAATTAAAAACACAATCGCTTCTAAATAAAGAAGAAATCCAGAATAATAGGGAAGAGTGTACCCAACTGGGAGAGAATATTAAAGAAGTTAAGAAACAGGTAGAGAGTAAGGCTAACAGTGACGAAGTACATCAAAATGTGGAACAGCAGTTGAAGGTAATGCGGGAAGATCTGACTAAAGCAATGAAGTCACAGCAAACCAAAATAGTGAGGTGTGGCGGCTATAAGGAAGAACCGGAAAACCTTGCATTTTCAGGAAACCCACATGAGAATCCTGTGGAATTCCTAAAGCTGTTTGAGGCGTATGTAGCTCGTGTAAATCCACTGATGGACGACGAGGACAAGAAGGACATGTTGAGCCGATTTCTCAAGAATTGGGAGGTACGTGGTGGAAAGTCATCTCGGACAGAGTCCAAACCTACTCAGACTTCAGAGAAAAATTCCTTGCTCAGTACTGGAATGTTCAGATAGAAAGAAGGGTACGCGATCATCTAGAATTTGGTAAATATCACCCGTCAATGAATATGACAACCACCAACTATGTGCTTAACGTAATGGCGCAAGTCAAGCATCTAACACCACCAACAGAAGAGAGAGACCTAGTATATAAGCTAGCGCGTCATTTCTCAGAACGCACTTGTGTAGCAACCACTACTAGAGGAGTGGATACTCTAGAAAAGTTCATAATGGTTGTAGATGAGTGTCAAGATTTAGAGAGGGACCTACAGCGTGTAAGTAATCAGCTGAGTAACTACTCTAGAGGCGATCATCAAGAACCAACTTTCTACTCAACTAAGAGGAGAGACAATGAATGCCCAAAAGAAAAATGGTTTACCCCATATCCGGGTAATAAAAACCAAAATCGACCGGAATTGGAGGAGAAGGGTAGAATTAGGAGTGTAGAAAACAAACCAAATAAAGGGTATAAAGTATGTAAAACAACTATAACCTCTACCGAGCAGCAACCGTCGACTAGTAAAATGAATACTGGAAACGGGAAGCCACTGCAGGTAGAAAAGAAACAAAACTAAACCTACCATTACCTGCAGTGAAATCACCAAAGAAAACAGGTAAAATGAACGTAACTAATAATATAAAACAAGTGAGCGATAGGGAGTTCTTGTTAAAAGAGGAGCAAGAAGTGGGTAGAAACCATTATCCTGAATGTCCGGAAATAATCTGTAAAATCAGTAATCTACTAGTAAGAGCGCTTATAGACACTGGCAGTGAAGTTACCTGTGTCAGCTCAAAGTTTGTAGATAATTGTCAGTTGCGAAATTGTCCCAGACTACCCGTAAAACATTGTAATGTACAGGGAGCCACTGGAGCCAAAATGCAAAAGATAACTGAACAAATTCATTTACCTATCAATATAAATGGTACCCAAACCCAAATTGTAGCTCTTATAGTCCCAAAACTCGTTCATAACTGTATTATTGGGGTAGATACGTTACTTGAATGGAAAGCAAAAATAAATTTTTAAAAGAAATACCATTACGATGGAAATAAATACAAATAAAATAAATGTGAACATTAAAGAGTTTAAGCATTGGAACTCGGTAAGTGTCATAAAAGGGTATATAGAGAAACCTGTAGTTGACGTTAGGAGTGACCAGCACTGTATTGATGATACTCCAGAAATCAACATAGGGACTGAGTTGAACAACGAGCAACAGAACAAAATTCAGCAACTCGTTGGTGAGTATAGTGATGTGTTCAGAACAGAGCCTGGAAGAGCTAGGTTCTATGAACATCAGTTAACACTAACTGAAAATGCATCATTTGTACAAAGGACTTATCCAATCCCTCTACATTATAGAGATGAAGTGGAGAAAGAGATCCAACAGATGTTAGCGAATGGTGTTATAGAGAGAGCAAGTAGTCCCTATATAAACCCTTTAGTAGTTGTCACCAAGCCGAACGGGAGTATCCGATTATACTTAGATGCTAGGAAACTAAATTCTTTATTAGTACCAGATTACGAGTGCGCTAGGAGTGTGGAAGAATTGTTTCAAAAATGTAATGGGGTTAAGTATATGATCAAACTGGACTTAACATCAGGATTTTGGCAAATTCCCATCCGAAAATGTGATAGAAAGTATACGGAATTTTTGTATAAAAACAAGTGCTACCAATTTAAAGTTGTACCTTTTGGCCTGAGCACCAGCTTAGCTGCAATGGTAAGGTGTTTAGACAGTGCCTTAGGTAATGAGGTAGAGAACACTAGTGTTCGTAGATGATATTCTATGTGTGTCACAAACATTCGAGGAGCACTTACAACATTTAAGAAATATTTTTGAAAAATTAAGATCAGCAAACATGACGCTGAATCTACGGAAATCAGAGTTTGGTAAGGAGGAAATTAAGTTCTTAGGTCACCGAATCTCAGTGGAAGGCATAACCACGGACCCAGAGAAGGTAAAAGCCATACAAGAATTTCCAACTCCAAAGAACTGCAAGCAGCTAAAGTCATTTCTAGGTTTAGCTAACTACTATCAGAAGTTTACAAGTAAATTCGCGGAAAGTACTGTTCCATTGTTAAAGTTGTTAAACAAAGGGATTAAATGGAAGTGGACAAAGGACCACGATGAGAGCTGCAACAAGTGAAAAGTCTTTTTACAAATACTGTTGTATTAAATCATCCAAGAATAGGAGAAAGATTTTACTTGCAAACAGACGCCAGCAATATTGCTATTGGAACACACTTGTATCAGATTGATGAGAAGGGCCAAAAAGCGGTATTAGGATTTGTAAGTCGCACACTTAAAGGGGCAGAATTAACCTATTTTACGACAGAAAAAGAGCTATTAGCGATAGTGCATAGCCTGTCAAAGTTTAGAAGTTATATTCTGGGTGCTAAACTTACTATAATCACCGACAATAAGGCGTTAGTATTTTTATTAAAGTGTAAATTGCTAGGTGCTCCTCTGACTCGTTGGATCTTGACTATACAAGAGTATCAATTTGAAATACAATATTGTAAAGCGAAAGACAACTTGGTAGCAGATGTACTCAGTAGAAATCCACCATCAGAAAACAACATGGAAACAGATAACATTAAATGTAGTAGCAATGATATTGGTATTTGCGCGGCAAAGCATATAACAAAACCTGAAGTAGTTAGACGACTTAAGGAAATAGGGACTCATCAACAACAGGACCCTAGGATTAGTGTAGCTTGGAGGAGTGCAGTTACCAACACCAAACCAGGATTTTCCATATATGACGGTAAGCTATATAAGCTATGTTCCCATAGGAGGAAGAATAAACAAAATATTGACCCATAAAGAAATAATAATTTGAGCCAATAATGTATGTGAGTCAAACGTGGCCAAATAAAATAAATATATAATTGTTTTGAATCAAGGTCAATGATAATAATAATAAATTTTATTTAAATAAATGTTAGTAATGTTATTTAAATTATTGGCATTAAATAAGCCAAAATGATGATTAAAATATTAATGGTCATATAAATTTCCAATATACCATGTTAGGTTAAGTAACATTGTAATCTTTAGTTATAAGACAGATGTAAGGAAAATGGTATTAGTGCAAGTTTTGTGCGGGAAAAAGTGCGAAAGAATATGTGCAAAATTTTCATCAGTGTAAAGCTGTACATAAGAAAAAAATTACTGATTTATAAAATAATCAATTTTTTTTTATACCGAGTGGGGGTATATACAACGATTCATATTAGCGTCCTATCTGAGCGTTATATGAAGTGTCTGACGGAGGGAGTATAGCAGCATAAGCAAGAGAGAGAGCGTACAATCGCAGCCATCTCACTCTAACCTCGCCACAGCGACATCCAATACTGGTACGAACATGAAATTTTACTCAATACAAATTATCAGTTCAACCTGTGATAACTTAAAAACTAATAAATATACGGCAATTCTGAAAACAGCATTGTATTCAGCAAGTGAAGCTTTATAAGTAGCCGCAATCTCAGTTAATATAATTAACAATTGAAGAAGTTATACGTAAGACGTACACCAAAAGGAATAACGAGAGAATTATGCTACGTAGGAATTAGGTGTTTTCACACACACACACACACACACACACACACACACACACACACACACACACACACACACACACACACACACACACACACACACACACACACACACACACACACACACACACACACACACACACACACACACACACACACACACAGATAAAGACCTAAGCAACAATATTCTGTGGTCAGATCTTTGAAAACACGTTTGCAAATACCTGTAATCAATCGAATTGCAAACACAGGAAGTAAGATTTTAACTAGAAATTCTCTGCCGTTTCAACCTGTCAAGGGGTGTTTTGTCGACCTGTTCGAGATTGTCAAAACTGGAAAAACGCATGATTTATTTGAACAACCAATCAGCATCCAGTATTTAAAACTGACGCCAACTGAAAGCGAGGGGTAGCATCACTCTTCGTTCGGATCTTAAACGTGCTAGTCGTGTATAAATAACGTAGGCCTACAGAAATTTTTTCAATCACGCAAAAGTGTAATTAAGATCAAATTCGAGAAGCAGTCCGCAGTAAAGATGAACTAGTACCGTTCAACAACTCTCGCTGCGTAAAACAAAATTAATTAATTAAATTATTAATTAATTAATCAACAGCCGTGAAGAACCTGTGCGACAGAAGACTACAGCATCTGTAATTGCCAGGGCATCTTCTACAGCATTGATCAACATCAATTCTTCTGTGCAAAACCATCAAAAGGAGGACCTCTACGGATTCCTATCTTCGGTCAACTCATCTAACAGTAAGCAATAGATTCATTGATCAATGAAATAAGTACTAAACAAATAATAAAAATAATAAACAATTTTTAAAAGACACTAAGCATTTCACACTTTGTATTTTAATTATAAGATTAGCTCTAACATAGTATAGGAGTGTTGAATGGAAAGTGGGGTGTAGTATTGGACGTGCAAATTATTGCAGACCTGTTCTTTAGCACTGGTTTGGGAGATAGCAATCTCTTAATTAAACCAGATAAGAGCCATAGGTCGTTTGAACGTCTTAATCGTTACTTTTCACACTCACTCAGTAATTATAAGTGTTAGGGTAGAAATAAGTCCTACCATTAGTCTAATCAAGTTTAAAAATAATTGATTAAAACGTTAATTAAAATAATCAAGCAAATATTAAAGTGTTATTTGTAACGATTCCCCTTGAAAACCACAATCACTGAACGAATCCTGAGAAAGAGTGTCTCCATGCGCTGAGCTAAGCTGAAACCGTGTCATTTGTATCTGGGATTTGTTCTGGCGCCCAGGTGAAGTAATATCACGGGTAAGTAACATTTTATCTAACATTACAAATATTAGATAATTGTGTTAGACGAAAGGGAGCGTCGTATAGAATTGTCGCCGCAACTAAGGGGCACGAATAAATCACCAAATTTATATATAGATATAAGTTTTGTATAAATTTGGCGCGGCCAACTAAGAAGCTCGATTAAACTCGAAATATAGCACAAAAGAAAGTGCTAATTTGGCGTTCCTTTTACCCAAGTGATTAGTTAAATTGTAATAATAATAAATTTTAAAAGAAGTGGAATTCAAGGTTACAAATAACTGATAAATAATTTGTTAAAAATAAATTTTAAAAATGGCTAAATCATCAGCTGTAGATATGGCAGCAATTGAGCAAATGTTTAAGCAGTTGACCACTAAAATGGAAGAAACTAAAACTGAAATAAAAGATACAAGTAATAAATTATCTAGTGAAATAAAAGATACAAATAATAAAATTGAAATTACTAATAGTAAACTTGAAAATAAAATTGAAAGTACAAATAGTCAATTAAATAGTAAAATTGATGAAAATAATAAAAGTTTAGAAGAAAGTAATCAAAAATTAATAAATGATGTTAATAATAAAATAGAGCAAACTAATAAATATTTGTCTAGCGAAATGAAACAAATAAATGAAAATTTATCTAGCCAAATAGAACAAAGTAGTAAAGAAGCTACATTTAAAATAGATGAAGAAATATCTAATCTAGCTAGTAAATTAGACAGTACTAATAATAAAATAGATGAGAGTAATATTAGGTTTGATAAGCATACCGAAGAGGTTAAAACTACGCTAGAAGAATTTAGGAAACAAGTAAACACTAATTTTCGCCGTCAAGACGAAAAACTAAATAAGTTTAGAAACGAATTTCATGAAAGGTTAGAACAAAAAGTAACCCTCATTAATCAACAATTCAGTGAAGTAACAGCTGAATTAAAAACACAATCGCTTCTAAATAAAGAAGAAATCCAGAATAATAGGGAAGAGTGTACCCAACTGGGAGAGAATATTAAAGAAGTTAAGAAACAGGTAGAGAGTAAGGCTAACAGTGACGAAGTACATCAAAATGTGGAACAGCAGTTGAAGGTAATGCGGGAAGATCTGACTAAAGCAATGAAGTCACAGCAAACCAAAATAGTGAGGTGTGGCGGCTATAAGGAAGAACCGGAAAACCTTGCATTTTCAGGAAACCCACATGAGAATCCTGTGGAATTCCTAAAGCTGTTTGAGGCGTATGTAGCTCGTGTAAATCCACTGATGGACGACGAGGACAAGAAGGACATGTTGAGCCGATTTCTCAAGAATTGGGAGGTACGTGGTGGAAAGTCATCTCGGACAGAGTCCAAACCTACTCAGACTTCAGAGAAAAATTCCTTGCTCAGTACTGGAATGTTCAGATAGAAAGAAGGGTACGCGATCATCTAGAATTTGGTAAATATCACCCGTCAATGAATATGACAACCACCAACTATGTGCTTAACGTAATGGCGCAAGTCAAGCATCTAACACCACCAACAGAAGAGAGAGACCTAGTATATAAGCTAGCGCGTCATTTCTCAGAACGCACTAGTGTAGCAACCACTACTAGAGGAGTGGATACTCTAGAAAAGTTCATAATGGTTGTAGATGAGTGTCAAGATTTAGAGAGGGACCTACAGCGTGTAAGTAATCAGCTGAGTAACTACTCTAGAGGCGATCATCAAGAACCAACTTTCTACTCAACTAAGAGGAGAGACAATGAATGCCCAAAAGAAAAATGGTTTACCCCATATCCGGGTAATAAAAACCAAAATCGACCGGAATTGGAGGAGAAGGGTAGAATTAGGAGTGTAGAAAACAAACCAAATAAAGGGTATAAAGTATGTAAAACAACTATAACCTCTACCGAGCAGCAACCGTCGACTAGTAAAATGAATACTGGAAACGGGAAGCCACTGCAGGTAGAAAAGAAACAAAACTAAACCTACCATTACCTGCAGTGAAATCACCAAAGAAAACAGGTAAAATGAACGTAACTAATAATATAAAACAAGTGAGCGATAGGGAGTTCTTGTTAAAAGAGGAGCAAGAAGTGGGTAGAAACCATTATCCTGAATGTCCGGAAATAATCTGTAAAATCAGTAATCTACTAGTAAGAGCGCTTATAGACACTGGCAGTGAAGTTACCTGTGTCAGCTCAAAGTTTGTAGATAATTGTCAGTTGCGAAATTGTCCCAGACTACCCGTAAAACATTGTAATGTACAGGGAGCCACTGGAGCCAAAATGCAAAAGATAACTGAACAAATTCATTTACCTATCAATATAAATGGTACCCAAACCCAAATTGTAGCTCTTATAGTCCCAAAACTCGTTCATAACTGTATTATTGGGGTAGATACGTTACTTGAATGGAAAGCAAAAATAAATTTTTAAAAGAAATACCATTACGATGGAAATAAATACAAATAAAATAAATGTGAACATTAAAGAGTTTAAGCATTGGAACTCGGTAAGTGTCATAAAAGGGTATATAGAGAAACCTGTAGTTGACGTTAGGAGTGACCAGCACTGTATTGATGATACTCCAGAAATCAACATAGGGACTGAGTTGAACAACGAGCAACAGAACAAAATTCAGCAACTCGTTGGTGAGTATAGTGATGTGTTCAGAACAGAGCCTGGAAGAGCTAGGTTCTATGAACATCAGTTAACACTAACTGAAAATGCATCATTTGTACAAAGGACTTATCCAATCCCTCTACATTATAGAGATGAAGTGGAGAAAGAGATCCAACAGATGTTAGCGAATGGTGTTATAGAGAGAGCAAGTAGTCCCTATATAAACCCTTTAGTAGTTGTCACCAAGCCGAACGGGAGTATCCGATTATACTTAGATGCTAGGAAACTAAATTCTTTATTAGTACCAGATTACGAGTGCGCTAGGAGTGTGGAAGAATTGTTTCAAAAATGTAATGGGGTTAAGTATATGATCAAACTGGACTTAACATCAGGATTTTGGCAAATTCCCATCCGAAAATGTGATAGAAAGTATACGGAATTTTTGTATAAAAACAAGTGCTACCAATTTAAAGTTGTACCTTTTGGCCTGAGCACCAGCTTAGCTGCAATGGTAAGGTGTTTAGACAGTGCCTTAGGTAATGAGGTAGAGAACACTAGTGTTCGTAGATGATATTCTATGTGTGTCGCAAACATTCGAGGAGCACTTACAACATTTAAGAAATATTTTTGAAAAATTAAGATCAGCAAACATGACGCTGAATCTACGGAAATCAGAGTTTTGTAAGGAGGAAATTAAGTTCTTAGGTCACCGAATCTCAGTGGAAGGCATAACCACGGACCCAGAGAAGGTAAAAGCCATACAAGAATTTCCAACTCCAAAGAACTGCAAGCAGCTAAAGTCATTTCTAGGTTTAGCTAACTACTATCAGAAGTTTACAAGTAAATTCGCGGAAAGTACTGTTCCATTGTTAAAGTTGTTAAACAAAGGGATTAAATGGAAGTGGACAAAGGACCACGATGAGAGCTGCAACAAGTGAAAAGTCTTTTTACAAATACTGTTGTATTAAATCATCCAAGAATAGGAGAAAGATTTTACTTGCAAACAGACGCCAGCAATATTGCTATTGGAACACACTTGTATCAGATTGATGAGAAGGGCCAAAAAGCGGTATTAGGATTTGTAAGTCGCACACTTAAAGGGGCAGAATTAACCTATTTTACGACAGAAAAAGAGCTATTAGCGATAGTGCATAGCCTGTCAAAGTTTAGAAGTTATATTCTGGGTGCTAAACTTACTATAATCACCGACAATAAGGCGTTAGTATTTTTATTAAAGTGTAAATTGCTAGGTGCTCCTCTGACTCGTTGGATCTTGACTATACAAGAGTATCAATTTGAAATACAATATTGTAAAGCGAAAGACAACTTGGTAGCAGATGTACTCAGTAGAAATCCACCATCAGAAAACAACATGGAAACAGATAACATTAAATGTAGTAGCAATGATATTGGTATTTGCGCGGCAAAGCATATAACAAAACCTGAAGTAGTTAGACGACTTAAGGAAATAGGGACTCATCAACAACAGGACCCTAGGATTAGTGTAGCTTGGAGGAGTGCAGTTACCAACACCAAACCAGGATTTTCCATATATGACGGTAAGCTATATAAGCTATGTTCCCATAGGAGGAAGAATAAACAAAATATTGACCCATAAAGAAATAATAATTTGAGCCAATAATGTATGTGAGTCAAACGTGGCCAAATAAAATAAATATATAATTGTTTTGAATCAAGGTCAATGATAATAATAATAAATTTTATTTAAATAAATGTTAGTAATGTTATTTAAATTATTGGCATTAAATAAGCCAAAATGATGATTAAAATATTAATGGTCATATAAATTTCCAATATACCATGTTAGGTTAAGTAACATTGTAATCTTTAGTTATAAGACAGATGTAAGGAAAATGGTATTAGTGCAAGTTTTGTGCGGGAAAAAGTGCGAAAGAATATGTGCAAAATTTTCATCAGTGTAAAGCTGTACATAAGAAAAAAATTAATGATTTATAAAATAATCAATTTTTTTTTATACCGAGTGGGGGTATATACAACGATTCATATTAGCGTCCTATCTGAGCGTTATATGAAGTGTCTGACGGAGGGAGTATAGCAGCATAAGCAAGAGAGAGAGCGTACAATCGCAGCCATCTCACTCTAACCTCGCCACAGCGACATCCAATACTGGTACGAACATGAAATTTTACTCAATACAAATTATCAGTTCAACCTGTGATAACTTAAAAACTAATAAATATACGGCAATTCTGAAAACAGCATTGTATTCAGCAAGTGAAGCTTTATAAGTAGCCGCAATCTCAGTTAATATAATTAACAATTGAAGAAGTTATACGTAAGACGTACACCAAAAGGAATAACGAGAGAATTATGCTACGTAGGAATTAGGTGTTTTCACACACACACACACACACACACACACACACACACACACACACACACACACACACACACACACACACACACACACACACACACACACACACACACACACACACACACACACACACACACACACACACACACACACACACACAGAGAGATAAAGACCTAAGCAACAATATTCTGTGGTCAGATCTTTGAAAACACGTTTGCAAATACCTGTAATCAATCGATTTGCAAACACAGGAAGTAAGATTTTAACTAGAAATTCTCTGCCGTTTCAACCTGTCAAGGGGTGTTTTGTCGACCTGTTCGAGATTGTCAAAACTGGAAAAACGCATGATTTATTTGAACAACCAATCAGCATCCAGTATTTAAAACTGACGCCAACTGAAAGCGAGGGGTAGCATCACTCTTCGTTCGGATCTTAAACGTGCTAGTCGTGTATAAATAACGTAGGCCTACAGAAATTTTTTCAATCACGCAAAAGTGTAATTAAGATCAAATTCGAGAAGCAGTCCGCAGTAAAGATGAACTAGTACCGTTCAACAACTCTCGCTGCGTAAAACAAAATTAATTAATTAAATTATTAATTAATTAATCAACAGCCGTGAAGAACCTGTGCGACAGAAGACTACAGCATCTGTAATTGCCAGGGCATCTTCTACAGCATTGATCAACATCAATTCTTCTGTGCAAAACCATCAAAAGGAGGACCTCTACGGATTCCTATCTTCGGTCAACTCATCAAACAGTAAGCAATAGATTCATTGATCAATGAAATAAGCACTAAACAAATAATAAAAATAATAAACAATTTTTAAAAGACACTAAGCATTTCACACTTTGTATTTTAATTATAAGATTAGCTCTAACATAGTATAGGAGTGTTGAATGGAAAGTGGGGTGTAGTATTGGACGTGCAAATTATTGCAGACCTGTTCTTTAGCACTGGTTTGGGAGATAGCAATCTCTTAATTAAACCAGATAAGAGCCATAGGTCGTTTGAACGTCTTAATCGTTACTTTTCACACTCACTCAGTAATTATAAGTGTTAGGGTAGAAATAAGTCCTACCATTAGTCTAATCAAGTTTAAAAATAATTGATTAAAACGTTAATTAAAATAATCAAGCAAATATTAAAGTGTTATTTGTAACGATTCCCCTTGAAAACCACAATCACTGAACGAATCCTGAGAAAGAGTGTCTCCATGCGCTGAGCTAAGCTGAAACCGTGTCATTTGTATCTGGGATTTGTTCTGGCGCCCAGGTGAAGTAATATCACGGGTAAGTAACATTTTATCTAACATTACAAATATTAGATAATTGTGTTAGACGAAAGGGAGCGTCGTATAGAATTGTCCCCGCAACTAAGGGGCACGAATAAATCACCAAATTTATATATAGATATAAGTTTTGTATAAATTTGGCGCGGCCAACTAAGAAGCTCGATTAAACTCGAAATATAGCACAAAAGAAAGTGCTAATTTGGCGTTCCTTTTACCCAAGTGATTAGTTAAATTGTAATAATTATAAATTTTAAAAGAAGTGGAATTCAAGGTTACAAATAACTGATAAATAATTTGTTAAAAATAAATTTTAAAAATGGCTAAATCATCAGCTGTAGATATGGCAGCAATTGAGCAAATGTTTAAGCAGTTGACCACTAAAATGGAAGAAACTAAAACTGAAATAAAAGATACAAGTAATAAATTATCTAGTGAAATAAAAGATACAAATAATAAAATTGAAATTACTAATAGTAAACTTGAAAATAAAATTGAAAGTACAAATAGTCAATTAAATAGTAAAATTGATGAAAATAATAAAAGTTTAGAAGAAAGTAATCAAAAATTAATAAATGATGTTAATAATAAAATAGAGCAAACTAATAAATATTTGTCTAGCGAAATGAAACAAATAAATGAAAATTTATCTAGCCAAATAGAACAAAGTAGTAAAGAAGCTACATTTAAAATAGATGAAGAAATATCTAATCTAGCTAGTAAATTAGACAGTACTAATAATAAAATAGATGAGAGTAATATTAGGTTTGATAAGCATACCGAAGAGGTTAAAACTACGCTAGAAGAATTTAGGAAACAAGTAAACACTAATTTTCGCCGTCAAGACGAAAAACTAAATAAGTTTAGAAACGAATTTCATGAAAGGTTAGAACAAAAAGTAACCCTCATTAATCAACAATTCAGTGAAGTAACAGCTGAATTAAAAACACAATCGCTTCTAAATAAAGAAGAAATCCAGAATAATAGGGAAGAGTGTACCCAACTGGGAGAGAATATTAAAGAAGTTAAGAAACAGGTAGAGAGTAAGGCTAACAGTGACGAAGTACATCAAAATGTGGAACAGCAGTTGAAGGTAATGCGGGAAGATCTGACTAAAGCAATGAAGTCACAGCAAACCAAAATAGTGAGGTGTGGCGGCTATAAGGAAGAACCGGAAAACCTTGCATTTTCAGGAAACCCACATGAGAATCCTGTGGAATTCCTAAAGCTGTTTGAGGCGTATGTAGCTCGTGTAAATCCACTGATGGACGACGAGGACAAGAAGGACATGTTGAGCCGATTTCTCAAGAATTGGGAGGTACGTGGTGGAAAGTCATCTCGGACAGAGTCCAAACCTACTCAGACTTCAGAGAAAAATTCCTTGCTCAGTACTGGAATGTTCAGATAGAAAGAAGGGTACGCGATCATCTAGAATTTGGTAAATATCACCCGTCAATGAATATGACAACCACCAACTATGTGCTTAACGTAATGGCGCAAGTCAAGCATCTAACACCACCAACAGAAGAGAGAGACCTAGTATATAAGCTAGCGCGTCATTTCTCAGAACGCACTAGTGTAGCAACCACTACTAGAGGAGTGGATACTCTAGAAAAGTTCATAATGGTTGTAGATGAGTGTCAAGATTTAGAGAGGGACCTACAGCGTGTAAGTAATCAGCTGAGTAACTACTCTAGAGGCGATCATCAAGAACCAACTTTCTACTCAACTAAGAGGAGAGACAATGAATGCCCAAAAGAAAAATGGTTTACCCCATATCCGGGTAATAAAAACCAAAATCGACCGGAATTGGAGGAGAAGGGTAGAATTAGGAGTGTAGAAAACAAACCAAATAAAGGGTATAAAGTATGTAAAACAACTATAACCTCTACCGAGCAGCAACCGTCGACTAGTAAAATGAATACTGGAAACGGGAAGCCACTGCAGGTAGAAAAGAAACAAAACTAAACCTACCATTACCTGCAGTGAAATCACCAAAGAAAACAGGTAAAATGAACGTAACTAATAATATAAAACAAGTGAGCGATAGGGAGTTCTTGTTAAAAGAGGAGCAAGAAGTGGGTAGAAACCATTATCCTGAATGTCCGGAAATAATCTGTAAAATCAGTAATCTACTAGTAAGAGCGCTTATAGACACTGGCAGTGAAGTTACCTGTGTCAGCTCAAAGTTTGTAGATAATTGTCAGTTGCGAAATTGTCCCAGACTACCCGTAAAACATTGTAATGTACAGGGAGCCACTGGAGCCAAAATGCAAAAGATAACTGAACAAATTCATTTACCTATCAATATAAATGGTACCCAAACCCAAATTGTAGCTCTTATAGTCCCAAAACTCGTTCATAACTGTATTATTGGGGTAGATACGTTACTTGAATGGAAAGCAAAAATAAATTTTTAAAAGAAATACCATTACGATGGAAATAAATACAAATAAAATAAATGTGAACATTAAAGAGTTTAAGCATTGGAACTCGGTAAGTGTCATAAAAGGGTATATAGAGAAACCTGTAGTTGACGTTAGGAGTGACCAGCACTGTATTGATGATACTCCAGAAATCAACATAGGGACTGAGTTGAACAACGAGCAACAGAACAAAATTCAGCAACTCGTTGGTGAGTATAGTGATGTGTTCAGAACAGAGCCTGGAAGAGCTAGGTTCTATGAACATCAGTTAACACTAACTGAAAATGCATCATTTGTACAAAGGACTTATCCAATCCCTCTACATTATAGAGATGAAGTGGAGAAAGAGATCCAACAGATGTTAGCGAATGGTGTTATAGAGAGAGCAAGTAGTCCCTATATAAACCCTTTAGTAGTTGTCACCAAGCCGAACGGGAGTATCCGATTATACTTAGATGCTAGGAAACTAAATTCTTTATTAGTACCAGATTACGAGTGCGCTAGGAGTGTGGAAGAATTGTTTCAAAAATGTAATGGGGTTAAGTATATGATCAAACTGGACTTACCATCAGGATTTTGGCAAATTCCCATCCGAAAATGTGATAGAAAGTATACGGAATTTTTGTATAAAAACAAGTGCTACCAATTTAAAGTTGTACCTTTTGGCCTGAGCACCAGCTTAGCTGCAATGGTAAGGTGTTTAGACAGTGCCTTAGGTAATGAGGTAGAGAACACTAGTGTTCGTAGATGATATTCTATGTGTGTCGCAAACATTCGAGGAGCACTTACAACATTTAAGAAATATTTTTGAAAAATTAAGATCAGCAAACATGACGCTGAATCTACGGAAATCAGAGTTTGGTAAGGAGGAAATTAAGTTCTTAGGTCACCGAATCTCAGTGGAAGGCATAACCACGGACCCAGAGAAGGTAAAAGCCATACAAGAATTTCCAACTCCAAAGAACTGCAAGCAGCTAAAGTCATTTCTAGGTTTAGCTAACTACTATCAGAAGTTTACAAGTAAATTCGCGGAAAGTACTGTTCCATTGTTAAAGTTGTTAAACAAAGGGATTAAATGGAAGTGGACAAAGGACCACGATGAGAGCTGCAACAAGTGAAAAGTCTTTTTACAAATACTGTTGTATTAAATCATCCAAGAATAGGAGAAAGATTTTACTTGCAAACAGACGCCAGCAATATTGCTATTGGAACACACTTGTATCAGATTGATGAGAAGGGCCAAAAAGCGGTATTAGGATTTGTAAGTCGCACACTTAAAGGGGCAGAATTAACCTATTTTACGACAGAAAAAGAGCTATTAGCGATAGTGCATAGCCTGTCAAAGTTTAGAAGTTATATTCTGGGTGCTAAACTTACTATAATCACCGACAATAAGGCGTTAGTATTTTTATTAAAGTGTAAATTGCTAGGTGCTCCTCTGACTCGTTGGATCTTGACTATACAAGAGTATCAATTTGAAATACAATATTGTAAAGCGAAAGACAACTTGGTAGCAGATGTACTCAGTAGAAATCCACCATCAGAAAACAACATGGAAACAGATAACATTAAATGTAGTAGCAATGATATTGGTATTTGCGCGGCAAAGCATATAACAAAACCTGAAGTAGTTAGACGACTTAAGGAAATAGGGACTCATCAACAACAGGACCCTAGGATTAGTGTAGCTTGGAGGAGTGCAGTTACCAACACCAAACCAGGATTTTCCATATATGACGGTAAGCTATATAAGCTATGTTCCCATAGGAGGAAGAATAAACAAAATATTGACCCATAAAGAAATAATAATTTGAGCCAATAATGTATGTGAGTCAAACGTGGCCAAATAAAATAAATATATAATTGTTTTGAATCAAGGTCAATGATAATAATAATAAATTTTATTTAAATAAATGTTAGTAATGTTATTTAAATTATTGGCATTAAATAAGCCAAAATGATGATTAAAATATTAATGGTCATATAAATTTCCAATATACCATGTTAGGTTAAGTAACATTGTAATCTTTAGTTATAAGACAGATGTAAGGAAAATGGTATTAGTGCAAGTTTTGTGCGGGAAAAAGTGCGAAAGAATATGTGCAAAATTTTCATCAGTGTAAAGCTGTACATAAGAAAAAAATTAATGATTTATAAAATAATCAATTTTTTTTTATACCGAGTGGGGGTATATACAACGATTCATATTAGCGTCCTATCTGAGCGTTATATGAAGTGTCTGACGGAGGGAGTATAGCAGCATAAGCAAGAGAGAGAGCGTACAATCGCAGCCATCTCACTCTAACCTCGCCACAGCGACATCCAATACTGGTACGAACATGAAATTTTACTCAATACAAATTATCAGTTCAACCTGTGATAACTTAAAAACTAATAAATATACGGCAATTCTGAAAACAGCATTGTATTCAGCAAGTGAAGCTTTATAAGTAGCCGCAATCTCAGTTAATATAATTAACAATTGAAGAAGTTATACGTAAGACGTACACCAAAAGGAATAACGAGAGAATTATGCTACGTAGGAATTAGGTGTTTTCACACACACACACACACACACACACACACACACACACACACACACACACACACACACACACACACACACACACACACACACACACACACACACACACACACAGATAAAGACCTAAGCAACAATATTCTGTGGTCAGATCTTTGAAAACACGTTTGCAAATACCTGTAATCAATCGATTTGCAAACACAGGAAGTAAGATTTTAACTAGAAATTCTCTGCCGTTTCAACCTGTCAAGGGGTGTTTTGTCGACCTGTTCGAGATTGTCAAAACTGGAAAAACGCATGATTTATTTGAACAACCAATCAGCATCCAGTATTTAAAACTGACGCCAACTGAAAGCGAGGGGTAGCATCACTCTTCGTTCGGATCTTAAACGTGCTAGTCGTGTATAAATAACGTAGGCCTACAGAAATTTTTTCAATCACGCAAAAGTGTAATTAAGATCAAATTCGAGAAGCAGTCCGCAGTAAAGATGAACTAGTACCGTTCAACAACTCTCGCTGCGTAAAACAAAATTAATTAATTAAATTATTAATTAATTAATCAACAGCCGTGAAGAACCTGTGCGACAGAAGACTACAGCATCTGTAATTGCCAGGGCATCTTCTACAGCATTGATCAACATCAATTCTTCTGTGCAAAACCATCAAAAGGAGGACCTCTACGGATTCCTATCTTCGGTCAACTCATCAAACAGTAAGCAATAGATTCATTGATCAATGAAATAAGCACTAAACAAATAATAAAAATAATAAACAATTTTTAAAAGACACTAAGCATTTCACACTTTGTATTTTAATTATAAGATTAGCTCTAACATAGTATAGGAGTGTTGAATGGAAAGTGGGGTGTAGTATTGGACGTGCAAATTATTGCAGACCTGTTCTTTAGCACTGGTTTGGGAGATAGCAATCTCTTAATTAAACCAGATAAGAGCCATAGGTCGTTTGAACGTCTTAATCGTTACTTTTCACACTCACTCAAAGTCAAATTGACTGACTAAAATTTAAATTTAGGCGAGACTGACCATTACAGACAAGATACATCTTGGTTGGTTACGGATAACAATCTTTTTACATCTATTACAAGTTTTCTTTTTTGTTACAAACGTAATACACAAAATTATTAGCCACTAGCATTGATTTACGATAGCTCAAAAACAATCATAGCTACCTTGGTTATTAAGGCTCCCAAACTTGACGAAAGTCCGGCGACGGGCCGCTCAGCTCACAGCGTCTGATGGGAGACTGACTAGATTTTACAAAGCAAGCGATATGGTTGGTAAAGGGGAGGGCGTGACGTCAGGGCGTCGGGCAAGGTACAATACGCGGATTGTTGCATTCGGCAGAAGACGAATAATTGCAACAGTAAATATAAGTGTTAGGGTAGAAATAAGTCCTACCATTAGCCTAATCAAGTTAAAAATAATTGATTAAAACGTTAATTAAAATAATCAAGCAAATATTAAAGTGTTATTTGTAACGATTCCCCTTGAAAACCACAATCACTGAACGAATCCTGAGAAAGAGTGTCTCCATGCGCTGAGCTAAGCTGAAACGTGTCATTTGTATCTGGGATTTGTTCTGGCGCCCAGGTAAAGTAATATCACGGGTAAGTAACATTTTATCTAACATTACAAATAGTAGATAATTGTGTTAGATGAAAGGGAGCGTCGTAATATATATATCGTAAACAATGATATAAAATAAATACAATATGAAATAATAATAATATTTTGTCATTGTAAGATTTTAATAAAAACAATTATCAGTTTAAATAATAATGTTCGTGATTGTAAGATACAGCCCGTGTACACAAACTTAAATATAGTTTACAGACCATTGTAATGCAATTATTTAAAATACAAGCGGTCATTGACGTGACTTTACAGCGATTTAGAAATGTATATTTAGCAAAAATAGTAATTAAGCGTTGTAATTAGAGATACTAAATGTCATCACCAGGAAATATATTTATCGCCTACCTCGTTGTGTCCTACTTTCTAAATTTTGACACATAGCAAAAATAGTAAATGAGCGTTGTCACCACTCATGATTATTACCGTATGCATATGTGTGCAGAACAGACACTAGTAGATTACTGTCAGGTGAATGTACGTATTAGCGGTCATTAACGTGACTTTACACCGATTTAGAAATTTATATATACCAAAAATAGTAATTAAGCGTCGTCACTAAGTAGCACTACTTACAGATTAGAAAGTATTTACTCCCAAAACGAACATGGAAGCCGCCCCCACCACCATTGTATAATACATCAATATATATGCGAAGAAGAGCAGTAACGATTTCTCTCATTTGCAATTAGCGTTCGAGTACTTGATACAACGCACTCATTGCGAAATCGACCATTGTGTACAACAGCATTTAAGAGGTGAGTAAAAAGATTTGAATACATTAATAAGTGAACATTCATTATCAAGTGTGTTATTTAACGGCAGATTGTAGTTATAAGCGTATAATTTCCAAAACAGTACTTGATATGTTAGTGTCTGTTACAATTTCAATAATTTATTCTCATAGTATTTTGTTATACTTCTAATCAACATAGTTATCGTTAAGTGTACATGAAACATTTTGAATACGTTAATAAGTGAACATAATTTTATTGTATGTACAGATTTTATTTAAACGTAAAATTATTCACATTAAAACATTATCAAGTGCATTATTTATTGAATTTAATACATGACTTGTTCAAATAAGTAAAAACATCGCTAAGTGTGTGTGTGTCGTCAAATTACTATGTCAGTGTCTGTTACACTTTCTTAAATTTATTCTCACAGTACTTTATATTACACTTCTAATCGAAGATATATTTTAGGTATAACTGAATTTAAGCGCACGAGCCTTCAGTATAGACAACGTCCGTCATTTAAGGGTACGTGTGTGTGTGTGTGTGTGTGTGTGGACAACGCTCGCTATTTTGGTAAGTGTACATGAAACATTTTGAATACGTTAATAAGTGAACATAATTTTATTGTATGTACAGATTTTATTTAAACGTAAAATTATTCACATTAAAACATTATCAAGTGCATTATTTATTGAATTTAATACATGACTTGTTCAAATAAGTAAAAACATTGCTAAGTGTGTGTGTGTGTGTGTGTGTGTGAGTGTGTAGTCAAATTACTATGTCAGTGTCTGTTACAATTTCTGAAATTTATTCTCACAGTACTTTATATATTACACTTCTAATCGAAGATATATTTTAGGCATAACTGAATTTAAGCGCACGAGCCTTCAGTATACACAACGCCTGTCATTTAAGGGTACGTGTGTGTGTGTGTGTGTGTGTGTGTGTGTGCACAACGCTCGCTAGTTTGGTGCAAGTAAGTAAAAAATCTATGTACATTAGGGAAGTGGGTTACAAATAATAATAAAGTGTGTGCTATATAAATTTATTAAAATACATACACAGCTCCAAGATTATATTGTTACAAGTATGAAGATATCTCTAAACTAGTTTTTACAATTAAAAATACATACACAGCTCCAAGATTATTTTGTTACAAGTATGAAAATATATCTAAACTAGTTTTTACAATTAAAATACATACACAGCTCCAATATTATATTGTTACAAATATGAAAATATATATTTAAAACTAGTATTTACAAAATATGTATAAAATAAGACTTAAACACGTCTATGTACTGTGTTGGACAATGGTGTATATTCTACAAGTGAATCATGTAGTATCATACAGTGTGCCGACTTTTGAAAAAAAAAAACTCGGCTGTTTTCTATGTTAACGATGTGACGGGCATTGCCGTATCCGTTAATTAATTAGCTTAGCGGTGCCTGCTCTGTAATCAATAAGTTCGCTATGCCGATCCGCGCGCGCTCTGGGGTCAGCGCTGCGTAACGTTTTTTCGGTCGCTGCTCAAACCAGTTCTCGTCTAGCACTTGGCATCGACTGTCCTTGCATTCTCCCGGCAGCATTGAGTTTGGATCTTGTATATTATTATCTACTATGCATAGATAATCGCTACGTGACTCTCCGGGTTCCTGATTAAGACGATGACCTGATTCGCTCCAGGAGGTGGCTGAACAACTGCTACCCATGCCATTAAACTAGTGACTTTCCGTCTTGGCTGCCGGGAGGAAGAGATGAACAACACTGTACAATACCCTCATGCTTTGTGCCGGACTCTAACCAGGTGACATTTAAGCCTTTAAGAAATATTTTTGGCCGCTACAATTTAGAACATGTGATATTATTCCTGGAATGGCTCCAGTTAAAAGTTTCGTTTGTGCACAAGTCCAGCGGGACATTTGGGTTATAAATTTTGTCTGTATCACTTTACAAATGCTTACGCCCCGAGAGTAAGTGTAAACCCAGACAGGGTCATGCGTCACCCGATTTTGATGTTAAATTTTTCTTATTATTGCAAAAGTGGGTTGAACTGAATGTTACTGATTTGTATGGGTGTTAATTATGCTTGCATGGGTGCTGGAGTACTTAGTTGGGGGATTTTCTTGCTTATATATATAGATCTATATGGGTTTTGTTTTTTTTAAATAATTTAATGATTTGGGAGTGCTTTAACCTGTGGCTGTCACCTGTTGGTGCCTTCATCCACAGGTCTCTGACATGTTAAATTTTGTTGCATTTGGTTCGGGCGCATGGCCGTGCTTGAGGTCAACCCAATTCTCTATGAACGCCTCAAATATGTTTTATTAGGTTTTACATTATAAAATTTTTATTATACATTTTATAAAATTTATGTTAGCGGTTTAATAATTCTGTAATAAGTAAATTTTCATCATTTTTTTTTTACTGCCATAGCCAGTGCATTAATTGTTGAGTTTGGTTAATATGAGCACACTACCGGTTCTCACTTCTTCAATTATAAATGTAAAGTTGTAAAATCAGTATCAGTTCTATGTTCTTTTCTGGTGGTTACGTCCCACTAGGTTTTTTTGCTCAAATTTGTATTTTTGTAAGAGCATAAAAGAAGTTGAGAAATATCCATTTTATAAGACCGTGCAGTCATGTTGACCTTGCGATGGCACCTTACTATTTGGGGGAACAAAACCTAAATTTTTTGTATGCTTGTAATTTAAGAGTTGTTCGGGCTGTATTGCCAAATTGACTTCGGCCATTTCTAATACTTGTAATTATTTCGTTTGTGTAACTCAGTTATACTCTGACGAGTTAATGGATTTGTTTTTTTAAATGAAAAGTTTTTAAGGCTTGCTGGGCACTTTATCCGATTACGGTAGTTTGGGATGGGGGTCTTGGTGACAGATACTGGGGTTTTCCACACTCTCCTGAGGTATGGTGAAAATGTATATATATAGGCTGTCGGCCAGGTGAACATGTGTGTGTGGTATATGTATATATATATATATATATATATATATATAATATGTTCTATGTGTATTCATGTAAGTATATTGATTGATGTTGTATTTATGTGTATTTATGAGAAACTATTGAATTATGAATTATGATGTTACATATGTATATTTTAAGAATGTTATAATGTCAAGGAGGGGATTAGATGTTTTTAATGAAATTTTAAAACATATTAAATTTATATTGGGGTTGAAGAATTTGGCTAGAAACAAAATTCAAAAAACAAAAAAAATTGGAAATACTGTAATAAAGATTGTTATTGCTGTTTAACAACAGAGTTTTAATTGCGAGTCCTGTCTCACTGGAGCCAGCGCATTTTTTGCTTCTCTAGGCCTTCCGCCTAGTTTTAAATAACTAGTGGCCCCTCCCATCAGAAAAAAAATTTTTTTTTTTTTTTTATAAAGCATAAAAATAGAAACAGGGGTTTCAAATGGTAGCAGAGCGCAGTTGATGCTAGGGTCGAACCCTTGGGTCCTTGGGTGTGACGGGGCTTGCAAACCCGGAAATAGTTTGAAAAACTTCTAAACTTTTGAAAAAGAATACAGAGGTAGATGCAATGGCAGGTTTAGCATTTTATGTGTATATGTATTGTCAATGAATAATTGTTATTTGATTTGGAATTGTAAACCTGATGCCGCCACGTGGCATGCGTTTTAGTGGGGTTTTTGTTATTGTTGAGACTGGACCTTACCGGAGATCACGGGGGAATAGGTTGCCTTATAAATAGTTATGGAAGTAATAGCGCGTGGGGTTAGCAGGATGCGGTATGGCCCGACTGGAAGTTGGTACCGTCATTGACCCGATTTAGTCTCTGAAGTTTATAATAAATGTCTTTGTTGGAATGTTATATGTTGTGGTAGCTGTTCGGTGGTGTGGATTGTTGGTCTATGTTAGTGTCTGATGTGTTTCTCCTCTTGAGTGTGGTGGCTGACGGAGAGTTGGTTCTGGAGTGGATCAGGTTTTCGCAGCGCTAGGGAACCCGGAGGTCGCTCGAAGGAGAGTTAGTACTCGAGTTTTTTCAGTTTTGTTAGTTATATTGGTGTTAGGTGTTGTATTAGGGTTTATGTTTTATTGTTGTGTGTTGTGAATTGTGCAATTCTGGCGGCGGTATGCTACCAGAGATTGCCCCACCCCATCTCAGGCGTTCTCCAGAAACTTTCGGTGGTGAATGGAGTTGATGAGGACCAGCTGCTGGTTTTCTTGGACCTGGTCCTGCAGTTGGCAGATTTCCCGGGGGTGTTCGATGGGGAGGTGTTGTCCCTTATATACCCGTATTGCCGGGGTTCATTGGCAGGGTTGGTCACCAACGCTCTGCATCGGGGAGGCAGTGTCGACGCTTTCCATGGAGAAGTGTTGGATTTCTTCATACCCCATCGACGACGTGCCCAGCTTAAGTTTGATTTATTCTATCGTCTACAGGCCAACGGAGAGGCGTTGCGGGACTTCGTGCACGATGTAAGGAAAGCTGTCCGGGTATTGAGGTTGGGGTTGCCTGAGACAGAAGTTACACAAGCAATTCTGGAAGGACTGAATCCCCAAGAGAGATCTCGTTTGATATTCGCGGACTGTCCACGTTGTTTTGCGGATCTGGACCGGTTGTGTGTGGTTTCTAGTACTGTCCAGGCGGGGGACGAGTCCCGTGGAAGAGCCGCTAAAGATGTCCGATGCTCTAGTGGTTTATTAGGAAAAGCTAAAGAAGACAAACACGGCGGTTGGAGGAGAACACAAGAGACGGTCAGAAAAACTGAATATTCCGGAAGTAATGGAGGCTACAAGGGCGTGGCAAGTGGAAAGACGGTAACAGCAGCTACAGCACAGAAAACAAAGAAGTATGAAATTAACAGGGGAAGACGAAGTTATATCAGGGAACAAACATCGGCAAGTAGGGATCCTGTAGGAAGTCTTTATTCCTATTTGGAAGGAATAGAAACTTTAAAGGTTCCAGAGGAAGTACCAGTGCCTAATAGAGTTGTGGATGAAGAAGGTGAAGAGAAAGAAGAAAAGCGGAATAACTTATGTGGATTAATACAAGACGACAAGAAAACGTCTGTTGATACTGAATTACAGGACTCAGAGAGGACGTCACAGTTGAATCCAGATGCAGTGGAATTTGTTCCGGTATCTCCACCTCGGTTTGTGAGGAATCCAGATCCTGTAACATCATCATTGCCTACGCCGGGATATGAGAAGTCACTTGATGGTGTAGCTTTACCATCGCCAGTAGAAATTAATTTAGTCATTGCACATGAGCCTGACAGCTGGATTCCAGGGTGGAAAATGTTGAGGACGTTGTAGTTGCTGAGAGTGGTGAAGGAGTGGAATCGAAGGAAGAGGCAGAAGAGCGGTCTGCAGATGCTGCACAGGGAAGTATAGTTGTAGGTGTTAGGGAGATTGAAGAGTCTGAGGTTGCGGATGGACACGGGGATGTCCAGGCTGCAAAAGTTTCGGAGGTTGAGGGTGGACAAGGGGATATCCATGCTGCAAGTGTGGTGGAAGGAGATGAGGTAGAAGTTGAGGAGAAATTTGGTGGCAGCGTTGTGGAGTGTGCGAGTGGGAATGATGTAGTGTGTGAAGATGTGCAGACGCCTTCTGTAAGTAGTGTTGAGGATTCCGAAGCACGGAAAGAAGTTTCATATGGACCAGAGGAGCAACTAGTGGATGATGAAGATGTGCAGTGTTCGAATGGTGGGTAGTGGACGTGATGGCGATGATGTTGATGATGAATGTGTTGAGGAAAATGAGATTGGAGAGGAGGTTAGTGAAGAAGTTTGTGAAACGGCTGGTGACCAGTGTGATGAAGAAATTGGTGAGGAGCTGAGGGAAGATGCGGTTGAAGATGGATCAGAGGAGCAACTGGAAGATGCTGAGGATGTGCAGTGTCGTGATGTCGATTTGGATTATGGGGACGAAAAAGGGGAAATTGTAGAAGATGAGGAAGAGAAGGAAGGATTTGAAGAAAGAGAAGCAGGGAAGGTAGAAGCAGAGGAGTTAGATGATGAGGATAATCCAAAGCGGAGTGAAAGTAAGGATGTAAGTTGCCTTGATCCTGATTCCGAGGAAACAAGTCAGTACAGCTCAACACGAAATAATCTCTCAGGAGTGGTGTCCGAAAGGAACGAGTCACTAAAGTCCGTCACAGAAAGGTGAGAAGAAGCGGTTAACGGGTAGCGAGTAGATGTTCCCCACAGTCCCAGTGGTGTTCATCTACTTCAGGGTTGCGCCCCTGCCCACGCGAGCCTTGGTTTTCTCCAGTCATTCTCCTTTTCGGAGGGAACCATGTCCTTACCCTCAGTCCTCGCTCTTGACTTTCAATGATCCTTGCCCCGTTTCATCTTCCCGATTTTGCTACCCCTCCCGTAAAAAAAAAAAAAAAAAAATCGATAAGGAGTTAGAGATTTGCCGAAAGTGCCCTTGGATTGTCGTTGTCTTAGGAGATCGTCATTTTCCCCTGTCTGGAGAGGTTAGATGGATTGATGGTGTGCTGTTGTTGGTTGTTAATAGTTGTTGATGTTGATGTTGTTCATTGCAGGGTCCGAGCCATGCCGCATTCCCAGTTGTATTCCATGGTGTTTTTGTTAAGTAAGAGTAGGGTTGGATGTTCGCGTGCCCTTGATGCGGTCCTCTCTGTCTGGCGAAGCGGGGCCGTCCGCCCTAGTGTAGGGACGTGGGCCAGCCATATGGCAAGGATGGAGATGCCTTGTTGGTGCATATGGCTGGTCGGTCCAAGAGGTGGACGAGAGGTAGTTCGGTCACTCACATACAAAGGTGGGTGATACCTTGTTGGGTCTTCGGACGGGTATGTGAGTGGGACCGGAAGAAGTAGGTGATGGTCACCGCAGAGGGTGACGTGTTGGGGCGGTCCCGTGGGGTCGGCATGGCGGAGAGGGTCGCATGGGGATGGCCGCAGTGTTCTGAGCCTCTGCCCTCCCGGGAGCCATGCATGGGGGGAATACCGATAGCAACTCGAGTATAGACTATAAGGGGGGTACACTGCAGGGTACCCCTTAGTTCTACTTGGGCAAACTTGTTGCCCTTTTGGAGTGGGGGTGTGCCAAGTTTTGAAAAAAAAACTCGGCTGTTTTCTATGTTAACGATGTGACGGGCATTGCCGTATCCGTTAATTAATTAGCTTAGCGGTGCCTGCTCTGTAATCAATAAGTTCGCTATGCCGATCCGCGCGCGCTCTGGGGTCAGCGCTGCGTAACGTTTTTTCGGTCGCTGCTCAAACCAGTTCTCGTCTAGCACTTGGCATCGACTGTCCTTGCATTCTCCCGGCAGCATTGAGTTTGGATCTTGTATATTATTATCTACTATGCATAGATAATCGCTACGTGACTCTCCGGGTTCCTGATTAAGACGATGACCTGATTCGCTCCAGGAGGTGGCTGAACAACTGCTACCCATGCCATTAAACTAGTGACTTTCCGTCTTGGCTGCCGGGAGGAAGAGATGGACAACACTCTACAATACCCTCATGCTTTGTGCCGGACTCTAACCAGGTGACATTTAAGCCTTTAAGAAATATTTTTGGCCGCTACAATTTAGAACATGTGATATTATTCCTGGAATGGCTCCAGTTAAAAGTTTCGTTTGTGCACAAGTCCAGCGGGACATTTGGGTTATAAATTTTGTCTGTATCACTTTACAAATGCTTACGCCCCGAGAGTAAGTGTAAACCCAGACAGGGTCATGCGTCACCCGATTTTGATGTTAAATTTTTCTTATTATTGCAAAAGTGGGCTGAACTGAATGTTACTGATTTGTATGGGTGTTAATTATGCTTGCATGGGTGCTGGAGTACTTAGTTGGGGGATTTTCTTGCTTATATATATAGATCTATATGGGTTTTGTTTTTTTTAAATAATTTAATGGTTTGGGAGTGCTTTAACCTGTGGCCGTCACCTGTTGGTGCCTTCATCCACAGGTCTCTGACATGTTAAATTTTGTTGCATCTGGTTCGGGCGCATGGCCGTGCCTGAGGTCAACCAAATTCTCTATGAACGCCTCAAATATGTTTTATTAGGTTTTACATTATAAAATTTTTATTAAAATTTGTATTATACATTTTATAAAATTTATGTTAGCGGTTTAATAATTCTGTAATAAGTAAATTTTCATCATTTTTTTTTACTGCCATAGCCAGTGCATTAATTGTTGAGTTTGGTTAATATGAGCACACTACCGGTTCTCACTTCTTCAATTATAAATGTAAAGTTGTAAAATCAGTATCAGTTCTATGTTCTTTTCTGGTGGTTACGTCCCACTAGGTTTTTTTGCTCAAATTTGTATTTTTGTAAGAGCATAAAAGAAGTTGAGAAATATCCATTTTATAAGACCATGCAGTCATGTTGACCTTGCGATGGAACCTTACTATTTGGGGGAACAAAACCTAAATTTTTTGTATGCTTGTAACTTAAGTTATTCGGGCTGTATTGCCAAATTGGCTTCGGCCATTTCTAATACTTGTAATTATTTCGTTTGTGTAACTCAGTTATACTCTGACGAGTTAATGGATTTGTTTTTTTAAATGAAAAGTTTTTAAGTCTTGCTGGGCACTTTATCCGATTACGGTAGTTTGGGATGGGGGTCTTGGTGACAGATACTGGGGTTTTCCACACTCTCCTGAGGTATGGTGAAAATGTATATATATATAGGCTGTCGGCCAGGTGAACATGTATGTGTGGTATATGTATATTGTAACATGACATAAGGTAGTGAAGATACATTAATAATTAATTATAAAACAAAGAAGCTGAAGACAAGAAGAAAGGTCAAGAACTTATAAACTCAGAGATTAATAACCTAATTACAAAATGACAAATGACTAATAAACTGACGATGACTTGACTCAATAGATCGGATAAACACAAGAAGGAACAATGGAACAAGGGAGAAGGAAGCAAGAATTAAATGTAATCAAGAAACTGATAACGAACATTGTAATTCCCTAATAATGACCATAAAATGTATATTAACAAATGCACTAATGTAATTAGAACATAGATGAGCTGTACCTAGGGTAATAATGACAAATAAGAAAGATAGTAATGTTATGTATATTTTATTAATGAAGGAATGTACTTATAAATATAAGATAGGGAGTTAATAATAAATACACCCAAATGAATAGTGATAAAAATAATCAAAACCAGTTAACAATACCCTGAGGCAAATAAAGGCCACAGTTAATAACCATAAGTGATCATTAGTGAAGGGAAAATAAAATAAATACTTATAACCAGTAACCCCATGATGATGTCAACATAAATAAACAACCTAGTGAATAATATCAAGTGAGTGGAAGAAAGAGTGTATTAATACAAAAGTGGTGACATGCAGTTATAGCATGTTACATATAATAAGTGAAAGTGAATAAAAAAAAAAAACCTTCTATGAAGGAAAAAGTGTAGTGGGTGAACATAAAAAGTATTTTAATTAGTAGACTGTATTAGAATAACTGAAGGACCTGTGATAGACTTTGTGCTAGTAAATAAGATGAACTCATTATACTGTAATTAAGTTAAGCAATAGTTAATAAGAATTATGAAATAAGATAGAAATTAAGTCATTGGAATGAAAGGTGAACAAGAAAGATAGACACTGTTTTATAGTGAAGGAATGAGGGAATAGAGTAGGCTATATTGTGTAAAGTACAGTTTAATAGTAGTATAATAAGAGTGTTATTATTGTTTAAGAAACCAATATAATGTAATGAATTATCAGTTGAACCAGATAGTAGAAGGAAACAGAAAGGTAGCTAGAAGTTTATTTCAGGCTTGAACCTGTCAAGAAAATGTTTATTGTTATAATAAGAGGTGTAGTTAGAAACACCAATGTTTATTATTTGTTTCTGTTAAAAAATTGTTTTAAAGTACCAAATATAAAGGTAAGGAGTTACAAAGAAATGTTAGATAGTAGTATAGGAAAATCTAGGCTCTAGGCCTAACAGTTAATGAAGAATTTTGTAAATTTAAGAACAAACAATAGTCCAGTATCAAATCAGAATATACCAAATGTTTAAACAAGTTAAGTGGGTATACCTAATACCAAAATGTATAAATAACATCCAGTTTTAGATAAAATATATATGAAATATAAATAAGAAAAATAACAAAAATGTGATTAGCTACTCAAAAGTAACCATGAGGGGTATCAAAATGATCCTTATCAAAAATTATGAACAATGGTATTCATGTAATAAACCTAGCTATTAATATAAGGAAGAAATCTTAATTTGAAGATATTTTATAGATTTGAACTAAAATAAGACGTTAGAATATAACAATGACTTAAAATTAACGACCAATGAGAATTAGCATAATTTATTAGGTAACCATAGCAACCGAAATTTATTGCCAAAAAACAGTTGAATTTTCGTTAATCCATTATTGACCGACGCGGAGGGCGGATGTATGCAGCTCTCAACCCAAATTTTATCATAAATAAGTAAATTTTGACTAAAATCAGAAGGAAGAAGGATAGTAATAGCAGCCCATGGAACACCTAACAATCTAATTATTATTAAATTATTCACAAACTAAAATTATCCGTAGAAATTAAGAAGACTTCAGGAATCATAGCTGACGACTCATCCCGAAGGAAGACCAGGAGTGACCTACTTCAACCCAAGAAAACGAACGACTGCGGAACGAGTATGAAGCCGAACTTTATGGAAAAAACCGTCTGAACGAGATTGATGAAATTCCGAAGAATAGAAGACGACCAGATCCATCCAGAAGAAGTAGACGAGCATCGGGGAAGCCCCAACGGGAACTGATGAGTATAAAACAATAATATCACTAAAAACGAATTCCCAATTTTTCTATCCATAATAACAAATCACAATTTTCACTTCACTGATCACTATTTTGAACAAGAACTGGAAGTATTTATAAAATCACTATTATTAAACTCTAATCAATTAATAATCATTTAAGCTGAGCTATAATAAATAATTAATAAACATAACTTGTTGTCAAAATCCTAACCATAAATTAGACTAACTCTCATTGATGATTACTTACTTGGTTGTATTAATGTATTAAATATTGTGTACCTAGTTTTAAGAATTATTATAAATTTGTGCATTTTAGCCGTAATCCAATACTTCTGTAGCCAAAAGGACTTATTAACACGCCCTGTAAAACATTTTATTGTAAACAAACGTTCTTCGCCAAGCGGCGTGTACATAATACAGACAACAGAGCATGCCAACTGAGCAATTGTAAAAGCCGGTGCTAAGATAAAATAATGTACTACTAAATAACTGAAAATTATTAAAGGGTTAATAAATACTATTGTTCTGCAACGCTGTATGTTTAATTCGTACAAAATAAGCTAATACATAGAAAATTATTAAAGTGAAAACAACAAAACATCACAGTTAGCGAAGTCGACACTGAAAGACGGCGGGCGCCAATCAGGTGGCGAGGCGGCAATATTCAAACCAAACGCCGAGAGATACGGTTTGCCCGTAAATGGTAAGAAAAGGTACAACTCGACTCGCTACACGCAAATAACATTGACAGAAGTAACTGAACTAATTAATAACATCAATTATACACCTATACTATACCACGAACCCAACGAGCGAGTTAAAAAACGCTCGTCACGCACACATTTACTATACGAGTAGTAGAACGAATTACAGTAACTCTAATTTTTAAACACCCCGTAATATTATAGGTTACGTTACAAAGTGGCGCGCCAACTAGTAGGGCTAGAATAGTTAAGAAATCATACCTTTAAACCTTACAGATTCTAGCGGCGACTACAGAGATGGAACCAGCAAAGCACGATACGAGATACCAGACTAAGATACGCGAGAAGGAGTCGGAAAAGGGAGCCAAGAGATCAGAAAAGAGATCGAGAAAGGCGCCGGAATGGAAGAAAGGGAAATAACTTCGGTGGAAGATGTAGAAGAATTGTTAACCCCTGTGGAAACAGATAAACCCACACAACAGGAGGAAGCCAGAGCAGGCATGGACTTGCTACAACTATGGGAATTAATTAAAGGAGACTCTAGAAAAAATAAGGAAGAATTCGATAAGTAATTTGAGTTAATTAATGACAATTTTAAGAAGCAGGAGGAGAAAATAGATGAAAAATTGGACAGCACCAAGGAAGATTTAAGGCGGACCATTAATGGAAATAACGAGAAATTAAGACAGTAAATGAAGGAGGAGAATAAATTGATTAGTGAAAAGATAGAGAGAAGTAATGAGAAAACCAGCAAAACCTTAAGACTAATGAAAGAGGATATAGAAACACTGAACGATAAAATTGAATACAACCAGGATACATTGCAGCAACAGTTGACGGAGTACAGGGAAGAATTGAAACAGACTGTAATGGAGACGGAAGAGAAGATAGAGGAAACCAGCGAAGTAGTGTTGCAAGTCCGAGAAGAAATTTTGATCAAGGTGAATGAAGTTGAAGGCGAAGGTAAAAGGAGGGTTGAAGGACTCCAAAAAGAAACAAATAACAAATTAGAACAAATACAGACCAGAGTCGAAGAGAATTATAGCAAATAGGATGCATCGGTAAGTGAGGTGAAGGACACCACAACCGCCCAAGAAGGGAAAATAGCTGAATTTAGAGCAAGAGAACTACGCCTCCAGGAAGAGATAAATGCGTTGAAGGACCGACCACTGATGAGCTCACACATATCATGCAGTGAGAATAGAGAAACAATCAACTTCAAAAATTACAAACGAAACCCAATTGAATTCATAGAACGGGTAGAGGAGAACCTAGCCCGAACCAGGGAGACACGGTGGACGATAATCAAGGGCATGATTGACGAAATGTTCAAGGAAGTTCACGACAATTGGTGGCTGTGCGACCAGACATACATAATTTTAATGAATTTAAAAAACTATTCAAGGACAAATACTGGTCGGAGGCGACGCAGCATGTGGTCAGAAATAATATCAGCAACGGCCGATTCGACCCTTACCTGGGACAATCTTCAACCGCTTACTTCTTAGGTAAGGTTAGTGTAGCTAGGAACCTAGAACCTAACATCCCTGAAGAGTGCTTGGTAACCCAATTGGCATACCACTACGACGGAGAAATCACCAAAAGCCGATTGAGTGGAAGAATAAAGACGATTCAAGAGATGGCCGTGTTATTGGGGGAATATGAACGGGAAAAACATTATGTGTTGAACAGGCAAAAGAACACCCCGAACTACAGACACTATGATAATAGAAATCATCCAAGTGGGCCGCAAGGAAACCATACACCGGCTAATCATCCGCCAGCCAACCCCAATAATTATAGAGGTTTCAATAATAATAATAATAATAATAACCATAATTATCCGAGGAATAATAACCAGAATTACTTCAACAACAGTAATAATCAAAATAATTCCTATAACAGGGGAAATAACCAAAACGGAGGTGGTTACAACAGGCCCAACAATCAATACAACAATAACAACCAATCGGGGCCGAATCAAACATACAGGCGACGGGTAAATTATATAAATGCCGAGAATAGAAACGACGGAAAACGTGGTTACAGAAGACCAAGGAGCAGGAGTGCGGAAGAAGATAGGAGAAGCCGGAAGCGGGTGAGATTCAACAATGACGACTCAGTCAAAAGGCTGAGAGAAACAGACAATAACCAACCTAGTAACGACCAGGAAGCCCAGATAGTTCGAGTAAACCATATCCTGGCGGAGGACGGCCCAGAACCTGATACTGGTCCCATCAATGAGGATGAAGATGATGATCCACGCAACTACGCCACAAGGTTATGGCCTGAACTAGTAGTGAGATGCTAATACCACGAGAAGATTAACTTAGAAAAAAAAAGAAAAAATAATGATGTTAATAACAAGGGCCATTGTACAGTAAAATAAATACCCTATCTCATTGTAAAAGACAACCACAACAATACCTATGTCGTAAGTGAGATAACAACCAAGAGAATCAAAGGGACTTACAACCAGTCTTCTTTGAAAAAATATTATGAGACAGTGCCAGAAAATTAAAAAGAATTTGGAGAGTAACCATTATCTAAATTCAAAAAATTAAAGTAAGCACAACTTACAATAAGTATTTGATTGAAATTATTATATGAATGAAAAGGAATTTAGAAGAAAGATTAGCTAAATTCAAAACAAAGTAAGTACAAACTTACAAACAAGTGTGAAACAAAATGTGTAAACCCATGTAATTTTGAATAAGAATATATATATAATGAAATATCTTAAAAATTGACATAAAATAATAAAATGTTACACAAATAATGATGACGCTACATAACATCATTAACTGACCCTAGTACAAAAGGGAATAATAAAGAATTAACGTTTCACAAAAGAAAAGACAAGACAATCAAATAAAAAATGACAATGACATCTTAACTGAACAATCAATGATGGAAAAATATAAGTGAGCCAGAAACCAGCTACAATGTTAATATTGAATATAAATGAAAAATAAAGTGATAACAAATAAAATCACTACCATATGAAATAAGCTGATGAAACAATGCAAAATACCTATTAAATATCGCCAGCTTAGAAAAAGGAATCCAAATAAGTCACTGAAAAGAAAAGGTCATGAGATGTATAAAAGAGAGAATAATTAATCCCAAAAGTGTTTTATTGTATTGATATTATATGAGTCGGAAATGAACAACTATTATTATGATTATTATGAATAGTATTATGTGATGATTTTATGTTGAGATACGTCCAACAATTATTTATGTTATTGAGCAGATAGGCAAGACCTCTGAACTCATAATGTGTATAAATGGATAGCAGAGTAATAGAGCCACACGTGCCCTCTGGCTAGTACCAATTTATATGAAGGGGAGAGAAGAAAAATTGTAGGGAAATAGAACATACAAGGGATAACACTCGTAATAAAATAATACCAAATACCATAGCATGAACCATGACTTAATAAAAATAAATAGAGAAGAAAGTAGCGATTGATGAATTCCTGAATAATAATAACTTGATTAAATGAACTATATTGATGATTTCAGAAAAAACATAATGATCTTTGTTTCGAAATAATCAATTGTGGTGGCGATGCATTATGTAACATGACATAAGGTAGTGAAGATACATTGATAATTAATTATAAAACAAAGAAGCTGAAGACAAGAAGAAAGGTCAAGAACTTATAAACTCAGAGATTAATAACCTAATTACAAAATGACAAATGACTAATGACTGACGATGACTTGACTCAATAGATCGGATAAACACAAGAAGGAACAAGGGAGAAGGAAGCAAGAACTAAATGTAATCAAGAAACTGATAACGAACATTGTAATTCCCTAATAATGACCATAAAATGTATATTAACAAATGCACTAATGTAATTAGAACATAGATGAGATGTACCTAGGGTAATAATGACAAATAAGAAAGATAGTAATGTTATGTATATTTTATTAATGAAGGAATGTACTTATAAATATAAGATAGGGAGTTAATAATAAACACACCCAAATGAATAGTGATAAAAATAATCAAAACCAGTTAACAATACCCTGAGGCAAATAAAGGGCACAGTTAGTAACCATAAGTGATCATTAGTGAAGGGAAAATAAAATAAATACTTATAACCAGTATGATGATGACAACATAAATAAACAACCTAGTGAATAATATCAAGTGAGTGGAAGAAAGAGTGTATTAATACAAAAGTGGTGACATGCAGTTATAGCATGTTACATATAATAAGTGAAAGTGAATAAAAAAAAACCTTCTATGAAGGAAAAAGTGTAGTGGGTGAACATAAAAAGTATTTTAGTTAGTAGACTGTATTAGAATAACTGAAGGACCTGTGATAAACTTTGTGCTAGTAAATAAGATGAACTCATTATACTGTAATTAAGTTAAGCAATAGTTAATAAGAATTATAAAATAAGATAGAAATTAAGTCATTGGGATGAAAGGTAAACAAGAAAGATAGACACTGTTTTATAGTGAAGGAATGAGGGAATAGAGTAGGCTATATTGTGTAAAGTACAGTTTAATAGTAGTATAATAAGAGTGTTATTATTGTTTAAGAAACCAATATAATGTAATGAATTATCAGTTGAACCAGATAGTAGAAGGAAACAGAAAGGTAGCTAGAAGTTTATTTCAGGCTTGAACCTGTCAAGAAAATGTTTATTGTTATAATAAGAGGTGTAGTTAGAAACACCAATGTTTATTATTTGTTTCTGTTAAAAAATTGTTTTAAAGTACCAAATATAAAGGTAAGGAGTTACAAAGAAATGTTAGATAGTAGTATAGAAAAATCTAGGCTCTAGGCCTAACAGTTAATGAAGAATTTTGTAAATTTAAGAACAAACAATAGTCCAGTATCAAATCAGAATATACCAAATGTTTAAACAAGTTAAGTGGGTATACCTAATACCAAAATGTATAAATAACATCCAGTTTTAGATAAAATATATATGAAATATAAATAAGAAAAATAACAAAAATGTGATTAGCTACTCAAAAGTAACCATGAGGGGTATCAAAATGATCCTTATCAAAAATTATGAACAATGGTATTCATGTAATAAACCTAGCTATTAATATAAGGAAGAAATCTTAATTTGAAGATATTTTATAGATTTGAACTAAAATAAGACGTTAGAATATAACAATGACTTAAAATTAACGACCAATGAGAATTAGCATAATTTATTAGGTAACCATAGCAACCGAAATTTATTGCCAAAAAACAGTTGAATTTTCGTTAATCCATTATTGACCGACGCGGAGGGCGGATGTATGCAGCTCTCAACCCAAATTTTATCATAAATAAGTAAATTTTGACTAAAATTAGAAGGAAGAAGGATAGTAATAGCAGCCCATGGAACACCTAACAATCTAATTATTATTAAATTATTCACAAACTAAAATTACCCGTAGAAATTAAGAAGACTTCAGGAATCATAGCTGACGACTCATCCCGAAGGAAGACCAGGAGTGACCTACTTCAACCCAAGAAAACGAACGACTGCGGAACGAGTATGAAGCCGAACTTTATGGAAAAAACCGTCTGAACGAGATTGATGAAATTCCGAAGAATAGAAGACGACCAGATCCATCCGGAAGAAGTAGACGAGCATCGGGGAAGCCCCAACGGGAACTGATGAGTATAAAACAATAATATCACTAAAAACGAATTCCCAATTTTTCTATCCATAACAACAAATCACAATTTTCACTTCACTGATCACTAACAAGAACTGGAAGTATTTATAAAATCACTATTATTAAACTCTAATCAATTAATAACCATTTAAACTGAGCTATAATAAATAATTAATAAACATAACTTGTTGTCAAAATCCTAACCATAAATTAGACTAACTCTCATTGATGATTACTTACTTGGATGTATTAATGTATTACATATTGTTTACCTAGTTTTAAGAATTATTATAAATTTGTGCATTTTAGCCGTTAATCCAATACTTCTGTAGCCAAAAGGACTTATTAACACTAGCATGGTAAACAAAGACAAAATTTCGACAAATTTGTGCAAAAATTTCGATCAGGATGAAAATTTGATTTAGGTAGCTAGATGTATACTTTAAAATAAGAAAACCTTACCATCGCGGCGGGACCCCGTTTCCGGGAAAATCGATCGGAAAAGTCGTGATTGTCGGTTTTCTTCACGTAATTGTTTATATAATGAAAATATAGCAAAATGTTTCAAATAAATGTTGTAGCTTATGATGTTATCTACAAATTTTGTCTACACAATTTTTCGATATCTGAATTAGTTTACGAGATATAGACGATTTTCCACGACCTTCCGCCGTGCGTCCGCTTTTTTAGCGTTCGTTTTTTCTGTTATAGTCATTTAAAAAATGGAAATAGCGAAAAATATTTCAAATAAATGTTGTAGCTCGTGTTTTTCTCTACAAAACTGGTTCAAAATATTTTTTGATATATTAATGCGTTACAGAGATAACGCCGATTTTCCACTTACACCTCTCATCATTTTTTCCTTTTTTGATATATAGCTTCTAAAAAATGAAAATTTGTAAAAAACAAGAATGTTACTGTGGTACCTCATACTTTTAGCTACAAAACATGTTTAAACAATTTTTCGATCAATTAATTTGTTTCCGAGATATAAACGATTTTCCACGACCTTACGCCGCGCGTCGGCCTTTTTAGCGTTCATTTTCCGTCCTACTCATTTAAAATATGGAAATAGCGAAACACTTGTATATGAATCTTGTAGCTCGTGATTTTCTCAGTAAGACTGGTTAAAAAAGTTTTTTAAATGTTAATGCCTTACGGAGATAACGCCGATTTTCCACTTACACCTCTCGTCATTTTTTTCCTTTTTTGGTATATAGCTTCTAAAAAATGAAAATTTGTAAAAAACAAGAATGTTACTGTAGTACCTCATACTTTTACCTACACAATTTATGTAGTAAAATGTACGATAGATGTGGGGGAATCTCGGCACCTTAAGGGTTTGTAGCTACTTTTATGTTTATTTCTTAAATTCTGTAAGGAAAATGATCAATGTAATTGTTTGTATAAACTATTCCGAATATTATAATGCTGAAAATTCATCAGTTACCGCCACCACTTTGTATAAAAATATAAAAGGTGAGTACGTTCATAATTATGATTAATTTGAAGTTCATTTTTTGTTGAACACGCCGAAAATATATTTACTATTATAGCACTGCTTATTTCAGTACAGTTCAATATTTCGTTTCTTTCAATACTGACAGCTTTTAATGTTTCTAAACCACGTGTCACAAGAACAACATGTTCTTCACTGTCATTTTCTAAATCTTTTTCACAAATGAAACAAGTGATATTATCAACTTTTTCACAATTCTCACTCATTGTTAACGCAAACTGTTTATTATCAAAAAATAATAACCTTAAAATGTCAGCTATGTAACAATCATGCGACAACAAGACTGACTAACTTCCCGGCTGTTTAAGGTCCTGCGCCTGCGTGGTCCCTGAGTGCGCCATGTCACGCCGCCTGGCGTTGCGCGCTCAAATACCAAGGTCGCTTTTTTCCCTGACACCTGCATTTTCACCTCACTTAGGCCCTCTCATTTCTACCTTTACAATACGTGTATTCTCTGTATAGGTGGAATCTCTCTTTGTGTGCATTCTTTAATATGCTCTAAAATTTTCAAACAAAAATATTCATTTTGGAAAAAGTTGTATTTATTTTACTAAAATATGGCCAGTTTTGGTACCTATGCATAATAATTTAGCATAATTTAAAAAATATTACGTGTACTGAAAAAATGTTTAATCCTTTCGAAAGAGTATACTTTTAAGTACTTATAAGCACATTTTTATTGATTTTGATTAATTCACATTGAAAATATTGATAAATGAATTCCGGAAAAAACACTTAAAAATAAGAATGGAAAACAACCCAAATTTCGACGCAAGATCATTTTTCCCCCTTAACAGTAATCCTTTTCTCGTTTTAATATTATTATTATACAAACATTAAAGAAAGTAAATCCAGAAGGAATTTTCATTTTTTGTCAAAAAAGTTGTGACAAAATACGGAATTTCTGTTCATAAGATGTAGTTGCCCATTTTTAAACACATTTTTGTATATGATAAATTCTTTAATGAAATATGTAAATATATTCACGTGAAAGCTGAGGTTTTTCTCTATGTCCTTTGTCATTTTCAAAATTTTCAGACTTCGGTAAATATCCCAAATTATCGATTAATTAATCGCATGTTTGAAAATTTTCCTATTTTGGAGATGCGCGCGCATCCATGAGTAGTATAGCGAGAGTACGTGGAAAATCGTTTATATCTCGTAAACTAATTCAGATATCGAAAAATTGTTTAGACAAAATTTGTAGATAAAATCATAAGCTACAACATTTATTTGAAACGATTTGCTTTATTTTCATTATTTAAACAATTACGTGAAGAAAACCGACAATCACGACTTTCCGATCTATTTTCCCGGAAACGGGGTCCCGCCGCGATGGTAAGGTTTTCTTATTTTAAAGTATACATCTTTAGCTACATAAATCCAAATTTTCATCCTGATCGAAATTTTTGTTCAGGCAAATGTCTTCGTTTACCATGCTACACGCCCTGTAAAACATTTTATTGTAAACAAACGTTCTTCGCCAAGCGGCGTGTACATAATACAGACAACTGAGCATGCCAACTGAGCAATTGTAAAAGCCGGTGCTAAGATAAAATAATGTACTACTAAATAACTGAAAATTATTAAAGGGTTAATAAATATTATTGTTCTGCAACGCTGTATGTTTAATTCGTACAAAATAAGCTAATACATAGAAAATTATTAAAGTGAAAACAACAAAACATCACAGTTAGCGAAGTCGACACTGAAAGACGGCGGACGCCAATCAGGTGGCGAGGCGGCAATAGTCAAACCAAACACCGAGAGATACGGTTTGCCCGTAAATGGTAAGAAAAGGTACAACTCGACTCGCTACACGCAAATAACATTGACAGAAGTAACTGAACTAATTAATAACATCAATTATACACCTATACTATACCACGAACCCAACAAGCGAGTTAAAAAACGCTCGTCACGCACACATTTACTATACGAGTAATAGAACGAATTACAGTAACTCTAATTTTTAAACACCCCGCAATATTACAGGTTACGTTTACAATATATATATATATGTTCTATGTGTATTCATGTAAGTATATTGATTGATGTTGTATTTATGTGTATTTATGAGAAACTATTGAATTATGAATTATGATGTTACATATGTATATTTTAAGAATGTTATAATGTCAAGGAGGGGATTAGATGTTTTTAATGAAATTTTAAAACATATTAAATTTATATTGGGGTTGAAGAATTTGGCTAGAAACAAAATTCAAAAAACAAAAAGAATTGGAAATACTGTAATAAAGATTGTTATTGCTGTTTAACAACAGAGTTTTAATTGCGAGTCCCGTCTCAGTGGATCCAGCGCATTTTTTGCTTCTCTAGGCCTTCCGCCTAGTTTTAAATAACTAGTGGCCCCTCCCACCAGGAAAAAAAATTGTTTTTTTTATAAAGCATAAAAATAGAAAGAGGGGTTACAACAGTAGGCTGTAGTCTGTGCAGGAAAATTCACTGACGCTTCAAATTCTAAACGTACATCAACCGCTGAAGACTTAAGCGAATCGTCTTGTCTGCTACAATCGAATACAAACAGCGGGGCTTTTGATTTGAATAATTCTGGTGACAGTAGTGGGCTGGAGTCTAGTCGGTGGTAATACGAACTCTGAAAACTGGCATACATATTGTACAATAATGCAAAACGGTCTTTTCCAATATCCAAGTTTAAATTATCGTAAGGATAATACTTGTCGTTTAGAAACAGTCTCGCATTGGTCACGTTACAGTGATCGAATTCATCGGCGTGTGCTGTCAGTACATTCTTTCTTCTGTCTGAAACGCTAACACAACAAAGCGCGGTTTTTCTAGCTGACTTGAGGTCTTGACAATCCAATTCTGCCTTTTAGTCTGTGACAAGGCGGGATACTCGTGCAACTCCCAAGCCCTAAAAGGCATATTTATCGGGTGGTCTTTCTCTATGAGTCGTAATAGTGGTAATCTGTACGCGTTAGCTACATGTACATAAGGCATTTTCCAGTAAACTTTATCCAGTTCAAGAACACAATTAGCAGCCGTTTGTCCTCTTGCTAATACCATAGCGTTTATGTCTGTAGATGTGCGTAGGAGTATAAGTTCTTGTTTCACGTTCAGCACGATGCGTGTATAGTCTTCTGCGAATCCCATTAGCATTTTCAGTGGAATACAGAAGTTGAATTTACCGTCATCGTTCACTTTTAACACGTTCACGGTCGGTGCCACCCAACATGCGTTTTCCATTGCGTCACGTGCGTTGTTGTTGAGTGATAGAAAAGTTTTAATAGTTGACGTAACGCCGACGTTTCTGGTATGGTCCACTACCACTCCGGCCAACTCGTAACGAATCTCTTCAAAGAGAAATGCTATAGCATTGTTCACCAGTTCCACATTCAGCGCAGAATCTGCAGCCACACTAGGGTTTTTGACCAACTTGCCGACGGTGGTAGCAGCGGCGGAGAAACAAAGTACAAGCCCATGTCTATAGCCGTTTTAGATGTAAGCCCAGAGTGATGACTTCTCCACGAAAATCTATTGCGTCACCGTCCTGGTCGTGTAAAGATAATGTTATGTTGTCCAAACGACTTACATTCACAGGTAGGTATATGACGTTTGCAGGTGATTAAATTATTTTGAATCCTGGTTCGACTGACGGATAGAATGAGTGCAACGTGTGCACGTTTTTACCGTTCTTGTATGATCCTTGCGCTATATTACATCTTATCAGTATGCTGTTCACTTTTATAATGTTAACGGTGGCGTCAGACGTGTGAGTTTTATTCGCTTCAAGCAGTCGCTTTTCCTTGAAACCCAACATATCACCGATACCACACGCTGTTTGTTGAAAGTCAGTATCCAGTGCACAAGTCAGTTCGCATTTCAGTGTATTGTTGTTAGGACGTAGACTAATCTTTGCGTCTCCTAACTACTTTTTGAGGAAGGCTTCTATGTCGCTGATTTCATAAGCACCCGTGGGTAAAGTTATCAAGTCCACCGGAACACGTTGTTCCGTCCCGTAGTACTGGAAACACATTGTTTTTTCCCCCAACCACGTTCGGTATACTGTTGTATGTAGTAAAGTCCAATAGACCTACATACCATTCGCCGTTTGTTAGTTCGAGAGGCGGGAAAAAGTCACATACAAGAGCGGCAGCATTCGTGTCTGCTAAGGTGACCGACAACGAAGACATCTTGTCGCTTACTGATCACTCACGCGTCAAGAAGTCCAAACATAAATGCCCGCAGATGACCGTGTGTGGCGGCTGTTCACGCTCGTAATTGTAGTAAATGTCAGTGTCGGTTCCAAAATACTGTGTCAGCTCAAGAGGTGGTCGCATATTACCGTACGCGTCATAGTAGTAAACTCGGTTGTTTCGCTTCTTGTAGCAAACCCAGTGCGTACCAGGTCCTTCTGCAGTGTCCAGATTAATAACCGCACTCTCGTTCTTCCAAGGCGGTCTGCGTGGTAAAGTGTTACGCATAAAAACTCCTCTGAAATAAGGTATTTTCAAAAGTTTTGCGTACACATACAAATCGCTGTCGGACAATGCACGCACTGGTATGCAAATTAGTTTTTTTGTCTGTAAGGACGTAGGTATAGACCCGACGCTATTTTATTGTTACGTTTATGTCTTGAGACTGTTTTGCGTTTGGTGTTGTTACGTTTATGTCTGGAGGTCGTTTTGCGTTTGCCTGCGGATTGACGTTTAATTCCTGAAACCTTCTTCTTCTTTCTGCGACCACTACACGAGCTCCCTCCACCTAGCGCTGATTTTGCTTTCATAGCGGCTGCTACGGCTGCGGCATACGCTCTTTCACTAACACCTGAATTCCAACCTTTCACTCGTTCCCACGCTTTGTCGGCAAGAACGCGATCAGCTATACGTCTTCGGCTGTTGTCTTTGTACCTCGCGTAGACGATATCGTGTTCGCGACAGGCTTCGTCCAGCTCGTTGATTCCACGCTCGCCACGTGCCAATCTCTCTTTGAGTTTTGTTCCGGGTCCACAGAATCGGTAGCCAGGTAGGTGTAACTCTACCGGTAAAGCGTCCACCGCGCGATTAATCAAAGTAGGTACTGACGAAACGATAGCGGGCACAGTGTTTTTAAGTATTTTTCCAATTACACCACGCCCCATTCTTTTCTTAGGTTTGTTACGAAGTACGCGCATTCTTGTGATGGAGACAACATAGCAAGACAAGCCCTGGAATGGAACCCACAAGGTAGCAGGAGAAGAGGCAGACCAAGGAACACATGGAGGAGGAGTGTAATAGCGGAAGGGATGGAGAAAGGAGGGAAGACCTGGCCCGAGATCAAGACGATGGCGCGGAACAGAGTCCGGTGGCGGAAGTTCATTGATGCCCTATGCTCCACTTAGGAGATGCAGGAATAATGATGAATGATGATGACGCGCATTCTTGTAAACAGATCTCCAATCCTTGATTTCTGTTTCCGTATCGAGAACGTCTATTAAACGCCCCACCTCTTCAATATATTCAAACAGGACTGAACGCTGTGTCGAGCTGTCTTGATATTTATAGACGAACTTTATCAGATTGATTATATGTGCGTGAAATACCTGAGTGACCTTGTACAATTCGGTCCTTATATGTAGCTTTAATTCATGCATTTGTCGCACAGTGACTGCGTCTGTGTCGGCTACTCCGTCCGCTATATTCGTAATTTTTCTTCCGCCAGCGTAGAAAGCATTGCTTTGCAAACTGATTGTGTTGTCGTATAAATATTCTAAATTCACGGCGTCTTTGTTGGCGATTGTTGCTTGCACGTGCATTAGCCGACAGTCATCAACGATTACGTTACCTGCACGATCTTTTCTCAAACTCTTTGCGTCTACGTATCGTTTTGTGGCCGCATCTCTTGATTTAAGCGGATCGTTTAGCATTATTATTCGATGATCTTTTGCGTCTACGGTAGCGTCGTTCTTGTACTGTAAGCACGCATCGTTTACGTACTGTAAAGAAACAACATTGCACGGCTCTTCGGGATCACCCAAGTTGCGTATCTTTTTGTTTTTCACATCAAAGTGGCCGTCGTTAGTCACTCCTAAACCGATATCCTCACGCAGACTTTGGTGAGTTTTTCTTTTCGCACTCTTACAGTGCTGTCATGTCTACCGAACTTGTCTACACTCATATTTATGAAGAACTGGTGGTCATAGAACGATGCGTCTGCTTTTATACGACAATGCCGGCTTCACGTAATTCTTCCAATATCGAAACGATTTCATTCGTATGTCCAGTATGTCCACTACTTTGAGAAGCCATTAACATTCTCAATCGATTAACCAACTCGTTAGGATCGTCCCAATGTACGTAATCGATTGCAGTGTTCGGCTTCATCTCCATATAGCCACTCCCTGTGCGTTATCGTACACTCGAAGCAAACAATTTAGATATTACTAGTCGGTACTTGACACCACTGTTACTGTTTACTCGCGCATAGTGTTTATACTTTTGTCTGTGTCCGTTGGTTGCCAGTAGTATGGACTTGTATTTCCTCATATCGTCCTTATTGTATTTTTTCGGTAGTTTCATAAACAAAAGTTCATACAGACCGGGCGTGCCCTCGTAAATTTTTCCTTTGACATGAAAGTTATCGTTATCATCGATTTTCACATTTGAATCACCTATCATCCATTTACCAGCTTGGTATCGAACGCCGTACATATGATCTATAATCCGTTTACAGTCAGCCGATTCGCACAAACGCATATACCTGTTTGTTAATGAATCGTCACTGAAATGTGAAGCGTTAGGGTTCCATGCGCTATCGTCACTGAAATGAGAAGCGTTATGACTCTGCGCGTCACTTTCGGTTTCAGTTATTACGTGCTGTGTAGGCGCTTCTTGTTTTATCTGCTCCTCCTCCTCCTCCACCATATCACCACTTAACTTTCGTGAAATAGCTTCTAACGGTTCCAGAATCGGTTTGTAATTTTTTCTGAACTTCTCGTCGCTTTCTCTGATGTCGTGTTGTAATTCATGATATTTTTTCCTTATGTTGTCGCTTATCGTATCTATATCATACGTAAGTCGTTCCTCCTTATTCGTCGCCATCGCGTGTTAGCAAGAGGACTGATTACATTACTACAGTGCGACCACTTTTATACTTCGCTGGAAACAATTATGCATCGATCAAAGCCGATTCTATATCTACCTTCATTTATTGACGAGTCTTTGTCTATGACTAGAAATCCATAACGATCCTTCCACGCTTCTGTGTAGACGTCTTTGAAAGCATCATATTTCATATCCATGTTGACGTGATCGTTGTATGCGTGATTTAAATTTAGATCGTCTTGTTTGAACAATACCAACAAGTTAGCGTTGTCACGCACCAATTGTTTCGGTATCTAACTATATGTCTGACATAGATAGAATGTGTCCACACCGCTATGCCTCCCCATAGCAAAATACTTTCGAATATTGTTTTGTCTTTCACACGAAACGTCATCGAATACGATAACGGAGTTGAGACCGGTGATTTCACTCGGTAGTGGGACTTCTTCGTTCTCACTGTATGCATGATAACCTAAACCTTCATCAGCGAGTGATTTCATCACTGTTTCTAGCATTCTATATTTTGGTTGAAATAATGATTTTGAAAACACGTATACGTTGCGGAAACGTAGACCGTTGGCATCAAACAGTAGGTCGAAGAGCACATTGGATTTCGCACAAGAACTTGGGCCCGTAACGATACAGCGAATACTGTTCGGTAATAGCGGACCATGTTTACGTTCAGCGCTGCCTTCGTCACCCGCCAAAAAGTCCATATCCTTTATTGGCAATTTGTTTGCTTGCTGTACAATCTTCATCTTCGTGAATACCGAAAGCATACTGTTTTCAGCACGTGCTGTCACCTTTTTATATTAGATCTTTCTTATGTATCCATTCATCATGTTTACCATCGAAACCGAGCCAACGAACACGCGCTCTGTCACCTTTGCGCTGTAACACCTTTTCCACTAGGTATACGTCACCGACTTTGGACTTACTAATCTCATGCTCGTAAAAACCACCTTTCAACACTTTGTTCAGGTGATCTTTTAGCAGATAAGTGACGGGGATGGTAGTGGATTGTACTTTATCCACAGTGAATATTTCGTTAGTCCAATTTGGTTTATAACCTTTGGCGAACACCATTTTGTGCTTACTTATACGAACACGGTCACCGACTTTAAATTTAGGCGGTTTCACTGGACTGATTTTAGGCGCTGTGTTCTTCCTTATTTGTTCCAACACTATATGTTCGTTACCGTCATTCACTTGACTAGGTTTCATACCAGTGGTTCTGTGCACGGTATTGTTGTACGATTTCAGCAATATAGGTAGTAGATCCAACCAGCGGTAGTGTCCTTGTTCGCTGAAAGCTCGATACATGTGTGTCTTCAGTGTGTGATTAAAACGTTCCACTATGGACGCTTTTTTCTCACTATAGGTTGAGTAATGTTTCACATTATACTTTTTTAGCAACGCTTGTACTGTACTGTTGTAATACTCCTTCCCGTTGTCCGTCTGTAAATATTTCATTCGGTTAGCAGTTAGTATAGGCTCCAGTGCACGCGTTACTTCTTTTGCTGTCTTTGTTTTCAATGGTACAGCGTACGCGTACTTGCTAAGCGCATTGATCACTGTCATCATGTACTTGTACCCTTTGTTCACTCGAGCGTTTGGTATCATCTTCACAAGATCCGCCTGGTACAAGTCGTGTAGACCCTTCAATTCAACCGCACGTCTAACGAAATTCCTTCTCACTGCTCTGTGTAGCTCTAGAGCTATAGTCTTGCGTGCGTTGTTCATGGTTTAAGATACACTGACATAATACCAACGTTAAAAATACTATATATATGTATAACAGTTTCTTTGTTTTTCAGTATTCACTCTCTCTCTCGTCTGAATATCATCATCAACGATCATATCCGGCCTTCAACAGAATCTGGAACAACACCGGCAGGAACAGGAACAGCCTGAACAATGTAAATTTAAATACCAATTGGTACAGTTAAGAAATTATTTTTTGTCTCCCCGTAATTATGTAGCAAGCAAACTTGTTTGATATGAATTAACGTATGATCCAACTCTGTCTAACGTGCACAAGATAGTCTCTTGACATCGTTTAGAAATTGACATGGCGGAGAAAATTTTTTATGTTCCGGCATAGGTTTGTCACCTTCTCTCCAATGAACTGTCTCTTGACATCGTTTAGAAATTGACATGACGGAGAAAATTTGACATGTTCCACCATAGGTTTGTCACCTTCTCTCCAATGGCCTAATTCAATTCCGCAACAAAAGCATTTAACTCTATCGTCTATGAATGACATACTATGCCCGCAAACATCATAATTTAGCGGATAGTGGTAAAACCCAGCAAACGCTAACTCGTCGGAGCTGACAAACGTCACTTCCCAATACTTGAACGATTTTCTTCTTTCACTTTCAATGCTAAAATCAGGAGTAGCTGCCATCTTCATGGTTTGCTTTTTTATGTTCCACCATAGGTTTGTCACCTTCTCTCCAATGAACTGTCTCTTGACATCGTTTAGAAATTGGCATGACGGGGAAAATTTGTCATGTTCCACCATAGGTTTGTCACCTTCTCTCCAATGAACTAATTCAATTCCGCAACAAAAGCATTTAACTCTATCGTCTATGAATGACATACTATGCCCGCAAACATCATAATTTAGTGGATAGCGGTAAAACCCGGCAAAGGCTAACTCGTCGGGGCTGACAAACGTCACTTCCCAATACTTGAACGATTTTCTTCTTTCACTTTCAATGCTAAAATCAGGAGTAGCTGCCATCTTCATGGTTTGCAATAAACTGACGTATTACCAACGAGCACTATCTATTTATTTACCACAAATATGAATTTGTGTGTTATTCATCATTCCTATTAGCTAATACACATGTTCCTATTGTTTCAGTTATGACACGATTTTATATCGTGAGAAACAGCAGTGTCAGAGGATCTGTCACCACATTCAACTACCTACCCGTGTAAACTGACACGGGAGACCAGGAATCCGTAATGACCGAGGTGCGGCCTTTATTGTGCGAGGATATTCGGGTAGACCAATCACGTTTACGCAATATCAAGTGGCATATTGCGTGCAGGATACGTTTCACTAAAACTGTGATAGATGGTGACAGCGGCGAAGAAAAAGAAGTAACGAAAGACGCCGTCTTCCACGGACGTTGTCGCACGTTGCTCACGGACGACAGCAACGAGTTGAACTGTCTGCTAGACGAATCCTACGATAAAATCATGGATAGCATATCCAATTTTACCCGTGACGGGAGCGGATGGTCGGTGGACGCTGTACTGAAGCTGGAACTGGTTGTTGGACGGTACCGGCCACTAGCAGCGTCCTCCTACATTCCTACCCCGCGAAAACTCTCACTCACCAAGGCAGTAGTCAATATCAAGAACCTCCAAGATGAAATGTGTTTTCTATGGTCTGTACTAGCCTACATACACCCTCAAGAAAAGCATAAAGAACGTGTTTCAAACTACATCTCCTTCATAAACACGATAAATATGTCCGGCATCGAGTACCCTGTTTCTGTAAACTCCATTTCTAAATTTGAAACACAGAATCCCGACATTTCTATAAATGTTTTCGGCTATGATATAGAAGACAATATCAGAAACGAATTGAAAAATGAGGTTTACCCACTAAGAATTACCCCAAATAAGGAAAGGTCACATCACGTTAATCTATTGCTTCTGTCCGATACAAACGGCCGAAAACACTACTGTCTTGTCAGTAGCATTAACAAATTGTTATTTTCCTTAACAAAACACATGGGTAAATCATTTTACTGTGACTACTGCCTGCATCGTTTCTCTACAGAACATGGTCTGTCCGAGCATCTCCCCTACTGTACACCTTACGGTGAGCAGAAAACCAAAATGCCCACGGAGGAGGAGAAGTTTATGTCCTTTAACAATTATACGCACTGTCTGAAAGTACCCTTTACTGTCTACGCCGACTTCGAGTCCCTCATCGGCCCCCTTTAATCGTGTTCACCAGGTAACGACATCCCGACGACAGTGAAAGATTCAGGTGACTTCTACTCAGTTGATAGCAGTGGTGTCCGTCAGAAAATACCTTCTCCTCCTGTATCGTCCACGTCATACGAAGCGATGCATATTCCGTCAGGTTTCTCCTATGCTATCGTTGATCACACTCATAGTCTCTGGAGAGAGGTTAAAGTCTAGCGAGGTGAAAACGTTGTAAACACTTTCTTCTCGTGGTTGATGAAAGACGTTGAGGATATGATGAAGGTTATACGACATAACGTAAAATTAATTATGTCCGATGATGACAATGTTGCGTTCACTAACGCCACCGTCTGTCATTTGTGTGAGCGCCCTTTGACAGACGATGACAAGGTGCGCAATCATTGTCATCTTACGGGGAAATTCTTGGGAGCAGCCCACAATAGCTGCAATCTCAGCTATAAGATGCCACGTCATATCCCCGTCTTCTTTCACAACCTTCGTGGCTACGACTGTCACCATTTAATTCAGGGTTTGGGGAAATATAAGAACCAACACGTATCCTGCATTGCAACATCCAGTGAGCGTTACGTGTCGTTCTCCCTGGGTCCCTTGCGTTTCGTAGACTCTTTTCAGTTTCTTAATCGCTCTCTGGATATGCTCGTTACCAATCTGTCTACGTCCGGGAGTCAATTTCCTCTGCTTAGAGAGGAAATGCTTAGACGGGGTTTCAACGAAGAGGCCAATCTGCTCGTACGCAAGGGGGTATACCCTTACGAGTACGTCGACAGTATTGACCGGTTCAATGAAACAAGTCTGCCCGCTTGTGAACACTTTGATAACCGGTTGTTGGAATCATCTATTTCGGACGCAGATTACGAGCATGCGCAAAACGTGTGGAGTGCATTCAATCTGCGTACGTTTGGAGATTACCATGATCTGTATTTGTTGACAGACGTGATGCTGTTGGCAGATGTCTTTGAAAGTTTTCGGGACATGGCCTTACGCGATTACCGTTTGGACCCGTGTCATTTTTACTCTCTTCCCGGCCTCGCTTGGAACGCGATGCTAAAAATGACAGGGGTCGAATTGGAGCTGTTGACAAATGTAGATCAACATTTGTTCGTTGAGTCTGGGGTCCGTGGAGGTGCTGATATGATATCCAACCGTCATGCCATCGCTAACAACCCTCTGATCCCAGATCAGTACGATGTTTCGAAACCGACCTCCTTCATTCTGTATACGGACTGTAACAATCTATACGGTGCAGCCATGTCGCAACCACTCCCTTACGCTGACTTCCGATGGCTCGATCGCAGTTAAATCGAGTCTTTGGACGTACGTAATGTGAGTGATGATTCCGACATCGGGTACATCCTCGAGGTCGACCTACACTAACCTGATACACTACACGACCTGCATTCCGACTATCCGCTCGCACCCGTGCGCCAGCGCGTAACGCCCGATATCCTTTCTCCCTTTTCCAAACGTTTACATGAGAGTTTATATAGATCTTCGTATAACGAATCAGTGTCAACAATGTCGTCCGTAGAGAAGTTGTTAACGACTTTGGAGGACAAACAAAATTACGTTCTCCATTATCGGAATTTGAAGTTGTATTTAAGTCTCGGTCTAGAGCTGAAAGCGACTCATAGGGTGTTGTGTTTTAAGCAAAGCGCTTGGTTGAAACCGTTTATCGATTTCAACACCCGCAAGAGGCAAGCAGCCGTCTACAGCTTTGAAAAAGCTTTTCAAGCTGATGAACAACGCAGTATACGGCAAGTCGCTGGAGAACGTACGGAAACATATAGACTTTGAACTAGTCTCAGATGAACGACGGCTTCAAAAACTAGTTTCCACACCAAGGCTGAAACGCATGATTCGCTATACGAACGATCTGGTGGGGCTCTCACTGCGTAAATAATCCATCGTTCTTTCCCGTCCCGTGTATTTCGGCTTCACGGTGCTTAACGTTAGCAAAACGATAATGTATGACTTCCATTATCATTATGCTGTCGCCAAGTACGGCTGTAACGTTAGATTATTAATGACTGATACGGACAGTCTGATGTATAGTATCCAAACATCTGACTTGTATGCAGACATGAAGGAGGACTTTCGCTTGTTTGATACGTCGGATTACCCCACGTCTCATTCTTGTTATAGTCTTAAAAACAAAAAGGTTGTCGTGCTGTTCAAGGATGAAACGTGTGGTCGTCCTGTTAGAGAATTCGTGGGACTCTGAGCGAAATGTTATTTGTTCCTTGTGGCTCACGAAGATCCTAACAAAAACGATCAAAAACGCGTATGCAAAGGTGTACCCAGAGTTGCAATAAAGCGGAGTCTACGACACGATATGTATCGCAAGTGCCTCACTGATCATTGTCAGTTTTCTGCCAGTGCGCTTTGTTTACGCAGTGATCATCATACGCTGTACACGATGCGCGTAAATAAGCAAGCGTTGTCTCCGTATGATGATAAGCGCTATATACTGAACAATGGTCGTGATACACTTGCGTACGGTCATTAGCGGATACGTTGTGTCAATATGGAGAACGATGACGACGACGTCGCCTCCCCACCTGCTAAAAAAATTCCCCGTCATGTATAGTACCCTCCAACACTTTTGTTTCTTCCGCCAGTTGGTGTCTCTCGGCGCTTCAGTCCAGACGTCTGTAAACGTAAGTTCACATATTAATATCGCAACGATATTTGTGTTTAAACATAATATATACAGTTTGTAATGTGCGGTTTCTTTGTCTTACAGTATTATGGATAACATTGCAGTTATAATTGACTTCCAGTGCTTTTTCGACGACAACGGAAAATATATTGTGAAGGAACTGTCAATCATGGACGTTCTGAGATTTGCTGGTAGACATTGGATTTTCACTCCGCCTGCTACAGCCGTTACGAATCCAAAATACGCTAGGACAAACCTCTGGTTAACGTCAAATTATCACAGACTTAGATGGAGAGAAGGAGAGACACCGTACGATAATCTTGCTTCATTGTTAACATCACATACACGTATATATAAATATGTGTTTGTGAAGGGTTTTGAGAAAAAACGTTTCTTACAATCAAAGATAATACACAATAATATCATCAATCTCGATGACTTTGACTGTCCTAAAAACATACCATATCTATTTCACGGAACAGTATGTCTTAGACATTTCAATTCTTCTGACCGGTGTACAAACTGTAAAGTGCATGCTATTCGGGAATGGATGATTCATGATTTTTGCTTTAAACAAACATTTTTAATGTGAGTGTTCATAGAGTGTGACAAAATTTAGAAAGTAGGTCACAACGAGTGATGACATTTAGTATCTCTAATTCTGCTGGGGACATGTTCATACATGCATAGCCGTAAGCGATGACTATTTCCTTATGAAAGTGGAACGCGGACTTTCCTAATGACATTGTTATATTTTTATGTCTCTAATTTCGTCTGGGAGACATGTACAGTACATACATGCAAAGTCGTAAGCGGTAAATGAAAGTGGGACACAGACTTTTCTGATGACGTCATTACCACCACCACCATCACCACTATCACATTGTGCTGCCCCCTTTTGTGTCGAATATTCCGCCATTGTTTGGTTCTCTCTCGATTGATACAGACGTGTTCACTAGCGTCTTTCTCTCTCTTCTAATAATGTCGTTTCTTGTAAAGTTTAATGCTGTAAGTGCTATCGAGTACAAACGATGTTCAGAATTGACAGTGAATAAAAAATATCCCATCATGGTCTTAACAAATGTGGACACAAAATATGGGAACTCTGTGCTTGCTACGTTGGAGGATGGCGACCACCAGTATCGTGTCTATCTACCCAAGATGTATGCAGGTGTCTTCACGAATGAGGAGCTCAGACATATCAAACCTAAAGAACTACATTTGGTGTATCGAGGGACGAGGAACCAAACAACGCAGGTGGAGATTGTGTCCTAACGACGTAAGTAACAATCGTGATTACTAATTGTTAACAAACAATTTATTGCTGTGTGTGTGTGTGTAGTTTCAACTCCCTGTACTTAACACTTTAATAATTTAATTTGTATGTGCGTGATAAATGTTTCATTGATTCTAATTAGTATTTACAAAGTTTCGTTGAATAATATTTGGTTCGATTAGAAATTATTTGAAAGTACATTAACTTATGAAAATGACGCATACTTGAAAAAGTTTACTTACTTAACGCATTGATCATTTCTTTCCACTGACTGTGCGTGTGCGTGTGATAATTTAATAATTGAATATTTATCGTATCAGTGATTCTAATACCATCTGTATTGTTATGTTACAGATAACTTCCATGCGGACTGTATCTACAAGCACGAAATTATTATTTAAATCTGATATCTGTTTTTATTAAAATCTTACAATGTCAAAAATTATTATTAATATTGTATTTATTTTATAACAATGTTTGTGATATATATTTAATCAATGTAAAAAAATGTATTTTGAATAATTGTGTTACAGTGGTCTGTAAACCATATTTAAGTTTGTGTACAGTGGTGTGAATATATATATTTAATCATTTTAAACAAATTATGGTTTATTTTAATTTATTTCGCTATAAACCTCTGAAAATGTGAGCAATTATTTGTAAAGTACATTAACTTATTGGAAATGCTACACCGGAAGATTCAAATCATACCTTATTGACGCTGTCAACGATTTGAATGAGGGAATTTCTGCCGACGTCTGCAGCAGCAGCAATATACATTACATTAAAACTAGTACGATTATATTATTCATTGATGTACAAACAATTTACATAGTACACACACAATAGACTAACATTATTGTGAAGCCGTCAACGATTGAAAGAATGGATTTCTACTTGTCACTGTAACAGCACACCCACACGTAATTACATTATAAACTAGTAAGATTATATATTCGATGTAAAACCGATGACATAGAGAGAGAGAGAGCGAGCGAGATAGTTACTTGCATTCAATGTGAAAGACAGAGAGAGAGAGAGAGAGAGAGAGAGAGACCGCAATGTGTTTGTACGGTAAGATTATGAGAACTAAAAAATTATTAGAAACAGCACATCGAGACGATTGAGTCAATGACCGCTAATATGTACATTCACCTGGCAGTGAGAGAATGAGAGAGACGTTACATAAACACAGAGAGAGAGAGAGAGAGAGAGAGAGAGAGAGAGAGAGAGAGAGAGAGAGAGAGAGAGAGAGAGAGAGAGAGAGAGATGCAACAGTAATCTACTAAATGTGTGTGTGAGAGAGAGAGAGAGACAGAGAGACAGAGAGAGGGAGAGTTGATAACTTGATATCGTGGTTTTGTATCACTACGCCAATATGTGGGTTCGGGTGACACTCCTATGCATTCCAGCGTGACGTATGCTCTGACGTAATATCGTATGTTGTTCTGTTACATAATATGTTAGTCACTGGAGCTGACCTTGGCACAATTTCGCTCAATACTTGTTGCGTTGTATAATTTATGACACGCTCACTTTCAATCTTTAAAACCCCCCTATCACGCTTAAGATATCATTATCTGATTGGTTTTTGTAGTTTGGTAGGTATTTTGTACTTATCTTGAAGAGTTATCCATTATGCGGCGCCATTGCTCGTTCCACTAATTTCTGCTGCAAATTTCACGAACATATTCCGGAACTGTTTAATTTATTCGTCACTTGCTGTCGACACTTGTTGATATATACTGTACAGTGTTTAATTACATTTCAACTGGTTTAAATTGCCAAAATTGATTTGTCCGCGGACTTTGTTTAAAACACCCCTGCCAGGATCAGATGTTGGTCGAAACAGAAACAGTTTCTCTAGGCGTATGTAGTATATAAACGCCGGTCACGTGACACTCCCTCCGCGCTGGCGACGTCATACCGTATGCCTCTGGACGTTTTAGAGATGTTTTTTATTCCGTTCCAAATGTATAAAACGTTGATTTTACATCATTTTTGTTGTGACATCAGTCGATAATTTCGATATTAGGGCCCCTTTAGGTTTAAATTGGCACCTCTCTGGCTAGACACAGGTAAAAATAGCACTCGACTCATTTGTTTAGCAGTTACACCCAGATTCCTTATAGCTTTTTCTGCCACTGTTTCACATAGATTACAAAGTAAAATGATTTTATTCCTAATTTTGACCTGATTAAAACTCTGAACCCCTTATATTTGTGACCCAGTATGTACCGTCACAATATCCCCTCAATGAGAGGTTTTATGCCAAAGCATAAAAACGCTCATTGACATAACCTAAAAGGATCAGTCCATCAGTCCGGATATGGCGCCATGACCCCCCTTAAATTTTATTTAAACTATGGGTCACTTACCCCCCGATCAAGTGATAGTGGTCGCACCTAAGTGACTTTACTGGACTTCTTGTTAATATCCCAACACCGCAAAGCCAGGCAGGCACTAGACGCCCTGGCCCTGACACGCTGGTCAGCACAGGGTCACCACCACAGTATCACTAGATTCTGAAACAATCAATTTAAAACATAACTAACGGGCCTTTCACTTTTCCAAATCCTGAACTGAATTGATTTCCTTTTATTCATACTGGTTAGCCTTTTTTTTTTTTTTTTTTTTTTTTTTTTTTTTTTTTAAGTACTGGCTTTTCTTACTTTATAATACACACCTTATAGATTAACAGAACTCCTTAACCTAACATGATATATTTTAACGCAAACATTTTATATGTTTTATATGATCATCTTCTTATTATTTCTTATTCCAAATTCAAAATATTTTCCTGATTCCAATCAGAATTTAAATAACAACTTCCTATTTCTCTTTTATTTAAACATCTCATTTTATCTCTTTAGTATTAATTTCTTCAGTATTAATCTGTATACTATACGTGATGAACACAAAACTCAAAAATTATACAGTAATATGAGTACAGTCAACCATATGTGTATTTTAACACTATACTATTACTCGTTATATCGCGATTTAATCATCACTTTCTTTATCTTATTTTCCATTTTCCATTTTAAACTTCTCCTTCCACACTCACTATTATCTCCCCTGGACTGTAGCACCCAGTTGCTTCCACAAGGACTGAGGCGGAAGGTGTGAACATTTTTTTCTTCGGCGTTACACAAAATTCGGCATTACTGGTATCCAGGATACCAGTAATCCTACTAAAATAATATTCATGAACCCTTAATCGGTCTATCACCCTTCCCATAGGTATATAGCTGTGTTCCAAAGTTATATTATATTAGATTCCCCTGATTTCACCCCCAGTTAAATTTCTAAGTTCACCAATTTAGAATAACATGCCAAATACATGGTCAGGGTTAGGTGAAACCGTGACCCCCCGAAATTGGGGAATCGCATTTAAAACATAAAATACATGTTCTACACCTATACATACTTACATCCTACTCACTTTATGGATGTAATTAAACACTTTATGTTACACATGATAAACATAGTACAAAATAATAAACACTCAAAATGAACATTACCATTATTATATTAACATAAACATCTCAACTCTAAATTTGCATAAAAATTACAAACATTACAACTTTAATTTCAATTTAAATCTTCCATTGTTACATAATACCTTCTATTCGGAATTACTATTTCATATTTTCATCTATTAATAAACGGGTGACTCTCTTTCAGGAATAATAATCTGTTTTATCTACAGGCATTTAGACCTAACCCCACTCTCACATCATTCTTTATCAACAACTAGCGGATTTGAAATAGGGTGACACTGACCTCTCAATAATATCTCCCTCCAACATTTTCTCTAGCTCTACTTGAACCTCTTCTTTCAGAATAGGGCACCATATAACCTCTTTGTACGTAGGATATATGTTCCCTTACCTTATACCCATGCCTTTATTAGTTCCTGGCCCTTTCCAGGTAACTCCACCAACCCCCTTTAAAACTTTTCACGACCCGCCACAACGCCTTACGTTGGGAACCTCCCTACACCTCTACCCTCACTACAAAACTTAAGTGCTCTGTTCTCCCATATTCGTTCTTCACTTTCATTACTCCCTTTCCCTCTACATACATCCACTCTCGCTTCTGTGTCCCTACTATTTACCCGTTTTTGTATAACTTTTACTCCAGAAATTCTATTGTGTCTAACACCCGTTCACAACTAACCCTGACTGGCTTAATTTCCTTATCCAATTCTAATACCCGTTTATTGAAATCAATCACTGCTTTATTAAAAAATCATTACCCAAAATCCGTCTTTTACAACACTTTAAATCAACTAAATCATCACAAATTAATTTAATTCCATCCTTTTCAAAACACTGTAAATTACCTCAATTACTTTATTCAAAACAATTTAAGTTCATTTAATTCCATCAAAACTATAAATCGATCACACAAAATACAATGTACATACCAACAACATAACCTTAACATCAATACAAATTTATTTACAATTTTCATCATATCATGTTATTGTTTACCACACCTCATTACATAAGTTAGCCAAGTAATTATACCATGAACTAAAATAATTAAATGTTCATTCACTATATATCTACCCTCCATCATCGAAAACTAGTCTACTCTTACTCGGGTACAATTCATTTTTATTTAAGTCCATTATATTATTACTGTTAATACAATAACCATGTAAATTTGTTTTTTCCATTATACCATAACAATACACAGGATTACTCCTTAATGTTAAATCATAAAACTTGTCAATATTAGTAAATTTTGTCTAGTCTCCCTTAGTATTATTCGTCATCACCAGGTAAGTTATGATCTCATCATCATATTCATCTACTACATCAATTACATCGCAAGGTAAGTGCTTATTACCGACAGTGGTATCATCAAAATACTCATCAACATTTACTACACAAGGTAAGTCTTTCATATAGTTTACTCTCAAATTTTAACCTCTTAACTAACTCTTCATCACCTCTATCTAACCTGAACATCTCTATTACTCTCTCACTCTCTTTATAATCACTTTCCCAAACCCATTTCACACTTTCACTCCACACAGAGGGCAATACAACTTTGTTACAACACCATCTGCCTCTATCAGGTACATTATAACAACCTAAGGGACTATTTGTAGACCTTTCATCTTCCAAATAAACACTGAAGGAACTCTCGTCCTCCTTAAATGCAGGTGAACCCTTTGCTTCACCAACATGGGAAAAATTTGCCTTCCACCAACAATATTCACCTAAACTCTCCTTCCATTCTCTTTTTAATTCATGAGCACTGACTACTAGCCCCTCAATAAGCTCTACTAAATTTACACTCTCATCATCACCACTATTACTTACCGTATCACTCTTAGATACCCTGTTTTCAAATACATCTTTATTATTATTCCACATTACACTTGTATTAACCTCACTTACCTTGTCAACTATCACCTGATTATTATTCGTCACAATCTCCTCATTATGGTTACCACTTGTATTAACACCATCATTATTTATATTGTCGTCTGTTACTTCGTTATTTTCATTTTCACTACACTTACGTGCATCTATTTTCCACACTTTCGTTTTCTCCATACTCTGTTTTTTCATATTATTAATAGTTTCATTAGCACGTCTATTAAAATTTTCCTCCATTTCATTCATTTTATCCCCTAGCTTTTTAAAATTACTTTCACATTTAACATTTACGGCATTGATATCAATCTTGAGATCATTAAACTTTTCATCAGTATTATCAAAACGTTTATTTACTTCATTGATATCACTTTTTACTTCATTAAAATTACTTTTCATGAAATTAAATAGGTCATCCATTAACACTTCCTTTACTTTAGCTTTAGTTATTACGGGAGTAGACTCCGCTACGGTGTTACTCGTTATAATATGCTCATCAAATGATTTCTTACTTTGGATTGGCATTGACTGAATTACCATGCTATCCATTATTTTGGATTCTGTTAAACTATTCTCTGTATCTACTACAGTAGTTGACTGTGTTTCATGTCGTTAATGACAGTTACATCAGCCAAGCAGACTTCCTCATCATTACTCTCCATGCTTTACTTATTTTTTAATTAAAATATCTATTACAGTTTAACTTAATATTGAGATAAATATGAGCGTTTATCTTTTTTAAACCACAAATTTTTTCCGACCACGTGACTTCGTACGTCTTAACCTAAAATTTTGACTTCCACCTTGTCTCGATCTGTTTCCGTTCATTCAATCCAGGCCTATTCCATGTAAACGTTTTTATGTGAAAAATCCTGGTCATGGCACCAATTGTGACTTTTCAATCTTTTAAAAACAATAATCCTGGTCATGGCACCAATTGTGACTTTACAATCTTTTGATTTTTTAACTTTCAAACTTCCCTCCCAAAATACCACCTACCGTTGACATTCCAACTCTTACCTGTATCCAGAAAACCCCAGCATCCATTAAACGAGGTTTAAATGGCGAAAACAGACTTAGGTATCGATTTAATAAAATGTACTAACACGTGGTCGTTGTGAATTGAACTTAGTATTTTATTTGCAATTAAAACATTCATGGGGTTTGCCCCTATATTTCTGGTGATCACAGACCACATTAATGAACATACACAATTAATAATATATAGAATTACATTCACTTATTTTTTAATAAGGCTCACCAGTACTTCATATCCATGCTCACTTTCATTCTTTAAAACCCCCTATCACGTTTAAGATATCATTATCTGATTGGTTTTTGTAGTTTTCGTAGGTCTTTTGTACTTATCTTGAAGAGTTATCCATTATGTGGCGCCATTGCTCGTTTCACTAATTTCTGCTGTAAATTTCACGAACATATTCCGGAACTGTTTAATTTATTCGTCACTTGCTGTCGACACTTGTTGATATTTACTGTACAGTGTTTAATTACATTTCAACTGGTTTAAATTGCCAAAATTGATTTGTCCGCGGACTTTGTTTAAAACACCCCTTGCGGGATCAGATGTTGGTCGAAACAGGAACAGTTTCTCTAGGCGTATGTAGTATATAAACGCCGGTCATGTGACACTCCCTCTGCGCTGGCGACGTCATACCGTATGCCTCTGGACATTTTTTATTCCGTTCCAAAGGTATAAAACGTTGATTTTACTTTCTTGGATTTCGTTGTCCATGACGTGTCCGTTACTTAACATGACGTGTCCGTTACTGAGCCTCTGATGAAGCCTTCTATAGGTGAAAGCCGGTTTAGGCTGTAAGGTAAAACTTTACGTTTTTACTTATAAAAAACATTGTGTTCCGAGTCGTCAATATTATAGTGATATTTAGTTGATTTTACGTCATTTTTGTTGTGACATCAGTCGATAATTACGATATTGGGGCCCCTTTAGGTTTAAATTGGCGCCACTCTGGCTAGACACAGGTAAAAATAGCACTCTACTCATTTGTTTACCAGTCACACCCAGATTCCTTATAGCTTCTGAACAAAGTAAAATGATTTTATTCTTAAATTTGACCTGATTAAAACTCTGAACCCCTTTATATCTGTGACCCAGTATGTGCCGTCACATGACTAGAAACCTACAGACTCATGGCCTTATTAGCAAGTTGTGTTTATGCAATGAAATTTCTTTTTTTTTAAATTTTTACAAGACAATTTGTTAAAATGTTCTGGTACTTCAAAAGGCAACCACTGCTTATGAACAGTCAAAATGTTGTGTTAGTATGTAATTAACATTTTATGATAATTTGAGTCCAGAATACTTTTGTATTGCAGTGCTAGCAACAGCACAAAAAAGAAACCACTTATTTATTTTAAACTAGAATGTTAAGATTTGTAAAAACTAATTGATACTTGTGCAGTTATATAACCAACCACCGATATCAGTATCAGTTTTTATCACTATTGATATGTTTCATGTTGTCATCAAAATAAGGAAAACATACAGGGTGTACAGTAGATGCGATGGTATAAACTAAAATAAAATAATTTAGACCACGAAACAAGTACATCCAATAGCAATTAGTCATGATAAAATATGTTGTATGGTTTAATGTATTTAAGCAGAAGGTTATGAAAGTGGTTTCAGTTCAATTCGTCTGTACTATGTACCAAAATCCTGTGCCTATTATACAAGTTGTAGGCTGTGTTGACATAGGTCAGTGGGCTTAGGTAAGTCAGTATTGGTTTTATTTGTTTATTACTTTTCTGAGGTGGAAGTTTTTCAACTAAAGCAAAAACGCCTTTCCTGAACTTATTCTTGAATATTTAAAGTGGTTTGCTCCCATTTGTCTGAATTCAGTGTATGTAATGTATGTTAACATGTGCTGGCGTTTTTATGTGTGAAGGTTGTGTATACCCACTGGTTGTGGTTTTATTTATTACTTTTATAAGTGGCAGTGTTTTAATACACCAAAACCAATTTTCCTAAGCTTTTAAGAATTAGTCTGGCAAATCAGCATCTAGATGGAATGTACCAATTGTTAAGGGGGAGGGGGATAATGCACACGTACAAAAAATTAAAGTTTAATTTAAATTTATCATGTTTCTAGTAAAATTTGATACTTGAATTAAAATTTACTTGAATATTTTAACAAAACTATTGTTGGAACCATAGACCAGACCCCAACCAATGAAAAGATTAGTCACTAATGTGGGGTGTCAAGCTTGTCATTAAAGTGTTTGCATTGATTTCAGTAACAAGTAACAGACTATACAGTGGCCACACTTTTTCCTATGGCTCTTGATTTGAGTTCAGAATTTTGTTTGTAATAACTACAGAAAAGGACTTTCTCACTAAATGTGACTCTTCTGTTATAGTTAGGAAACTTCTCTTTTATCTCGTGTATAATATTATTTACATCAAAATAGAGTTTGGCAAATACATGTATACCTGACTTATTAGTCTTCAACCTGTCTCCAAAAGCTTCATTAATTTTATCAATTACTCGACAATCCTGGTCAGTCTGCGACCATCTATTACACATGATAGTATATTAAACATGATTTATTTGTTAATTATTATTTTGTAAAGTTAGTTTTATGAATATTTAAATACAGATTTTAACAAACTCACAGACATGGAAGACAAGTAAGTAACTATAATAAGTCTATCTAAAATGGAAGAAAAATAAAAACATAAATAGTTTGATTTCCTTGTGGTCATTACAGATCTGTGTATTATTAGTCTACTTCTAATAGAGGCATAGCTAGGGGTGGCAAGGGGGCAGCCGCCCCGGACAGCATAGCCAGGAGGGCGGCAAAGTGAGAGCATAGACTTATAAAACTACAAACAACTTGTTTCTTTCATATGACTATTCCTTTCATAAAAGAAGCGTAATCAGCCAGCTTGTCTGTTGTCATAAACATTGCATGATAAACAGTATTAGTATATTTATTTTTGAGCATCGTAATTACGGTTCATTATGATAACAAATTACGGTGTAATAAATATTACTCTAAAAAGACATTGTGATACCAGGTGGAGTTCAAAAGCAGATGTGGTTAAAGCAATATCCACTCAGCTGGATGAAGTGATCACTGCAGTGGAGAAACTGAGGGATACACCAACTGGAACAATTGATATGAGGGAAGATGCAACACTTATAATTAATGCAATAGAAAACTTTAATTTTGTAACCTTACTGGTACTCTTTTTTCTGGACAGCTATTCAATATACTTACTGGCAGAGTTTTAAGGTCCAAAGGTTCAGGCAGTTTTGCCAGCAAACTCCTTTCTCTACCACATCATTTTCCTGTGCTTGACTTTCAGTTCAGTATTGACTTCCTGACCTTAATTATAAAATCCCCTAATTATACATTATAATGAAGCTGTAATGTTAAGGGGGGGCAATGTTGCACTCATACCTACATCTCAAAGTCAAGCTTAGCCTCTTACTGAAATAGTTTTTTTAATAGTTTTAAGTGAGTATACCAAAAATCTGAAAATAATTGGCTGTTTTGTATTACAAAAAAGTTCTGAAAATATAATTTGAAACTTGGTTTAACCCTTGTGATCATGATAGTCTCAATTTATGTCATGTAAATTATGTCATAACAATATTTACATATTTTAAAGATAATCAGTATGCAATTATTAATAAAAATTAGATAACATTTTAGTAACAGGAATGTGCTATTATAACTAAAGTATAAGTACGGTATAAACAAGTGAAAAACTTACATGGTAAAAGAAGCTTAATTTTGTCTACAATTACTCACTGTTCCACATTTGAAAACATTACTAGAACTGAAAACTGAAATGCTCCGTATGGTAGAAATGCACACTACTAAATGAAAGCACATGACCCTCCCAATCGTTGCTATATGTCCCGAACTAAAAAAGGAATCTGTCTTTAATATAATACCAAAATACCTTAGCATGACAGCAACAAGATTATGTAGGGTGTAGCATGACAGAAAATCCATCTTATTATAAAACCAAAAAAGAAGCAAAAATAGAATACAACATAGATTATTAAAAAACCAAACTGGCAAAAAAAGAAAAAGTATTATAATAATTAATCAAGAATAAAAGTAAAATGAAATCCGAAATTAAAAGAAGTTAAGTTCATTAAAACCAACTTAAGTGATAATCCAACTTATATAGTATACATACCCAGATAGAATAGGAGCAGTTAAGAAAAAACCATATATAAACCAAAACCACCGAATAAAAATATAACTAGTAAGCACAAAACAAAACCCCCAACAAAGTATAGCAAAGAAAAGTACAATACAGTAGAGAAAAAAAAGAAACTATGTAAATTAAATATAAGTAGAAATATTAGATATATGATGGAAAGTGTACAAAGATAATTTAAGTTGATTGTGAAAAAATGACAAACAATAATCCCATTTAAGCGATGTTCTTTATTCCCCAATGACTAGATAAAATGGCTAGAAATCAAATTTGGGAATATAGTGAATAGTGAGGGTAAATCCCTAAATTAAAACAAAAACAACAAAAGACTGCATAATAATTGATTTTAATAAACTGTTTAAATAAAAACAGATGTGTTTTGTTTATGTTAGCAGTTCATTGAACTCAAAGCATTGAATGCTTGAGATTAAGTTTATTTTTTTAATATAATATCTTTATTATATTTTAATGATGTCAATTAATAATAAACACTGTTGTAATTAAGTAAGGGCAATTTAGTTAAGATTTTATTAGAATTGTATGTCAGAAAGGGTATTAGCAAGCTGAAATAATAGTAAACTTTGTAATTGAACTAACATAAAAAAATAGGCCAAATGGTACCTCTCACCAACATTATAATTAGTAAATAAGTTAATGAAATTAATTAAATGAATAAAAATTGTTGAATGTAAATCACTAACCATGTATAATAACTGTAACAACACTTAGTGAAAGTAATTAAGGAATGTATAAGATATTATTAGTAACAATGCAAGATAGTATTCAAATTAGCTAACCAAATCATCAAATTACTGAGAATTAAAGAACCCAAGCCATAATAATTCAATCAATGATCTTGTTCAAAGATAATTAGCATCTAACATAAATTGTCAACCATTTAATGTGGAAAGAAGTAAAGTAGTTAAGGCCTACAACCAAATATACTGTAAATATGACTTTTTGAGTTAAAAAATACTATAAAATACATCATGTGTGGAATTAAATAATGCAGAATTAAATAAGGAATTTGATTATGTAATTAGCATTTAATAAGAATAAATAATAAGCAAAATGTAATTTATAATATACACAATGAAAATTTACTAATAAATCAGCCAGGACCTTTTGTATGATGAAGAAAAAACGAGAATTAATTGTTAAACGTCGAGATAAACACATCAGAACGATCTCACACAAATTAAAAAAGATAGAAAATATAATTTTGACAAGAACTAAACCTATAAAAAAAAAATTTTTTTAATATGAGTTACTAACACTAAATTCAAATAAAATAAATTCAACTATTATCTTTACGAAGATTGGAAGGTAATCAAGATATTAGAACAGTCAAAGCACTAATCAGAAATTATTTAATGTGAATATCAGCACAACGTTATGGACAAACTATTTGAACGAGGACACTTCTGAACACTTATTGCCGAACCAAACAACGGATCATTTATACGGAATAATCACTCAACGAGGAAGAAAATTGATCACTACTACTATGATGAAGGACACATAAAGAGTCAACATTTATTTGGAGGAAATTCATCGTGAAGATCTTGGTGTACATACATAGCTAGAAGGCAGCCATCTTTGTTGAAACTCAGACCGGTTCCAGTCAGCTGTGATGACGTCAGCCTACGCTTAGACATTGGTTCGAAAAATTTAAATATTACTAACATTTTATAATAAACATTATTTCTATTTTGTCATTAAGAACTTGTTAATTGTAAGTATTGTACCTTTCAGCATTACCCTTTCTCTGACTTATGATAACAGCTAAAAGAACCTATAATTCAATGTTAATAATTTATATAAAGAAAACAATTTTCCCTGAGATATGAGTTTTCAAGCTGTGGATTAGTAGTTCGATTCAAAGTCGATTAACCGCAATTAGATTAATAAATTCATTTAACATTCCAATTTTGAGTTTTATTTCTTGGTGAACATATATTTAGAAGAATTTCAGGTAGCACTTGAAACCTGGACTTCAAGGAAGAAGAGAATAACATCGCAAAGGAGTACAATCACTGAATAGCTGAATACCACTAATCGATTATTACATTTCATAATCTATTTAACGCTGTAAACAAATTATTGTTATTATAACACAATAAATCAACTAAAATAGTAATTAAAAGAATTAAGGACTAATATAATAAATAAATAAACTAATAAATAATTAATAAATAAATAAAACTAAAGACAAAAAAAAATTTTTTTTCTTTAATTACATTTAAACAAAATTTTTTACAAATTCATATATTTATTTTTGTAACCCCTAAAAAAGGAAACGTTACGAGGGCTGTCTCAAAAGGGCCATGTACCTTGCCAAGTTTTATTGAATCTTCGACTTTGCATTATTGTTGCTTTTTAAATAACACCAGGGAATCATTAAGTATACACGTGCAAAGTATACCTGATTCCCGGGCAACCAATAATAAATGTTCTTTATTAAATCTATTACTACCAAGTAAAAGGGTAATATAACCGTTACTATTTTGGTAACTATTTTGTGAAAGAACATGTATATTGAAAGACTGAAATTTAGTATAATTGTCTGTACTAACTGGTAATTAACAGGGAATCCTGTTATTCTTATGTTTCCTTTTGTAAATCACATCTGTTCCCTTTCTTTTACACGTTTTTCATTATAATCCTGCTAACACACTCCTCCATGTCTTGTTTTTTTAAACATACAAACATAAATGTTTCTTGAAGAGATCCCCTCCAGACTAGCATATCATTGCATGTGTCGTCTGCATTGCTAGAACCCCCCCCCCCCCGTGTGTTGGTCACATGCTATTATCATTCAGCAGACAAAACCTCGCCTTTACTTCTTATTTGATAGAGTGAGTTATTTAGTCAGCTAATCAAAGAATTGTCTTCTCATATGGACAAATGTATATGTATATATACTTATGTATATAAATGTGTGTATGGGGGGGGGGGGAGGTGCCAACTGAAATAACCTGTACAATGTACAATAACCAGTCAGCAATAGAATGATATATAAAAAAACTTGTTTGTGTTCGGCAAACACAAGGGTGAAGTTGATTAAGACATACTAATTATAGTTTTTATATAATTGTCTTGTTTTTTAAATTACAAAGAGTATAAAGAAACAAATTTTAATTACAGAAAAGATCTGTGAATTGTTTTGCTGGAAAGGCAAAGAGCCGCTGGAAAAAAACAAGTTCAGAAGGGGGATAAAATTTTGATAAATCAAAATCCTCTAATCCTCTTTTCACTATTTACTAGACAGTGTAAGGGAACACTGATAATGTAATTCAAATGGAGTTTTCACTGATGTTAGCCTGACTGAAAGTGTTGTGGGCTCAAATTCATACTTACTATGTTGGAAAATAAGAATATTATATTCATAAAATTAAACAATGTATATTTACGAATACAATGGATAGTTATTTCACGTAAGTCAGACACTTTTTCTTATGTGAAATGAAATAGGGACATCAAATATGACTACAAAAAGTGATTAGTGGAACTTTTTCAATTTTTGCCAGTAACTATTAATCAGTGAGAAAGTCGTACCCAATAATTTGAAATTAGTTACGAACTGTTCAAGTTATCCATACAATCTGTGGTCAGCCCATTTCATAGTAAATGATTCGGAAATTTCCTGTGTCAATGGCTTATAAACTGTTATGAACAGCAGGGGCCTTCAAATCACAGGCTGTGAAGACAGAAAATGTTGGCAGATATTGAGATGTGGAAGACACTGAACTGAACCCTGTGTCACACTATGCTACTTAACTAGTTGCTACTAAATACCTGCTACTGCATTGTATGAGTGTTTCTATGTCACAATGTTTTTAGGTAGCCGCCCTTTAATAGTGGTTAGTACAGCAGAGCACATAGTTGTGTAGATTGGTTTGATGTTAAAAAGTATTCTGCAGAACATTATCTGTGAGTGTGCGACATGAGGCTTTGAGACACCTGTTGCTGATTGGTGTTAGAGCTTTGGAAGGAGTTGCTGCGTAACATCAGGAACAAAAATAAACGTATGTGGATTCAGGAATCGTTAGGTAGAACGGATAAACTGGGTACTTCGACAACACTAATCAGAGAGCTGGCAATTGAGGACCCCTAATCGTACCACATTACATCATGTGGTTAGCCTTACCAAAGTTTCAGTAGCTGCTAGATTTAGTGTCACTAAACTAAATTTGGTTTGTATATGTCTTCTGTTGTGGCACTACACTTTTAGAGTGTTTAATTTTATTCAGGATATTACGATAAGCACCAAGGAGTGTTTTAATTTTGTTTTCTAAGCATCTCCCTTTGCTGGTAATCAGGGAAGTTCCAGCTCATCTAGCAACCAAGTGAAAGCAGATTTATCGTGTCGTGTTTCAAATACTCTATGGATGTGATGTCCCACAGAGAATCATATTTTCTATATATGTTAAGGAATTTAATTATTTCATCACCCGACCATTTTAATGAATCACTCATTGTACATGCAGAAATAGAACACTCAAAAGACACATTATAACAACAAAACCAAAACAAATGCAGAGACAAACACATGGTGACAATGGAGACGCTACTGTACTGTCACAATGGGCGACTGGGGCACTACTCGGTAGCGGCTAGTGAGTCATATGACCTCAGGGTCTGCAACTGGCTACTTAGTAACGCCTTAAGTTGAACATGTCCAACTTCTCTAGCTACTGATTCTTCACTCGCCTGCGAGTGCTAGTAGCTACTTATATGGTACACTAGGCTACTTAGTAGCCGCTAAACGAGTAGCGGCTAGTGAAGTAGCATAATGTGACATAGGCTTGACAGACATAAAATAAACTGCACATATTTGTGTTTAGAAACCATCCAGTTGAAAAGGTCATTTAATGGTACAAGAGAGGTTAAAATTTGATTTGCAACATAAATCAGTAATGATACTTATTTATAAAAAGTTATGTGATAAAGAATAACAGAAATTATATGGAGGGAGTTTGACTAACATGGTAGGAACTGCCATTTCATATGTTTTACATATTATGCTAAGCTGATATTTTAACAGTAGTCTGGATTAAATGTATTCGAAATTAATGGTAGGAAATTTACAAAATGTGAGTAGAAAATAAACCATAAGTATAATTTTTCTCAAGTTAAGTCTTAAATTATGATCGATTTCCCATTAAAAAAAAAGATTGATAGTAGTGATTCAGGTGTTGTATGTACTGTGTTCAGCTCCAGGTTTAGTATTGCATTTGATGCCCAGCAGTATATGCAGTGGCATAGCTAGGTTTTTGGCGCCCCCGGGGCAAGAAAATCGTCGGCCACCTCACCTTCACAATTAAAAGGGGACAAAATAACAAAAATGAAGGCCCATCCAGTGAACAAAGTACGTAATAAGTGCAAATGTGTAGAATTTTATATGAAAACACTTCCAGAAAACGTCTTAAGAATATTTTTTAAAGTCAAAATTAAGAAATTACACATTATAAGTTTAATATACCGGTATTCACCTTGTATATATGTATTAGTAACAAATGTAGACTATAAAAAATGTAATATAACAAATTTATAACATAATAATGTTCTAATAAATATACAAATTCCTTGTAGGTCTAAAGCTCATCGTCAAAACAATATCTTAATGCAACATAAAGTTAAACAAAGAACTACTTTAAAAGTAATAAAATTAATCACTTACCATTACAGGTTAATCGTTCCATCTTCTATTAATAAACACTTAATATTTATTTTTAATATTTAATAAATATTTAAAACGAGACGTTCTAAAATGTAACTTTCCTGGTCCTAATTTCTGCAAAGTCAGTTATTAAATCACTATAATGTAAAGACAAAGCAATGTCATTTTCAATTGAAAGTATTGCTAGATTTGATACCCTGTCCTGAGATATTGTTGATCGTAGGTACGATTTAATCAATTTAAGTTTACTAAACAATCTTTCACAAGAAGACACAGACACTGGTAAAGTAAGAAAAATTGTTAAAGCTGTTGCTAGCGTTTTGTAGGCTTCTAATCCCATTGAAGAAATGTATTGTAGCAGTCCCTGAGGTGTAAAGTCCACTTGTTCTCCGTTAAGTTTTGCCCTTTGTAATAAAAGTACGACGTCATTCAAGTCACTAAACAATTCTTCACTCTTTAGATCATGTGGATACAGTTTTGGAAGCACTGTGCACTTAATATAGATTTGGGAAAGCTGTTCCTTAAAATGTATATCCCCATCATTTACGTACACCTCAAATTTACAGAGGAACCCAAATCGTTTTTCTAACTCTTTTACGCTAGAGAAACGGCTTGAATTTTCAACTGACAATTTGTTCAAAATTTCTATTAAAGAATATCGTATTTCTTGCTGAACGGTTAATGCAGAGTCGTCTGCATTCTCCCCTGGCATCATGTGTTTCTTTCTTATCCTTTTTGTGATACTGACATTTTTGTAATAGCCCCATTCATTACATACCTGCTCTGCCTTAGAAATGACATTGTCACACAGCTGATTCCTCCAAACTTTTAATTTGTCCGTTAGCGTCTTCAAAAGTGTCAGTGCTTGAATAAACCTTATTCCTTTGGTTTGCAAGATTTTCTGGATTTTGTCCATAGAAGAAAGTATATCTGTCCAGAAAAAGAGAAAAGTCACAAAATTAAAGTTTTCTATCGCATTAATTATTATTAATGCTGCATCTTCCCTCGTATTGATTGTTTCAGTCAGTGTATCCCTCAGTTTCTCTAGTGCAGCGATCACTTCATCCAGCTGAGTGGATATTACTTTCACCACATTGGGTTTTTAGCTCCACCTGATATCACAATGTCCTTTTAGTGTAATATTTACAAAGTTTTTAAGAACACTATCTATGAGTGGAACAGGAAAAGAAGGTGAATAGACGTTCCACTGTTCCACTAAAATGTCATTGCCTGAACAATTACACGAGCTGCATGAACTCCAACCATGTTCAGTGAATGGTTGTCACAGGGAACAAACACAGCTAGTGGATTCAAATCTAATATTCTCTTCTGGACTCCCGAATGGGTACCACCCATTGTGCTTGATTGTCATATGACTGACCTCTGCAATCACTAAGATTCAATCCATCTCTCTCAAATTTACTTGTAATAGCTTCTGTGATCCCCTTTGCTGTTTTTACTTCTAAAGTTATAAAATCTATGAAGGCTTCCTTCAAATCAACAGAATTCCGTTTAATTTCAACAAATCTTATAATCTGAGACATTTGTTCTACATGTGCAGCGTCTGATGTTATGTCAAATATAATACTAAAGTACAGTACTCCGTATTCTTACATGCAGTAATAATATTTTTGCGCACTCTTTCTACTAACAGGCTTATTATTTCATTTTGAATAGTTGGCAAAAAATACAATATACACCCAGATTTATGAAAGACGGAATCCAAATGGGATCTCATGACAGGGTCAAATTTAGCCAAGTATTTTAACAAAGCCTGAATGTTTCCATCATTTGGATCATTAGTAATTGACTCTCGATGTCCTATCAGTACCAGACTTTGTTGTGCAAGAGTTTGTACTGTGGCAATGACCCGTTCGAGGATTTCTTTCCATGTCTTAGCTGCTTTACTCATTTGTTCCTGAAGTAAATCATCAATAAGTCCCCCTCTGTTTAAAAAACATTTCAATTCCTTCCATTCCAAAAACGCAGAGCAATGAGCAGGACTATTTTCATGATCCTGAATACGAGGATTTAACTTTCGCCACGACGAAAACCCATTTTCATTATTGAACTGGCTTTTTTAATATTTTTTTTTTATTAATATATATAAACTTTCACGTATGAACTTACTATTCGTTGTCACTTCCCCAAACGTTTCGAGGTGATCTTCCTCTTCCTCAGTGGGAGTAATACTGAATGTCGATTACAGAATAACCGTTACGGACTATAGGTGTGTGTGGTGGGGGTTGATGGTGGGAAGGGATTGGCGCTGAGGTTCAAATTGTGTGTTTGGATCAGTGTATCGAATAGTGTATGTGATTTATAATGTAATTATTCATTTAATATGTTGTTTGGTTGTAGTGTGTGATATCTGTATATTTCAAATTGTTCAGCTGTGTTTATTTATTTATTTTTTTTTTTTTTTTGAAATAAAGTGCAACAAAGGCAAAATAGAGATTTTTTAGTTGGAGAAAAACAAATCCAAGTGCGATTTACTGTTTTGCCATTTTGCAAGATTTTATCAAACCAGGACTTGTTAAAGGATCGTCCAGCTTCACCTTCAGGAAAATTGCTGTCCTTGTTCTGCAACTGACATGTTCCTCTATTCACCATTATATCTCGGAAGGTTGAGATATCTCGCTTGGCCAAACTCCCATATCTTGTAGAGCAGCACCGGGAACACGGTCTACATTGTTGCCAGTAATGTTCTGTCCTTCATCGCCTGTAATTTCAAGACTGCACAATGCAACATCATATATGGTACTAGAACCAACTGAATCTTGTAACTGTACTTTGACACTTTCACAGTTTGAAGTATTCACGTCGTTAACTTTACTGTATTATCTATTATGTATCATCCATTTTATTGATCGCTAGTTGAATCCTTGCTAATTGTAATATTTTAACACTCATTGTTCGATTTTCCTTGAATAAAAGACTTCATAAACTCTTTGTAACTTGTTTTAACTCTTAATCTATCTTCCCTCCTCTTCCGAAACTGGGCGCCACTGAGTTTACTTTGTTTCGTATCAGCTTCATATAAAATTTAAAAAAATTGATTTTCAATAATAGTATTAGTATGATGACATACACGTGAAGAATTATAGATATACCACAAGACGCAGAAACCAAAAACAAACCGCACACTCAGGATACTCATAAACAACTGATGATCAACACGTTCGCTGTGTCGAACCAGGAATAACTGCACATACGTAGCCCATCTAACGTTTTTTATATGTTTACAAATAATACATTCATCTGTATATGAATAACAATGAAAAAAAATCTACACAACCTAATACTGTATGATTATCAGTTTTCCTTTACGGCACAACAATTCACTACAAAGTTGCAAAAAATATTGGAGACAACAAGTAAATACAAAGAGCATAAACACTGATAAAAAACCGTACTGACTAAACGTCTACTCATCACTCGCATGCAAGATAACAAAACTCATTTAAAACAGCATGCACTGTTTAAAAACACCGAGATAAGAAACTGCATAGACTAAACATCTGTCGCGATTTAAGGCGTAATGAACACGGAGAAAGAAATACTGTATTGTATAGTGAGGGACAAAGAGCCTCTGTTACAGCGTAATTTGTGGTCATAATGAACTGTAGTTACAATTCTTGTGTACAAATAGACTAATACTGTTTATTATGCAAGGTATGACAACAGCAAGCTGGCGGGTTATGCTTCTTTTATGAAAGGAATAGTCATATAAAAGAAACAAGTTGTTTGTACTTTTATAAACTGAAAGCAATTTTTTCAAGTCTATGCTCACTTTGGCGCCCTCCTGGCTATGGCGATACTGCCCCCCTAGCTCCGCCTCTGAGTATATGGAAGATTTGGACACTCATAAACTGTTGACAACCATACAGAGTGCAAATACAAGTTGAACTGTAGACTCTTTTAAAAAATAAAGTGACAAAGACTGATGTCCTTGTTATTGCAGAAAAATAAACCACACTTTCATAGCACAATGCAAGACGTGAACAGAATTTCAGATCTACTGACTGTCAGTGTAAGCTTATCACCAAGTTGTATGACCAAAGTATAGCAGTTTTAGGACTATCTTTGAGGCAGAGCAGTTAATGTCCTTGCTTCTAATTGATTGACGATGTCAGATCTGAACTCAACAAAGCCAATTTTGAAACTTTACAATAGATTTGTTTAACAGTAAGTAGATCAAGTTGGTGCCAGTTATGTGTAGAATTTTCAATATGACATAAGGTATTAAGGTCAGGAGTTTAGAGGTTGACAATGTCAGTACAAAAACTGCAAAAATGTTGTCAGATTATAAGTTAAAATGTTCAAGAACTATGGTTTAGAACATAAATTAGTTTGTTACTGTTTGGACAACCGCAAATGCAAATTTTAGAAGGGAACAAAAAAAAACAAAAAAATGTTCACAAAAGAGTTCAAAAGAAGTTTGGTAAGAGAATATTAGGCATAGGATGTGCAACACATACAGAACTTAAAAAAAAAAAAATACTAATTTCTTTTTCTGCCTTCTAGCTACAACTCAGATTAATAGTCTTTTCTGTACTGAAACATGTGGGACTCTGAGAAAGTGCAGGTGATAGTAGACTAGGTGAAAGCTTGACTGTTTCTTAAAATTAGTTCTGAACTTGAATGTAGTGACTTACATACAAAAAATACAATAAAGGAATAAGACTCTTTGATGAAAGTGCCCTTTTTGCAAAAATATGACTGGTGCAAGAAAAGTACTGAGGTTGATTGTTATGTAAACTTTATTTAAATTAAAAATATGTCTCTACAAATTTTTTAGTTATTTGCTTTTATTATAATGAACAATGATTTATATTAATAATACTATTATACCAAGAGTAATAAAAATTATATTCTTGGATTTCGTTGTCCATGATGTGTCCGTTACTTAACTAAATATAACTATTACATTAACGACTCGGAACACAAAGTTTTTTATGAGTAAAAACATAAAGTTTTACCTTACAACCTGAACCGGTTTTCACCTTTAAAAGGCTTCTTCAGAGGTTGCCGCTGGTAGCGCTGTCCGTCCTGTTGTGTGCGATGGAATCGAATTTCGAAAGATCAATGTTGTGTGTGTGGGGTGAGATATGTTCGAATAATGCGTGCGATTTGAATAGTGTCTGTTCGTTTAGGATGTCGTTTTTATTTGTTTTCGTGTGTTTGTATATTTCCAATTGTTCTAGGGTGACTAGTTTTCGGCCTTTTATAAGTATGTGTAGAATGTTCATGTTATTGTCAATGTTTTTGTATGTGTGGTTTGCTTCAATGAGGTGGTTTGCAAAGATGGATTCTGTAGTGGAGTGGAGTGCCTTTGTGTGTTCAACGTATCTCTGTTTGAAGCTACGTCCTGTCTGGCCTATGTAGAATTTGTTGCAATTTGAGCAATTTAGTTTGTAAACACCGGGTAGATCACATTTGTTTTGTGCTTTGTATGTGTGTGTTTTGATAGTGTGTGTTCTGTTTTGTTAGTAGTTTTGTAAGCGATTCTGTATCCTGCATTTTTGAATTTGTGGGCTATTTTTTCAGTTTGTTTGTTGATGTATGTTAGTGTTATGAATTTGTTGTTTTCTGTCTTTGTCTGTTGTTTGTTTTGTGTAGGAGTTTACTGACTATTGTTCTGTCATATCCGTTAGATTCTGCTAGATATTTTATCGTGTTAAGTTCGTCTTTGTAGTCTTTTTCATTTAGAGGGATGTTGTTAAGTTTATGTATCATGGTTCTGAAGGCAGCTAGTTTGTGTTGTATTGGGTGATTGGAGGAGTTGTGTATTAGTGTGTCAGTTGTAGTCGGTTTTCTGTATATACTGAATTTGTGCCTGTGTTCAAGTTTTGTGATGGAGAGGTCTAAGAAGTTTGTGGTATTGTTGTGTTCGTATTCGGCAGTAAAGGTTATGTTTTTATGTATTTTGTTTATGTGCGTTAGTAACTGTTCACATTGTCTTTTGTTTCCTTTGTATAGTATTAGAATGTCATCAACGCATCTGTGCCAATATAGTATTTTATGTGAGTGTCTGTCATTGTTTGTGAGTATTTTTGTTTTTTCTAAGTGTTGGAGGAAGAATTCTGCTAGAATGCTAGATATGCGGGAGCCACATGGGTTCGATTCCATCACCCACAACAGGATGGACAGCGCTATAAGCGCCAACCTCTGAAGAAGCCTTTTAAAGGTGAAAACTGGTTCAGTTTGTAAGGTAAAACTTTATGTTTTTACTCATAAAAAACTTTGTGTTCCGAGTCGTTAATGTAATAGTTATATTTAAAATTTATAATACAATTTTATACTGTAGAGTTTGTAATTTTAAGTACCTAAGGATGAAAATTTGTCTGCAAAAAATATCACTCCCCTGCTAGGAATCTAACCCAGTATGACTGGTGTCCTTACTTTGTTCTCAGAAATGTGGCCAACCCAGTAAAATGGTTATTAATAGTTTTACAGGTTTTTGATTATTCCTTCACAACTGGTGTTTTTTAATAATGGCTTTTAGAAGAGAGTACATAATTATAATAAATAGAATGACTGTGTAAACTTATTGACCATGAATGTAAGTGTTACCCATAGATTACCATAAAACTTAGGCATTCGGTTTTGCTGGCCAATATCGTGATTTGTAAGAAATTAAAAATCCACTAGTCTACTGAATAAAATTAATTAGAACTCTGTGATTTTCAAAATCCGCCAAAAATCAATGGAAACTCGATTATAACTAAACTTATTTAACTAAATATCACTATAGTATTGACGACTCGGAACACTAAGTTTTTTATAAGTAAAAACGTAAAGTTTTACCTTACAGCCTAAACGGGCTTTCACCTATAGAAGGCTTCATCAGAGGCTGTCGTAGGTAGCGCTGTTCGTCTTGTTGTTGGCGACGGGATAGTTTTTCGAAAGATCGAAGCTGTGTGTGTGTGTGGTGAGATGTTTCGAATAATGAGTGCGATTTGAATTGTGTCAGTTCGTTTAGGATGTCGTTTTTATTTGTTATTGTGTGTTTGTATATTTCTAATTGTTCTAGAGTGTCTAGTTTTCGGCCTTTTGTGTGTACGTGTAGAATGTTCATGTTATTGTCGATGTTTTTATATGTGTCGTTTGCTTCAATGAGGTGGTTTGCAAAGGTAGATTCTGTAGTGGTGTGGAGTGATTTTGCTTTTGCTTTTGTGGAGTGCTACCTTTGCAAACCACCTCATTGAAGCAAACCACACATATAAAAACATCGACAATAACATGAACATTCTACACGTACACACAAAAGGCCGAAAACTAGACACTCTAGAACAATTAGAAATATACAAACACACAAAAACAAATAAAAACGACATCCTAAACGAACAGACACAATTCAAATCGCATGCATTATTCGAACACATCTCACCACACACACACACACACACACACACACACACACACACACACACACACACACACATCTTCGATCTTTCGAAAAACTATCCCGTCGCCAACAACAAGACGAACAGCGCTACCTACGACAGCCTCTGATGAAGCCTTCTATAGGTGAAAGCCGGTTTAGGCTGTAAGGTAAAACTTTACATTTTACTTATAAAAAACTTAGTGTTCCGAGTCGTCAATACCATAGTGATATTTAGTTAAGTAACGGACACGTCATGGACAACGAAATCCAAGAATTAAACTTATTTAATTACATATTTGGTTATATTCTGTGACTAAATAAATCTTATTTGCAATCTAAGCCACTTCGCTCGACTTTGATTTCATGCGTTTGCTAAACATTTTGTGTCTGGGAGAAATGGGACTATACTTTGTTTGTGTACACCTGCCACCTTGTTATATGCAGTGAGATGTAATAATTTGGGTCTTTCACTATAGCCTGCGGCCAAAGAAAACTTCCATCTCCGCATTTGTTTTTTTTTCCGAGTTCGATGTGTACTAGAACTGTTTTCTTCACAAGTAACTAATGCCAGGTTATGGAGGTTATGTACGACAATGTAACTTAAATAAAATTTACTTTGTTAGTGTACAATTTACTTTGTTAGTGTACAATAAAAGGGTGTATTTACTGGAAGTACAGAAATTATTTTCCATTTATCACACATAATTACGGTACACAGACGATTTTTGGAGGTTGTGTCTACGTTTAACAATGTAACTTAACCTTTTAGATTTTTAAAATTAATTAGATTTAACAAAAATTTCCTTTGTTAGTGTACATTCAAAGGCTGTATTTATTGTATGGATAAAAGGCTGTATATACATTAAAGGCTGTATTTATTCGAATTAAAACCTATCCGTACTTCCAATTTAGAACGTATAACCTAGTAGGCTACGTTATTCGTACATTTTTATTGGAGTTTATTGGTACATATTTTATTAAAAGGGTGTATTTATTGGAAGTACAGAAATTAGTTTCCATTTATCGCACATAATTACGGTACAGAGACGATTTTGGGTGGTTGTGTCTACGTTTAATTATCTAACTTAGATAGTAGGCTTCGTTATTGTTGCATATTTTATTGGGGCTTATTGGCACATATTTTATTAAAAGGGTGTATTTATTGGAAGTACAGAAATTAGTTTCCATTTATCACACATAATTACGGTACAGAGACGATTTTGGGAGGTTGTGTCTACGTTTAATTATCTAACTTAACCTTTTAGATTTTTAAAATTAATTAGACTTGTAGGGGTGTGCATGGCAGAACTACTTGTAGGGGTATGCACCCACTTTATAATCATATTTTTGGTAACACTGAGAACTTTAAGCCTTCTTTTATGCTTAAACAAATTATATATACACTTAATTATAGAAAAGCAAAAAGCAAATATGTAATTCAAAAGACTAATTTGCTCTAATAAACACATGCTGAAGTTAAAAACAAAAGAGTTTTTACTTACCTAACTAATCATTAGTTACTAATGTGACAGTTGGGGCTGCTTTTTCTGCAAAAGCTGGGGTATGTTGGATTCAAGAGTGGTTAAATTAAGTCATAAATCTGAGTATGCGTCAAGTCTATTTCTGTGCTTGCTTTTCACTTTAGATGAAAATCCCATTTCACTCAAGGATGAGGTGATGAATGGGATGAGCAACTCCGAAAGTTCAGGATATTCATCTCTTAAAGATATCCAGAACTTTGTTAAGTCAGAATCTAAAAGTTTATAGATTTTGTTGTCCATGACATGTCTCATGTTATCACTAACTATACAAAATAATTTACTAAAAATTTAGTTTTAATCCCAGCATCACAGATGATATCACACAATTGCTCATTTAGTTTTACTGAGAACATGTTAGAACTTTCAAAATACAAGAATGGGTCTTGAATCCAATTGAATTCACTGTATCCCTCTGGGAAGCAACTTTCAATCTGGTTATAGAGAGTTAAACATCAGAGCTGGTAAAAAGCAATGGTAGAGCATGAATAACAAAAATGTACAGTTTAGACTATGTACAAAACAGGTTGAATTTAAATTGTTAAAATGATATATCTTAGTTATTTACATGTAATAGGTTTTTAAGACACAGTAAATAAATTTCCGAACCTGACTTTGCAACCCTCCAAATGCCCTCTCGGGACACAGCAGTGGCTCATGCCCAATAGGTTAAGAAATGCTGAACTAAAGGCATGTTTGTGGAGTGAAACATAAAAGATAACCCAGACTTCTAAAATGCTCTTAGTGAAATGGGATTTTCAGGAGTAACAACACACTATTTGGTTAACAAGCACATTTTACTAATATTGTAATACCAAGTCAATTAGATAGCTTAAATGTGTAGTACTCTATGTGATGCTGATCACATACTGTTAATCAGCAGCACTGGAGAATATTCTAGACCCACACTCTTGGCATTCATCTGGAACTTTCTCACATTAGCCTGATAATTAGGATGTTGCCACCAGCTGAGTTTTAGAAAGTTGGTGTAGTAGGTTGTGCATTCATATAGGATGATATTAGACAGCAGTTTTTAATGAAAGTGACAAATGATCAATTGTTTATTTGTGTTGTAAACTACTGTGATTTTTTTATTACTGTTTGTAGGCTATACAGTGTGTCCTGGATAATTATATAAAGAGAACTGTTGTAATATAAGTGTGTTTGTTTTAGCAATTGAGAGTATCTGGTATTCAATAATTCATTCCACTGTTTTAAGTTCATAATTCTTGTCACTGGTTGTAAGAATATTATTTTCATTAATTTTCCAATTCTATGAAGTCTTCAGTAGTTTTACCACGATGAGACTCAACTTTATCACTGAAGATACCACATCACTGAATGAGCAAAACTTTTCGTTAATAATCTCAACAAAGCATGGTTATCAGCTGAAAAAAAGTTTTAGTATTAAAAGTTTTGATCACGCAAATCTGTAAGGGATACTAAAAAGAAATAACATAATAATTATATTGGACATAAAGTTATGTCCACAAAACAGATTTTGTTTGAAATAAATAAAACACAATTTGACACAAATATTAATTTTATGAATACTTGTTTGGCACATATTACAGAAGGTTACACCATTAAATGAGTTTGCCTAAGTATAAAATTCTTGTCAGATGAAAAACGTGTACAGTCAGAATACTATTTGTTATGTACAATACAAATGATTCACTATGGGTAGCAGTGACACATAAACACTAGACATTGACACTGAATTGTACTTGTTTTGAATGATTCATTGTGTGCTACCTGACCAGAGTACAGGTATTAACCAAGAGATGTTTAGTATGCTGTTGTGTAACTGCTACAATGATGAATTATAAGTAGTACTTTTTGTTTTGGTCATCAACCTTGAAAAGGATAATAGAAACTTTGTATACCATACTTCCAGCAGTTTTACATGATACATTCCTAGCACAAATAAGAAAAGTTTAAATCTGCTGATGATCTAAAGGAGTGATAGTTATTTGCAGACTGACAGGGTTATAAAATAATTCTGAAAGAATTATTGCTTTTACAATACCATCCTTTATCAACTGACTACTCAAATCTGCCAGATTTTCACAGAAACTGAAGTTTGATGATTTGATCCATCATGACCTAGCGATGCTCCAAACATTTCAAGGATTCTCCTAGCCTTAAAAAACTGGACTGGCCTCATTGATTGACATGATTAATGTTAAATTTACTTTGGGATACTTCCAAACATAATACAGTTTAAAATAAACAAAAAAAAATTTTATTTCTTATTTTTCCAGAACTGTATACACATAATTTGATCTGGACAGAACAATAATACTATTTCATGCAAATAATGAAAATATCCATGTGGAGAACTATACATGACTTCCAGTCATGGAAATATACATACACTTATTTGTGCTAGGAATGTATCATGTAAAACTGCTGGAAGTATGGTATACAAAGTTTCTATTATCCTTTTCAAGGTTGATGACCAAAACAAAAAGTACTACTTATAATTCATCATTGTAGCAGTTACACAGCAGTATACTAAACATCTCTTGGTTAATACCTGTACTCTGGTCAGGTAGCACACAATGAATCATTCAAAACAAGTACAATTCAGTGTCAATGTCTAGTGTTTATGTGTCACTGCTACCCATAGTGAATCATTTGTATTGTACATAACAAATAGTATTCTGACTGTACACGTTTTTCATCTGACAAGAATTTTATACTTAGGCAAACTCATTTAATGGTGTAACCTTCTGTAATATGTGCCAAACAAGTATTCATAAAATTAATATTTGTGTCAAATTGTGTTTTATTTATTTCAAACAAAATCTGTTTTGTGGACACAACTTTATGTCCAATACAATTATTATGTTATTTCTTTTTAGTATCCCTTTAAGATTTGCGTGATCAAAACTTTTAATACTAAAACTTTTTTCAGCTGATAACCATGCTTTGTTGAGATTATTAACGAAAAGTTTTGCTCATTCAGTGATGTGGTATCTTCAGTGATAAAGTTGAGTCTCATCGTGGTAAAACTACTGAAGACTTCATAGAATTGAAAAATTAATGAAAATAATATTCTTACAACCAGTGACAAGAATTATGAACTTAAAACAGTGGAATGAATTATTGAATACCAGATACTCTCAATTGCTAAAACAAACACACTTATATTACAACAGTTCTCTTTATATAATTATCCAGGACACACTGTATAGCCTACAAACAGTAATAAAAAAATCACAGTAGTTTACAACACAAATAAACAATTGATCATTTGTCACTTTCATTAAAAACTGCTATCTAATATCATCCTATATGAATGCACAACCTACTACACCAACTTTCTAAAACTCAGCTGGTGGCAACATCCTAATTATCAGGCTAATGTGAGAAAGTTCCAGATGAATGCCAAGAGTGTGGGTCTAGAATATTCTGCAGTGCTGCTGATTAACAGTATGTGATCAGCATCACATAGAGTACTACACATTTAAGCTATCTAATTGACTTGGTATTACAATATTAGTAAAATGTGCTTGTTAACCAAATAGTGTGTTGTTACTCCTGAAAATCCCATTTCACTAAGAGCATTTTAGAAGTCTGGGTTATCTTTTATGTTTCACTCCACAAACATGCCTTTAGTTCAGCATTTCTTAACCTATTGGGCATGAGCCACTGCTGTGTCCCGAGAGGGCATTTGGAGGATTGCAAAGTCAGGTTCGGAAATTTATTTACTGTGTCTTAAAAACCTATTACATGTAAATAACTAAGATATATCATTTTAACAATTTAAATTCAACCTGTTTTGTACATAGTCTAAACTGTACATTTTTGTTATTCATGCTCTACCATTGCTTTTTACCAGCTCTGATGTTTAACTCTCTATAACCAGATTGAAAGTTGCTTCCCAGAGGGATACAGTGAATTCAATTGGATTCAAGACCCATTCTTGTATTTTGAAAGTTCTAACATGTTCTCAGTAAAACTAAATGAGCAATTGTGTGATATCATCTGTGATGCTGGGATTAAAACTAAATTTTTAGTAAATTATTTTGTATAGTTAGTGATAACATGAGACATGTCATGGACAACAAAATCCATAAACTTTTAGATTCTGACTTAACAAAGTTCTGGATATCTTTAAGAGATGAATATCCTGAACTTTCGGAGTTGCTCATCCCATTCATCACCTCATTCTTGAGTGAAATGGGATTTTCATCTAAAGTGAAAAGCAAGCACAGAAATAGACTTGACGCACACTCAGATTTAACCACTCTTGAATCCAACATACCCCAGCTTTTGCAGAAAAAGCAGCCCCAACTGTCACATTAGTAACTAATGATTAGTTAGGTAAGTAAAAACTCTTTTGTTTTTAACTTCAGCATGTGTTTATTAGAGCAAATTAGTCTTTTGAATTACATATTTGCTTTTTGCTTTTCTATAATTAAGTGTATATATAATTTGTTTAAGCATAAAAGAAGGCTTAAAGTTCTCAGTGTTACCAAAAATATGATTATAAAGTGGGTGCACACCCCTACAAGTCTAATTAATTTTAAAAATCTAAAAGGTTAAGTTAGATAATTAAACGTAGACACAACCTCCCAAAATCGTCTCTGTACCGTAATTATGTGCGATAAATGGAAACTAATTTCTGTACTTCCAATAAATACACCCTTTTAATAAAATGTGTGCCAATAAACCCCAATAAAATATGCACCAATAACGAAGCCTACTATCTAAGTTAGATAATTAAACGTAGACACAACCTCCCAAAATCGTCTCTGTACCGTAATTATGTGCGATAAATGGAAACTAATTTCTGTACTTCCAATAAATACACCCTTTTAATAAAATATGTACCAATAAACTCCAATAAAAATGTACGAATAACGTAGCCTACTAGGTTATACGTTCTAAATTGGAAGTACGGATAGGTTTTAATTCGAATAAATACAGCCTTTAATGTATATACAGCCTTTTATCCATACAATAAATACAGCCTTTGAATGTACACTAACAAAGGAAATTTTTGTTAAATCTAATTAATTTTAAAAATCTAAAAGGTCAAGTTACATTGTTAAACGTAGACACAACCTCCAAAAATCGTCTGTGTACCGTAATTATGTGCGATAAATGGAAACTAATTTCTCTACTTCCAATAAATACACCGTTTTAATAAAATATGTGCCAATAAACCCCAATAAAATATGCAAATAGGTTATAGGTCTACGTTCTAAATTGGAACTAGGTTTTAATTCCGGTACTTCGAATAAATACAACCTTTAATGTTATGTACAGCAGCCTTGTATCCATACAATAATTTAATGTACACTAACAAAGGAAATTTTTGTTAAATCTAATTAATTTTAAAAATCTAAAAGGTTAAGTTGCATTGTTAAACGTAGACACAACCTCCAAAAATCGTCTGTGTACCGTAATTATGTGCGATAAATGGAAAATAATTTCTGTACTTCCAGTAAATACACCCTTTTATTGTACACTAACAAAGTAAATTTTATTTAAGTTACATCGTCGTACATAACCTCCATAATCTGGCATTAGTTACTTGTGAAGAAAACTGTTCTAGTACACATCGAACACGGCAAAATAAAATTCAATTGGGGAGACGGAAGTCATCTTTGGCCGCAGGCTATAGTGAAAGACCCAATAATTTTATACTGTAACGCAGAAGCAATTAGACGACTGTTTAGCTAGATCTGACTGTAGACATTGTTCGGTTATTTATTCATATAATTACGTGTCAGATTATGCTGAAAGACTTTTAGTTTTTATGTTGGAAGATATGTTGTTTGTATGTTAGTTTCGTATTATGTGATTTGTATGGCACTGAATTTGAATAATGTGTTAATATGGTGAATAGCATAGTTTATGTTTACATAGTCATCGATTAATTAGTGTTACCGTGCTTTCGAAAAGTTTGCAGCGGTGTATTGAATAGTTTATGTTAGTGAAACTAAATTATAGCAGCCGTAGTATACTTACGAAGGTCTAAGGTAATTTGGTAACCGGTAATTTACTTATTTAAAGACAACTGGACTTTAGGTTAAGGTGGAAACGGGGAATAGAAGAGACAGAAGAATCTCCTCTATTCGCTATGGTGGAAGTAACGATAATAGTCATTGATGGGTATGAAGTATAATTACGGATAATTTCATTTGTAATATAATGCACACATTATCAAAAATTAATTTCAATTTGGATGTGGTTCTTCGTTGTGTGTTGATGACATGATCCACAAGCTAGAAGAATTACTCGATTGTACGTTAAAATATCTTCCGTTACAGTAAAAAGGGTAAATATTTACCTGTGCTCCACCATACAATCTTGAAGTGAAATATTTTTTTTTCTATTCTTCTATGTTATATAAACACGCGAAAATTAATTTTAAACGGGGGTCGAAGCTATTTACGAAGAAAAAAAATAAAATAAATACTCCCATAAGCGCGCATGGAAAGTGAATGAGTGCCATATTAACTGAGTCGGATCACCGTAGTCGGGCGACGGCACAGTAATAGACAGCGAATGACGAGTCATGACGTCATGCGCGGATTACCTGTGACTTAAGTTCATCAAATTTACGCGCCAAATAACACGCGTTTTTCTACTACTAAATAAAATTAAAAAATCTTTAAATGTAATTTGTCACAGTTAATATGGCGTTCGTTGGCGTCTTATGGGAGTAATTATTTTATTTATTTTTTCGTAAATAGGTTCGACCACCGTTTAAAATTATTTTTCCCGTGTTTATATAACATAGAATAGAAAAAGAAATATTTCACTCACACACACACACACACACACACACACACACGCGCGCGCGCTCACATGAAATGCATGCATTACCATAATTATGAAAAGATGAAACTCTTACCTTAATCCACTCCTCAATTATTCTGAGGAGAGTAGCGGAATCCCGGCGCTCAACCGGTATCAAAAAACACGGTTTACCAAAAACACTTGCCAGAACCGCGTTCCACTCCCCCGAACACCCACTGTCCTTCAATGAACCTGCCCCAATTATATTTCAGACGGCAAAATTTGGCTTCGTCGACTTCTACAGTCTTTCCAGGGCCCCCCAGCTTAGCTGAAGTGCGCTGGGCGTCGAAAATAAAAACTTCTCGACAAAAACTGTAGGTCGACGACGAGGACCCACACGAAGGACAATTTATTGACCGTTTAATAACCTCGTGGGAAATTAAAAAGTCAATAATCTCAGACTCTGTCAAGAATCCATTCGTCTGACGTCCCACCGCACTATCATTGCAGGCCATTTCAGTGTAAAATGTTAAATAAATAATATATGGTATATTATAATAATAACCCTAAACAACAGAAATAATAATTAATAATAACACCACACAATAACACAAATGAAAACACTGAATTCACAAAATAATTAAATACACGATAACCGTATCTTACGAGGTTCGTTACAACAGCGGAACTGAGAATACAGTACTGTTGCCGCCGAATCCTGACACCCACACACACTAGCAACCAATGACAATTGAGAATATGCAAAATTTTAAAATTAACGGTGTATAAACGCGCTTTTTTTTATATCTACCAATCAACATCAGCTTCATAAGGCGGTTTTAATGAATTCGCGGGTTATTTGCATCAGACCTATGTCATTGGTTAATCGTTGTGACGTCGCCGCGGGGTTTTTCAAAATGTTTACTATCGATAGTTCAGTTGCGATTTTCATACTATCGATAACTACCACAAAGTTTTAGGTAATTAGTTTTAGAAAAGTATTAACAATGTTACTTTACACTGTGATTTTCAGCTTTTACTGTTTAAAAGAAAATAAGAGAGTTTATAGGTCTATCTCTCTTTGGGAATACTAATTTAATGTTGAACAAAGTACGCGAGTCAAAGTCGAAAGACAAAGTACAAGTGAAGTTTGGCACTGAGGAGTTTTCTATCAAAATTACAATTTGGTAATTCTCACTAAATGCTTTGAAGGACTACCGTTTGACAAAGATTGCTTGACAAACACAAACTTATACTTTGAGCATTACGCTCTGGTTATTTTTGCTTGTCTCTGTTTCGGCTTCAGTTCGCCTCTTCAGCTAAGGAAGTTGTGATAGCAGTTTTCACTGCCGACCACTACCTTAGGACAGAGTGGAGAAGGTAAAATTTCTCTTTTGAGAATTACCAAACTAACTTAAACTTTCACTGTGGCGTACGTGCTACTATACGCATATTGCGAGAATCTTCTAGACTGTGCCGGGCGCTCGGCCTGTGTCAAGGCTGCAGTTAATTACGTAGTTCACACGAGAGATAAGACGCAGTTTTGAAGCTTCTGGTGTGTGAGCGGGACTATAAATACATGGCGGTGGCGGCCTTAGTTTTCAGTTTTAGTGCGAGATATTTACAGAGCGGTTCGAGAGTTATAAGCGAGATTACTGTGTATGTTCAAGCAGTTATTAGTGAAGTGTTGCGTTTTATAATCGGGCGGTATAATTACAATTTATTGTAGCATAATACAATTGTGTTAATATTAGTGACATTTTATTGCGTGTGAACCATTTTGATTTGATTAATTGTAGTAGACTGTGTTGGTAATTACGAATGTTTTACTGTAAAAATTAAAGGTGTGATTAGTGACTTAATTGGTGTCTTGTACTTATTTTGTTTCCACTGTAGGCCTACCTACGATGATAGAGTAGACCGTCGTAACAATATGAAGAATCATCATTTTCTATATAGTTAACTCGAAGTTTCTTGCAGCAATTATATAATGTTGTGATGTTATACAATTTGTTTCTTCTGAAGTAGTGTACACTACTTGCTACAAGAATGTTACAAGAAACAAGTTGTAGGCCTATAACATCACAACATTATATATGAAGAAGAATAAATAGCTGTTGCAATAAATGTAAATAAACAAAATAAGAGTTGAGACGAGCAATAATTGTATACTCTATTTAATAATATTAAGCGAGCAATAACGTATTACGTATTTAATTTATAACGTGTTCCCTGTACGCTCTTGCGTTTTCCGTGTTCTCTGAGGTAAGTATTAATATACGGACACGTCATGGACAAAAAATTCAAGGGTTTGTATTGAAACGTTCGAAAACGGTTTTTAGTAAGCTAACGTTAATAATAATTTATGAGTTTTTTTGAAACTGTTGCTGTTGCTTCTTTGTGACAGAACAGAAAGATACGTTTTATTACAGAGTAAAACGCTCAACCTCGTGCTAACCGCAGTGAGTTGGTAGACCTTTCGATTAAGAAAAGCAGTTCTTGGATTTCCTTGTCCATGACGTGTCCGTTACATAACTAAATATCACTATAGTATTGACGACTCGGAACACACCGGCTTTCGCCTATAGAAGGCTTCATCAGAGGCTGTCGTAGGTAGCGCTGTTCGTCGCCGGTTTAGGCTGTAAGCTAAAACTTTACGTTTTTACTTATAAAAAACTTAGTGTTCCGAGTCGTCAATATTATAGTGATATTTAGTTAAGTAACGGACACGTCATGGACAACGAAATCCAAGAATTTTATTTTTATCACACTTATCCCAAAATTTGTCGAAAGAACAATCAAACAATGAATCAGACAATAAAACAAAAGTTTGAAATAGTCTGTTCTCTCACTCTGTTCCGATTCATCGGAACTGATAGACTTTTACAAATCCAAAAACCGCTGATTAGTTTTATAAATGGCCGATTGGAGCGTGGCTAACGCGAACTACTGTTCAGCGGCTCGAACGACTGTAGTCAATAGTTCACTTGACGGAGTACTTCTTTCTGGCTAAGCCGTTCGCGGACGACCCGCCACTACATAACGCGTGAATTAAACCGTAAAATATGTTGAAAAGTAAAAGGTTAGTGGTGCTATTGTGAATTGTGGTGTTTGTGATCCAAAACTGGGTTCAAAACTGTAGTGAAACAATTCGAAAAATAGTATACAGTGATATCAGTGAAGCCGTTATCGCATATAAACGACTGTGTAAGCATAATAGGTTAAATGTCATTTCTCACCGTCTACACAGTTAATATGGCGCTCATTCACTTTTGCATGCATCCTTATGGGAGTATTTATTTTATTTTTTTTCTTCGTAAATAGCTTCGACCCCCGTTTAAAATTAATTTTCGCGTATTTATATAACATAGAAGAATAGAAAAAAAAATATTTCACTTCAAGATTGTATGGTGGAGCACAGGTAAATATTAACCGTAAAAAGTTACCAAGGTTTCCTGTTTACTTTTTATTTCCGTTTTAATGTCAGAATTAATTAGACTTGCGTCTGTGTATGTGCCATAGGTGATGCGGAGCCTGTAATCTGGCGGCATGTTGGGGCGGAGAGCGCGAGAGAATCCGATGTGTTTCATTGCTCGACATAACCAGTGGCGCACCCAGGATTAATTGTCGGGGGGGGGGGTCAAAAACTTAATTTTTTCTCTAAAAGCAGGGCAGTCGTGAGTAAAAATTATGTAAGCATACTAAATAATTTCAGTTACTTAATCCGTAGATACTGATTTTATTGAAATAATTGTGGTTATATAGTTTATCCTTTAGTAACAGTAAATACAGTCATTTATTTGTGAGGATATAGTCAGTTATTTATAAAAACAACATAACTAGTCAGAACCAACTCTTTTGTAGTTGGAACACAATCATTCACTATTTCAAACTAATGTCAATTTTTCGTGTCTTTTCTGCCATTTTATCTAAAATGGATTCAGTTGGTGGAGTCATTTGTCGATATAAGTGTAGAAGAGCTAGCCTATTTAACCTAGTCTCAGAAGTAGAATTTCTAAATAATTCTTTAGTCTGTGCAAAGTGGAAAATGTCCTTTCATTTTCAGAAGTGGACACAGGTAGAACTGCTAATATGTGCAACAATGTTTTAATGTTTGGAAGAACATTTTCTTCGCAGTGCCTTAAAGCACTTAACGCATCCTTTGGCCAGTCATCCTTCTTCAGCCTAGCAATGGCTCTGTACCAAAACTTTAACTCTATTTTTAGTTCATCAACTGTCCCGTTTAAGTCACTGTTGTAGAATGAAACCAAAGATTGAAACTCATTTGAAGTTTCCTCGGAAAGTCTGTTAGGATCTGCTGGCAAGAATGATTGGAATCCTGTCAAAATAGACTTGTGCTTTGAAAATCTTTGTTCCAAATTATTTAAAAAGGCATCTAAAAATGGGATGTATACTGACACTCGATAATAATCTTCTGAACTAGCAGCATCCACATTACATCTTAATGTTTGTTTGTTAGCAATTCTTGGTATGTTCAGTGGGAAATCAAATTCTTCACCTTTCATTTTAGCACTTAAAAATAATTTAGTGAACTCTTAGTTAGCATTTTTCCTTAGCATTCTTATCTCCAGCGCTGTGTCTTCGGCAAGATCACATGCCTTTTTCAGGTCAGTACTTCTTTGTTGCAGTGATTTACATAAAATGCTACTGTAGGAAAAGATTTGATTTATAACATATAGAGCAATAACAAAATCTGCTCTTTTTACTGTACAGTTTAACTGGTGTGCAGCATTAGCAGAATCTATCTGGCCATTTAGCAATCCTGTCTAAAGCCAAAACTATACCATCGTACAATTCAAGAAAAATAGCAACAGAAGTGTATCAATCAACCCACCTAGTGGCACAAAGTGGTTTTCCGTGGGTTGAACGAATTTGTGCTTGTTCTAAACATTGCTCCAAGACAAACTGTCTTTTTGGAGTATGAAAAAGTCATACAATTTTCCAATTGTACCTAAACAGTTCCTAATTGAGGGAACTTCACAAGAATTTGACACAGCTAAGTTTAACGAATGTGCAGCACAATGAACATATAATGCTTTTGGAAACAAAGCTTGAACATGGGCTTGTATGCCATTACATTTTCCGCTAAGAGTAGAGGCTCCATCGTACCCTTGCCCGCGCAACTTGGTCATATCTATTCCAAGATCCTTCAGTTTGTCAATAATTGTAACTGCAATTCCCTTGCCTGTAACATCATGGAGTGGTACAAACTGCAAAAAAAGTTCCTCCACATTTGATATTGAGAAATCGGTACAACGAATGCGAAGCGACATTTGCTGTACACCAGCAATATCAGTTGTTTCATCAACGAGCACAGAAAAATATGATGATGAATTTATCTTTGCCAGCAGTCCATCAAGAATTAGGGCATTGCTTATTTCGAGAATTTCGTTTTGTATTTTCCAACTAGCGTATAATGCATTACTTTTGCTATTAGATAACGACTTTTGTAGGTTATCATCATACTTTGCCCGGTACCGTAAAAGCTCTCGGAAATTTCCCTCATTCTCCTCTGCATCTTCGCCAACTCTGCTGGTATCTCTATGACCCCTTAAACTTAAACCTTGTTTACCACAAAAAAGCACAGTCTAAATGATTGGTACTAATTTGTTTCTGTTGTCCATAATTTGCTATTTTCTTTCTTCATCTAGTTGGAAGTCAATTGAGTCTTGCTGTTTTGTTTCAATTTTCATTATAATGTGAGGGACCTCAACATTGTTTCGGTGATACGAACTTTGCTGGTGCTCACTGAAACGTTCTTTTGCTTTTTTCCAATTACAAAATTTTTCAGAACATAACTGGCCCATTTTCTGGTGGCTTCCTTTACCAACAAAATCTTTGTTGAACAATACACAAAACTTGCAAAATGCTCCATCAACTTTCTTTGAGTAGCTTAGACACTTCCATTCAATTAACCATTTTCCTTGAAATTTTAAATTTATTTTTCCTGATGATGGGTAAATAAAAGTTTCTGGTGGTGACCACAGTTTTGTCAAGACTTCATTTTTCTCACTATTTGACAGTTCATTGTCAACAAAATTAGCGATGTCATATGCGTCCCACTGCCGCTGTGGTTCCTTGTCTTCTTCACCCACGGATCTCATCTCGATTTGTTCAGTCTCCCCAGCAATTGTTTTCTCTTGATGGGAGTCTGAAATAAATGCAATCATTAATTATCCATTATTCTCTATTCCATTACATTCGATTCCATTAAGTCTCTACTATTATTTAATACACACTAATATGATTCCTGATCATTTTATTCAGGGATTACAGCAGTATCACTGTGAGTCAAACTCACAAGCAAAGATTTTATTATTGTTTCCTTTCTTGAATTGGACATCACACAGTTAGACCTTTTTCAGACAAATTAGGTTTTACATTGAGATACCGGTAATAGTTTGCAATTACAAAGGGTTAATTACACATATAAAGGCATTTGCAAACTGTTAAAAGTAATAGAGTAACAGCTGCATTATAATCTTGCAGAGGTGATATCGTGAGCTGTTCTCAGACAAGCTAGGTAGAACAGGCGTAACTTGGGAGGGGCAAGGGGGGCACTCGCCCCCTCAATGTTCCGAGGATTATAAAATTTTGTTTCTAGTTGTTATAAATAAAAACTAACAAATAGTCAAACAGGAGACAGTTTTTAAACGTGCGAGCACAGTATAAGTTTATTATTCTTATTTCTTTTGAAGAAACTTCTAAGGAGAATGTTTGACAGATTTGAATGATATACGTCAAAATAATATTTCTGTTCGAAAAAAAAAAAAACCCTAGAGACCTAATTAACTGGAATACAATGCATGTCTTTTACACAAACAAAGATTTGTTTTGGAACACATCATAATGAAGTAATAAGCGCAGCTGTATTTCTAGGAATTTGTTCTCTTTACTTCGTCTCTTTTGTAATAATATAATACATTTTATTAATTTTATAATATAGATGGTCTCACTACACACTTGAATTTATGAAGCCTTACTCTCCCCCCCCCCCCCAAAGTTAGGCCCCAAGTTACGCCCATGCTAGGTAGCCAGGTAGGTAGTCAGTTACCTAAACAAGATCATAATTCACTAATAGTAATCCAAATTTAACGTGGTATACTATACACTAATTTACTGTACAAAACATAAGAATTATTTCATTTATAAAATTACAAAATGAGACAATCTATTTTTTCGGTTGGGCTAATATGAATTACGATACGATATAGGTATTAACAGGGTTTTGGAGCAGAAAAATATTGTTCAGACTCAGATAACGTTAGGTTAAGTTTGGTTTGGTATAATATGATTTGTAAGTTCTTTTCTTATATTTGTAATATGAGTTTCGATAGATTGACAGAATTTGGCTGAGCTGTAAGGGGATAGAGTTTACTTGTATGCGTGATCAGGCTAAGTTTGATTCGGTTAATCCGTTTAGTTGAATACTGTATATAATAGGTCTATACATTTATGACTCACGTAAAAAAATACGGTGTACATTTTCCAAGAGATAAATTAAATATGTTCCCTAGACAAAAAAAGAGAAGACGAATATGAAATAATAAATGAAATCGAGTGTGTCAGTAAAACGTATTTTCCATAATTAAATAATTTTTACTTAGAAAATACACTCCAATCGTAAAACAGACAAACCACTGCCAACACAAACAGCCGCACAAAAAAGCACTCGAATATAGTTAGCCTACAAAGCTTTAAAGCTTTTACATACGTTTGTAGATGTTAGGACATTTTGATTACTGGTATCTTTTTGTTGCATTTACGCTGATTAAACAAAACAGTCGGTTCGATTGTTAACCTCGTTTTTGCCATGTGACAGAACATGAATACAGTTATATTTTAGGTTAGGTTACAATATTAATTGTAAAATATGATGTCGTTTGTTTGGCTAACAGACAAGTAGGCCAACCGTTCTTTGTAACAAAATAATTCCTTCAACTAATTTAAAAACAAAAAGCATTTACATCAATATAGTTGTGTTGCTGCTTACTTTCATGTTTACTAGTTCCTGGCTTCGGCCGTTTGGAAAAAAGTCTAGTAAATCAAGCTGATGTTTTGACATATTCTATAGTGATGCAGTTCTGTTGATCTTGTAATGTTGATCTGTTCAAATGAGTGAAGAAACACGTATGAAATCACAGCGATCTTTAGTGATACACTTAACAGTGAAATACGTATCTGTAAACAACTCGCAAGCTCACAAGGTACACTGAAAATAGAAGAAATTAACGTGCTGTACGGAGAGCTCATACGGGAAGATTTCGAACTACCGACGCTAAATGACGTAAAAGTGTTTCATCATGTAGCCTACAGAGATCGTTAATACAGCTTACTATTTTTATATTTGTACATTCATTGATTACAAAATTAGATTTTTCATATTTGGGGGGGGTCTAACCACCAAACCCCCCCTGGTTGCGCCTCTGGGCATAACATCAATAACAGCTGATCTGATTTTTAAAATTCTTTCACCACCGTGTTCCTTGTAGTTTGAAGATGGTTTTAGGCATAAATTTTAACCGATAGTTTTAACAATGTTCAAAAACAGAGTCTTCAGACGGTTCCACGTCATGAAGTTTCTATTTTAATTTTCATGTAGTGAAATTTTCGGCATGCGACAAACTTTCGTTTTATGAGAGATAGCTATATGGTGTCAGCAAGTGAAAATTATAGAAAATTCCAAATTTTATTTTGCTTTTGTTTCAGTAAAATCGGCTTTTTTGTTTTTGAGATATTGGCGGTTTTATAAGAAATTTAGTTGGTTGGCACATGCAGCGATTTTTCTTGTAACGATTTTTCTTAATAATAAATATTACCTTAACGTAATCATATTTTAACATTTATTATATTATTCTATTTAATAATAAAAATTTCAATATCATGTAGTACCAGTACCTTAATGTAATTTGAATTCCTGGATTTTGTTGTCCACTGATTATAAACATATCACTACTGACTAGGAACACTAATTTTTTATAAATGCTCCATGAAGTTTTAAAAAGACTAATGATGAAGAAACACATTCATTTTATGAATATTTTATAAAACAATATATTAATAAGAAACAATACAGATCATGGGCCTACTGTTATCGGATTCATTTAGGCATAAACACTAACACGTCAATAGAAAATTTTAATAAAATATTGTTATCTAAAGGGAAAACGGATTAAAAGACTGGATAAAACAATCTGTGCCATATTATATTTGCTCAGAGATAAAATTTTTGATCTGATAATTAAAATGAAAAAAGGAAAACTTGTGAAAAAATTGTAAGTAGGCCTATTAAAAAATCGTCACAAAGCTAGTATGTTGTTGGACATCCACACAAACAGAATTTTATACTGTTAAACGGATTAAACACTGCAAATCATGTCATTTACAGTGTATACACTGTAACTCTTGCTTTCATGAGTTTGTGTGTTCGTGTATGGACAGTGCCATACGAAACATTCGTACCATAATCAGCTAAGCTCCCCACCATGCCAGATTTGCGGCTCGGTCATCACCCCACCATGCCGCTAGATTACAGGCTCCGCAACACCTATGGCACATACACAGACGCAAGTATTAATCAGACCCCACTCAGTTAATATGGCGTTCATTCACCTTTCCATGCATGCTTATGAGAGTAATTATTTTATTTTTTTCTTCGTAAATAGCTTCGACCGCCGTTTAAAATTATTTTTCCCGTGTTTATATAACATAGAAGAATAGAAAAAAAATATTTCACCCCAATAGGCCTATCAGCTTATATTAGAGAGGAAATGATTAACAAAAATACTGGAAGTAATGGCATAGTCAAATATTGTTATACAACGTACAGGACAAGTTCAAGACTAAATGTAATATTATTATAGCTTGCATAACCCATACCTGGGCAAACATATCCTCACCGTGCCTGCATAACTGACTACTACCATAAGGTGACTAATAACTATGAAATAATGAAACATACACATATTTAACAGAATACGGAAAATTGCTGTTAGTGGCATTTATGGAAAGTGTCAGTAGATGAATATATTTTTAGGCATGTGAATATAAGTAAATATGTAATGATTTCTCAAAACTATGCTTTTGTGATAATGTTTTCACAACGATTCAATGCACATTAAAAATTGAATTGTAGTTACTCAGGTTGAAAATTTGAAATGACAAATGAATTTATTACAGTTCTTACAAATGATAACAAGAAAATTATGATGCTCACTATATATTATTATTGAAACGATTTATTATATAATTTGTATTGAACTGAACTAAAGCAAATAAAACTTTTTGTAGACTTGTAAAACAAAATAAAACTTTCAGATTCTTAACACTTTTTGTTCAGACATTATTGTCAGTATATGTTTTATGTCAGTATATTTTTACTTAAGTCAATGTGTTTAATGTAAAGGCAGTGCAGTTCAGCTTGAACAGTAACAGTAACAATGGAGCCATGTTATGTTGTGCATGAAATAGCTTTGTGGCGGAGGCGGCATAAAGTAGTTTTATAGTTTCTTGTAAGAAATTTATTTTCAAACGGATTGTATATAATATTTCTGGTTTGGTCAGTACTGTATTGTATTAAGCCAATACATGACATTAGATATTATTAAAATACACAAAGTAAACTAAAAATCTATTACATAAATGTGTATGTTAACCAACTACTGACTATTGTTATTTGGCCATGCACAGCCATTTATTATAAACAAACAGTTCAACATAAACATAATATGATTGCAAGGTGGATATCCCTATTTTCACTATCGTAAATTTTGAAAATTGAGATGCATTTTTCAAAGAAATAACAAAATATAAAATATAATTTTGTTTTTAATCCTACAATATCTTTCATATAACATCAGTATTGACACTTGGGAATGCACAAGAAATTCAGATTTGGTGCTCTTTCACTTTGCCATTCATAGCTGATGTTAAGATGTCATTCCCATACCAACAAATAAATGTTGCCAATTCTTATCAGCTTACACAAATGTCTCTTTTTTCAGTGATATAACACATCAGGTTTTGGATCTGTTAGCTGCTTTTGTATGTGGTTTGTTTTAGTAATGTGTTATTAGGCTGTCAGAAATTATATCAGTGACATGAATATCATTAATGTTACCCTTCATGTTACTGGAAAACTCTTCAAAGGGTCTCAGCGGATCATGAATTTAATCAATCCCAGTTCTCCTTTTTATATGCAGTTTACAAACTATGAAATATTGTTCCATTGTCCATTATGGTATTTCAAGTCATTAAAAATTATAATTTCTACACGATTTCTAATATTATTTGTCAGAGATTTTCTGTTTAAGACCAGATTAAATTTACTGCACCCTGAAAGCTATAAATAAGATGAAACGCGTCTTCAGACTAGATAAAGCAGAACAAATATTTCAACTGTTTAAATCTTTCATACGCTTCAAACTTCCATTGTAAACAACAGTTTGCTAGTAGTATTGCAGTGTATTCCCACAGCAGTCAATTTGGAAGTTATGTGAAACAGAGTATACTGTATAACTTCTGCAAACATTTTGACTCTGAGGTTTCATAAAAATTTTAGCATTCAATTGATAAGCAATTGTTGTTTTATTATTTTCAAAATAATTCTAAAATTATGTCATAAGTCTTATAATTTCTGGTAAATAGAAATTTAAAAACAAAGTCTGTGTCAAAATAAGTAACATGGTATGACGAACTGATAAAAAAAATTGTAGACATATGTTTGCATGGCTTCAAAGAAAAGTGTACCTTTATGGGGAAAACATTTTCCAGGAATCATCAGTATAGTTAGCACTGTAGGTTGAATGCTCTTCTGTACATTAGCTCATTCCAATTACATGTGCAGAAGTAATGTGACTTTTCCTCTACATAAGTGGTCTCGGTATCTCCTTTCAACCAAGAACACTTTATTGTATTAAATGAAGTACCTTGCCCACACTAAGATGTGGCATCCTCATTGTTTAAACTGAGGTCTGACAATGGGAAGACATTATTTATTAATAAAGATATGTGCATTTAATCTAAAAGTGTCCTTAATCAGATGTTATTCTTGTGCTAACTTGTGAGTGATGTAGATTTAGTCTTCATTGACTGCCAACTTGTTTTTATTTGTTTCAGGTGTTAACAAGATCAATTTATCCATCATCTGACAAATGGAAGAGATCAAATTTGAGGACAAGGTATAAAGTTTAAAAATAAAAATATATTTTTTGCTGTTTAATGTATGTATTAAATTGATACACATGTTATATACACGTATCTTGTACACACATTCATTTCTTATATTAATAATAGTTTATTTATCATCATGTTGATTTGTAATTAATTGCTGTACAGAATATGATTTATACATGTATTCTTTTCTGTAGGGTTCGCATTGACAATATGCATTTTCCATAACCTCCTAACTTTCAAGCAATTCTCTTACTCCCTCGTCCAATTTAGACTTGTAGTCTGTTTGTTAGTTGCAAAGTAGCTTTAAAACTTTTTTTTGATCTATCAGTCCTCTGTCTTTGTGTTGGCCAATTATGCCAACATACTCATACTATTCTATCATCACCCATTCTCTTGTGTTGTCCACTCTGGTAGTCCTGTCCTCTGCAAGTCTTCCTGGTATTCTCCTGAATTCCGTACTTGTGACATCTCATTTCGCTGTTTTGACTTGCATTGTCTCACTCCCAGTTTCTGCAGAATACATCAGTATTGTCTTATGTTATACCTTATATGTATTATTAGTATTATATATCTAAAAGTCAATAATAGACATGTAATTGATGTACATATTCAAACCTTTGTGTTTTGTCTCAAATGTTTATTAGCCAGATAGTAAGAGCCAGGCACACAACTGACTATTCTATGAGTGATCATGACTTGGATTTGAATTTTTTATCTGACCACCCGCTCCTGTGCCAAGTGGGGGGAGTCCAAAATTCACCATTTATTGCCCATTTTAATGTTGTAAACGTTAGCTATACAATTGCTTCCTTCAGATTTTATGTACACGACCTACTCGTTCGTGGGGAGTTAGGTTAACCCTTCTTACTAAGCCATTGCTCTCAAGATTAGTTATAAACAAGTCAGTCAAGGACACAGTAGGCATGCTGCTTTTAACTGTATAATTAACAAACTATTAATGTAGAAAGTGTGTTAATAAGTTTACACTACAGTAGACTGTAGATAATTAATTACATTTGACTTAATTATATTATCTTACTGTAATACCATAAAAGTTCATATCACCTCATCATAACTAATAATCTTGAATGCAACAATGTATAATGGAAATCCATTTGAAACATGGCTTTTTGTAGATAAGATCATTTATCCTTTCATATACCGTACAGGTATATACTAGGGCAATTTGAAAAGTTCATGGCCTAATAATAAAAGACTTACCAGTATTTTTTCGTTTTGGAATCACTTCTTATTTCACCATAGTCTCCATGTAGTTGAACACATTTGGTTTAGTGATGCTCCAGTGCTCTTGATTCTCCTCTTCGCCCTAATAATTTTTTATAATATTCAATAGTGTTCCTAATTTACCTTGTTTTCTGTGAGTAGAAACCATCAGTAACTCTTAACTCTTAACATCAGTAACTCTTATACTCTCCATGAAATGTTATTATGGTCTTGAACATCTTTATGTTTTCCTTTACAGCTTCTTATAAAGCACTATCGTATAATGGTAATGAATTTGTATAAAAATTAATTTTAATACCTTGTTATTTGTAGGATGTTTTAACGGTCAGTGTAAAGAAAGAAGCAGATCCAGAAGAGGCTGAGACTGAACAGGTAATGTGCATAACCATTATTTAGCCCATAGCTAATGCGTTAGGTTGTTCCGTTTCATGTACCACTAGAGATTTGGATCACATTCGTTTGTAGATATGTAATTAAAAATCAACAGAATACACAAACTGTATCATAGTGTTGTATACATATAAACTACATGAGATTAAGTAAGTAAAATCGCACACTTGTGCGATGCACGCGTGCACACACACCATGTAGGTACAGAGTATGGATGTTTATTGCAAAAATTGATAGGTGATTCTATATATTTCATATTTAGTATTGATCACCTCTTTATATAGTACTCTATAAATCACTGAGAAGACAAAGTAAATTTTATAGTTGTTCAATTTGCAGGATGTATTCCCAGTTATAAATTCTGTCCTAAAGGGAGAACTGCGTGTAAAAGAAGAAATCATCAAAGAAGAGAATGAACAGTTTGTTGAGCAGGTATTATACATAGTTATAACTTTGTTTATAGTAACAAGCATTTATTGTTATAATGAACAGCATTGTTGTTATTTGTAAACTTATCGGTTAAAACTGTTGGAGACCGTTTGGTGACCCATGGAAGTCATTTTTATGTGCACTTTCAGTCCATACAATTTAGCCATAACATGTACCAGTACCATATGGCAGGAAATTTGAATTTTATGATGTCAGGTGTGTGAGTATGACGTGACCATGGTGGGGGTAGAATGTGACTGAAGTAGGGATATCACGTGGCCATGGTGGGAGTACCATGTGACAGGCACCGTGTGGGGGTACCACAGCACTGGTGCGAAGTGTAGAGGTTGGTCGGCCATGTTTAATATGTGTCACATTATCATATAGCAGAATCAGTTGTGATTGGTGTGTCTGAATGGCGGTAGTCGGTGTGGCCAACATGTGATAAGAGAGAAGAAAATTCGGGTCTTTTCAAGAAAGTGTCTACAAACAACTCTCGCAGCGTCACGAGCCCGCTAAGCTCCCCCACCACTGTTCCCGCCATTCCCTTCTCCTACAGTAGTGGTGTGAAGCAGGAGTGATTAGCATACATTACACACATTCATATGATGCATGCACGCGCGCGTGCCTTTAATTTCGCACGCACACATGCTTCAATTCTATTCTTCTTATTTCGTTGCAGCTTTTTGTTTTTTATTTTTATTTTATTAAACACACGCACGTCTTTAATTCTTTTTATTTAGTTTTTTTTTTAATTTTTATTAGGAGGGGTTTTTATTTTATTTTCACGATTATTTATATTACATTAATTACATAATCTAGGATTGTGAATTAATCCTTTGTTTTGAAAAAAAAAAAACGAACCGCATTTTCCTTATTTCAGGCGACAGTTAGCAACTCTATCAGATTCATTTTGAATAAAGCAATATAAAGAATAAAAGTATATAGTAATAACGTAAAAAATGAACATGAAAGGAATGTAAAGAATTTAAAAAACAAAATAAATATATGAAAGAATGAGCGTATGTAAGATGAAACGAATGTAAATAACTAACTAAAGAGTAACTTTGAAATATAAAACAATAACTGGACAGCGTAAAAATAGAATCGTAGACTCCAAACAGAAACGAAAAATGTGTAATAGTAGTAGTAGTAGTGGTATGGTAATCACCCCTCCTTCACACCGCAACTGTAGTATGTAATGGGTCAAAATTTTACTAAATATTATCGTGTAATTTCATAAATTCTATAACATGTAAAGATGAGGCCCCTTTGAGGTGACGCGATAGCCAGTAAATATTTTCATGACCATGTATGGTTATGAGATTATAAAGAAAATCTATTCATAGCCAGTGACCAACACATCAAGTATTTTGTTGACGAAAAACATTTCGCGACGAAGTTAGAAAGGTGAAACTCAACTCAACGGAACGTTATAATACTGAGGACGAGACGTACAGCGGGGAGCGGGGTGAAGCAGTTTGAGATGCACCAAACGAAAAATTTGTAACACTGAACGCCAGTCGGCAAACAAAATCTAAACAAAGCGGACGCGGGCAGTTCCGCTCGCCGCCGGCTGAGTACCATTTTCGCCTGCATACAACAAAAATGTGAATCTTTCTATACATTTCAAAGTGAAAACTGTATTTGGCTAAATATTCATCAACAGTAACTAGTTAAAACAAATTGACAGTTCGGCTGTAACACGTAAAAATGTGACAGTGAAAACAGTAAAACAACGCATGCCATGTGGTGAAATTCTACGCAGCATAATCAAGGTAAGTAGACATTTCAACAATATATACCATTTCAACATTTTAAAATGTAACGGTACAGAATTGTGCGCTACCCCAGTTTTAATTTTATTTCATATCAATTCAGTTTCAATTTTCCATTGTCAGACTTCACCTGTGAGGTGCCTCAGTTTAACTAGCAATACACACTGTTAGTCTAAACAGTTGTCTAGACGCATTACATAACACTTTGCCAGCAGCAGGCTTTGTGAATCACAGTATGCAGATTGTCACCACAGAAGCAACAGCCAACAGTAGTAAGCAGCAGCATACAGTACAGTTCGTTAATTGAAAATAGTGGCCTCGGGCGTGCAAGATAGGCCTAAAGCAAAAGGGCCTATCTAATAAAAACATAAAAACAGTTCCATTGTAACTTTGCAACTTATGGTCGCGCGACCGTCAAAATACTAATTGCCCGGGCGAATATTAAAAGCCGGCCGGCTATATATAAAAAACATACAGTATACATCTTCCAGTGCATAAATTATTTAACAACAACCAAACTCAATGTTAATAGTGCCGGAGTGCGAAAAAACGAGTAAAACGTTTATCACGAGACGGCGTAGCAAACCAGAAGAAAACGTAATGGATGGGTAACTAAAATTACAGCATATTAACATTTAAACCAATGTTAAGTAAATGATGATTATAATTTTGATTAACAAAAGCTTAAAATGTAAAAAACAAGAGATCTCTAAGAAAAAGGTTTTTTTATATTAAATATGAGAGCAAGGTAAAAAATAAAAAATAAACGTACTGGTTTATTCAAAAAGATATAATTTGTTATAGGTTAAGAAAGATTTCATTTATTAATTTGTTTGAATTTAATGTATTACTAATATAAAGCCTAGTGTTTAATTGACGAGTAAGTAATGTGGCTAATAAATTAGAAGCGATTTGTTTTAAAACGAACTGCGTATTTATATGTGTCCTGGTAACCTTCAAATAATCCCTTCTGCAGCTGTGTTCGTCTGTACGACTCTGGAATAGAACCCTAAGGTAAGAGTTTAACATATTTGCACTAATTAATAGTGTTTCACTGGCCCCGAACTAGGGACTCGAGTATTTTATAATATTCCAATAATTAATAGTGTTTCAAAAATACTTTTTTTTTCCTAAATTATAAAGTTGAGCTCAACAAAATCTAAAAGTATGTAAAGGTGTATGATTGTGTGTATGAAGCATATGCATATAGGCGTAACAAGAAGTGTTGAGTTGCGTAATTTTGATATACGTAGTAGTATTTTGATATCGTAGTTTGTTGATAATCAGTTTCACGCCTTAATGCGGAATAAGTGTGTTCATGATCTTTTTTATGTTCCCAAAGGACAATAAATAATGTTATATTTTACTTGATTTATGCATTATGTTATTTATATTTGCCCACCGTTCTCTGCCTAAGTACACTAAACGATTCCCTGGACCAAACATTACATATAATCATATTAATTTTAATAAACAATTACTGAGTAACATTGCAGTTGTTTCGCCTGAACAGGGACAATTTAATAATTAATTAACTTATAACACTGCAGTTGGCGCCCGAATTTACAGGGACATTGTAAATTAAAATTTATTTACAATTTGGTCGAAAAATGGCAGAGAAAGACGCAAATACAAATTTAGATGAAAGTGTAGATGTGGGAGCAGTGTTTAATGTTACACAAGATAGTATGATAACCATGAGTGAAAATGTTGAGAGCGTCGGCGGAATAGTGAATGTAAATGTCGAAGCTGAATGTAGTAGAAATAACGAAATAAATATATTTAACCAATTAGCGTTGATGATGGAAATGATAAATAATAAGTTTGAACAACAAAATAAGAATAATGATAAAAATAATTATAATTTGAACACGATCAAATCAGAAATGAATAATAAGTTTGACAAACAAAACACGAGTTTAAATGAATTTAAAACTGAAATGAAGTCAGAAAATAATAATTTAAACATGAGCTTGAATGAGTTTAAAATTGAAATCAAGTCAGAAATAAATGAAGTAAATAATAAATTTGACAAACAAGACGAGAAATTAGGAGACATGAATAACGAATTCGTAAGCATAAAAAGTGAAATAGAAATGAGTAAATTAAGTATGAATAACCAATTTAAAAGTATAAGTGAGAATTTTGATGGAGTGAGTGATAAATTCGTGGAGATAAATAATAAACTAGAGAATTTAGACATTGAATTAAACCAGATGAGTGGGTGTAGTGGTGTCAAAACTAATGACATGGGCGAGTGTGATGAAAATGAAAATGATGAAATAACAGACGACCAGGGTGTCAATAATAAAATAACGAAAAATTACGAAGAAATAATTAACGAGGTAGGTGTTAGTTATAAAAATAAATTAACCAGTAGTAGTAAGATAGTTGAAAATGAGATATATAAAAGTAATACAATGAAAATAAATAGTGATCATGATAATACTGTATGGAAACACGGAGAGAGAGTGAGAGAGTAAAAATCAGTGTTTATAAATTAGATAGAGAATATGAAGAGAATTATTTTGTGAATATAGGGCAGAGGGTAGATTTTCCCCAGGTTTATTGTAAACCAAGATATTTGCAAATGTTTTTGAAGGGCAAGAGTCCCTTAGAGGAAACCAATGTGTTTTCAAGTAGTCCCTTAATTTTTAGTAGGTGTTTTTATGATTTAATACCCTCTGTACGGAATGATAGAAAAAGTATGAAATGGTGTTATGATAAAAGGTATTTTTATAGGAAGATAGAGACATTTAAGGTTAGTAGAGGTTATAACGAATTAATAGAGAGGTTAGATATTGAGAGAGTTAATAATATTGAGTACTTACCTTGCGAAATAGTTATAGTGCAGCCGGCCGTTGTCCGGCCCTGACGTTTCTCGTGATCGAGAGTACAGTGTTGCCGACACGTACAGACGGAATTTTCGCGCGCTCGCAGGTCGATTTTTATGATAACAGAATTATAACAGAATAAAAACTAATGCGAACGCGTATATAAATAATTTTACATAAAACGTAGATCACATCTTTCGTTAATGTACACAGCAAATGCGAACGCGTATGTAAATCATTTTACACAAACGTAGATCACATCTTATGTTAATGTACACAGCTAAATAATTATAATTATATAACTAATGCGAACACATATGTAAATCATATATACAGTACATTACCACAGACTATAAGAATACCATTAAGATTACTGTATAATGAAAGTGTATCAAATGAAACAGACTCTACTCTACTTATATTCTGTTAATACTCAAGTGGAAAGACGCCACACACTCCTCGTAAATGTCGATTTCTGCGGCCTCATCACTGGAATCACTGGTGTCACTGCTGTTGTTATCCAAGGAAATAATTAACTGTTCCACACGTGTTTCCACTATACCGTCGGCTTCCTTTGCTTGCTGCAGAACTTTCCAAGTGTGAGCGACAACACTTTTCCACTTATCCACTGACACATGTTGGATTCCTTGCTGCACTAGGTGTTCGACATCCGTGAGGCGGAAAGTCGTGTTATTTTCTGCAACATAATCTTTCACTTGTGGCCAAATTAGTTCAATGGAATTGAAGTGGCAGTGATAAGGTGGGAGTCTAATAACAATGTGACCGTGAGCAGTGGTGATAGAGTCTATTTCATAAGTGCAGAAACGAGGTTTATAAAATTTTACACTCTGTATCAGCTCTGCTTTCGTCATGCCTGCAGATACCCCTGGTACATCATTTTCCACCAACCATTTCAGAATGATGTCTTTCCTGTCTTTCATTGTTGGTGCTTTGTTTAATTGCATAGAGTGGTAGGGAGCGTTGTCCATAACAATTACAGAATTGGCACTTATGTTCGGCAGAAGAGTACTTTTAAACCAGTTCGTGAAAGTCTTCCCATTCATTTCTTTGTGATAATCACGAGTGCTCTTTGACCTGAAAAGAAGCATTGCCCCCGGAACAAATCCAGGCACACTACCTGCATGAAGCACAATAAGTCTACTTCCTTTCCCAATGGTCGCTTTAAATGTCCCTGCTACAGTATCGTCTGTCCAAGCCAGTGATTTTGTGTGTCCGGCATTTACCCAAGTTTCGTCTAACCACACCACTTTTTCGGGACTGATGTTCAGAATCTCCCTCAAAAATCTACCACGCCATGCCACAATCTCACTTCTTTCCATCACAGCTCGCCTCCCTGAGAATTTCTTTTATCTAAAACCAAGTTGTTTTAGCACTATACTCAAGCTGGTTTTTCTGCCATCGAATAAGCTCGCTTCTTTCAAAGAAACGAGGAGCTTCTCACGAGTAGGAAATTCCTTCCTCATATAATACTGATGCATATGCTGTCTTATCGCGTCCTTCTGAAATGTATCGAGTGATGTCTTGGAACTGGGTCGTGGTCTCTGCTTTCCAGGAGTACGTAGCACTTCAGAAGGCGTATTAAAATCCAATGGAAACTTTTCTTTTGTCACACTTTTAACGGTTGTTTTCCCCACCTTCAAAGCGTCACAAACTCTATCTACCACTTTTGTCACAGGGAGAAGAGGTCCTCCATTGTCTCGCTCCTTCTCAAAATATTCACGCAATCTGTATATAAATTCACGGCTTTGGCTCTTAAAAGAGGCAATTTTTTTTTTCGATTCCGACGAACCATTGGCCATATTACTAAATCAATAATAAGGCTTACAGACACCGTAAATCGCTCAAGCACGAAACAACACAAGAACTTCACTGTACTAACACAAAGAACTGACGCTCTTTCGCCATGTGCTTCGCATAAAAAAAGGAAGTGGCAACATCACGCTAACTTTAGCAGACGCTAATAGCTGATTGGTTCTAGCAGAAAACTTTCACAACTGGTGCCCACCCCTCTCCCAGCATTGCAAACTGCGGTTGAATTATTCTTCGCATATCAGAACTCAAGTCTTCTAGCAGCAAACTACAGTAGAATTAAAAACATTACATTAAACCAAACCAGAGTGTTTTAAGGTTAAAATTTAGCAGAATAGTGTCATTTACAGTAGAATTTCGAGGTTCTGTTCACAACTTCAAAACGCCACAGTTGGCAATGCTGGTTTCTATATTTCTCTCTCTTTCTCCCTTCCCTTTCTACGCGGAACGTCAGGGCCGGACACTCATCGACTCAATTATAGTGCAGCAAATGATGATAAGATTGATGATATTGATTACTTACCTTGTGACGAAACTGGTACAGCAGTAGATAATAATAATGATGAAATTGTAATTGACCTAATTATGACAGATCATACTAAAGGTGACGACTATACTCGATGATGACAAATTATATGAGGTAATAATATGGAATAATCCTGTTAATTGTTATGGTATTGTGGAAGGGTATAAGAATTTGAATAAGCTTTATATTGATAGAAATGATATAATGAATTTAATAAAAAATGAATTGTGTAGACGTAAGACCAGGTTATTGTTCCATGATGGGGGGTAAACAATTAATGTTTATGAACGTTTAACTATGTGATTAGTGGTTTTGAATTGGACTGTTTTATGAAATGATTTGTGGTAAACGATAACAGATAATAATTTGGATTGTATATACTTTTGTGTTGATATTAAATGTAATGATGTAACAAGATGAAGTATACTCAATTTTGTGAATTTTGTTAAAGTAATGAAATGTGTTTAATAAAATAATTGAATAAATTTGAAAGGAGATAAATGAAATATGGTACAAGATGATTGTTGATAACAAATTAAAAAATTGTTTGAGAATTTAATGGTGTGGTAAATGATAAATAATTGATGATTGATTATTAAAAAGTTCAATTGAGATTAAAGTGTAATGTCTATAATTTTGTATGCAAATTTAAAGATGAATTGTTTATTTTGAGATGATAATGTTTAATGTATAAAATGTTATATAAAATGAATGTTGGTAATAAATTTGAATTTTTGGAGAATCTAATGGTATAAGAAATGGTAAATAATTAAAGGTTGAGTATTAATGGGTTCAATTGAAATTAAAGTTTTGGAATGTTTGGAAATTTTATTCAGATGCAACTGAGATAAAGTAATGAGATTGATGTTCATTGTGAGTGTTTACTATGTTTTATTATGTTGTATTATGTTAGTGTGTAGGAATCATAAACATATATTGTATGTAAAATATATGGTAAATGCGATTCCCCATTTTCGGGCGGTCACGGCTTCACCGCACCCTGACCGTGGATTTGGCTTAATATTCTAAATTGGTGAACTTAGAAATACAACTGGTGGGTTTAGATCCGGGGAATGTAAGATTATAGAACTTTGGAACACGGCTGTATACCTAAGTATGGGTGATAGACCGATTAAGGGAGTGTGGATATTAATATAGTAGGATTACTGGTATCCGGGATATCAGTAATGCCGAATTTTTGTATAACGCTAAATCAAGGATGGGGGAGAAAGAAAAGAAAAAAGTGTTCACCCCTTCCGCTTCAGTCCTTGTGGAGGCAACTGGGCGCTACAGTCCGGGGGTAATAGTGTGTGTTGATGAGGAGTATTTTATTTTAATGTATTAAAGAGTAATGTGAAGATACTTGACGATTGTTAGTAAGTAATTTGTTCTAATGTAGTTGATTTAATATGTTTTACTCTAAATAAGGAGTTTGTTAATTTTGAAATGTGAATGGAATGTTTGTAATGGAAGGTATTTATGTGCTGTAATGGAAATGTTTATTTAAATTTTGATGGGAATCAGAGCGGTCATTTTGAATTTTGGGGTAAGAGTTAACTAGAGAAGGTTATATAGAATGTTGATATGTAATTCTTATAATGTATTATACTTAGACTAATTATTCATCCATATGATATTAAAAAAAAAAACTACTTAACGCAAACCAACACAGCTAAGGGGAACCAGATCAGTTAGCGATATGTTATTATACCAGGCCACTATTTGATATTTTTTGATTTCATGTTTCAGTGTCTGGTGATGCTGTGGCAGCATGTCTGTGGCCTGCGTGTCAGAGCAGGAGCATCAAGTGCCGGTCTGGCCTTGCGGTGTTGGGATCTCGAAAGAGAAGTCCAGTAAGGTCATTCAGGTATGGTCACAGTCACTGGACCAGGGGTAAGTTAACCACAATTTTGAATAAAACGTAAGGGGGTTGTGGCGACATATCTTGGCTGATCCCTTTAGAAAGTACGAGTGTCAATGAGAGCTTTTATGCTTCGGCATAAAACCTCTCATTGGGGGGGGGGGTATTGTAATGGGTCTAAATTTAACTAAATATTATTGTGTAATTTCATAAATTCTATAACATGTAAAGATGAGGCCCCTTTGAGGTGACGCGATAGCCAGTAAATATTTTCATGACCATGTATGGTTATGAGATTATAATGAAAATCTATTTATAGCCAGTGACCAACACATCAAGTATTTTGTTGACAAAAAACATTTCACAACGAAGTTAGAAAGGTGAAACTCAACTCAACGGAACGTTATAATACTGAGGACGAGACGTACGGCGGGGAGCGGGGTGAAGCAGTTTGAGACGCACCAAACGAAAAATTTGTAACACTGAACGTCAGTCGGCAAACAAAATCTAAACAAAGCGGATGTGGGCAGTTCCGCTCGCTGCCGGCTGAGTACCGTTTTCACCCACATACAACAAAAATGTGAATCTTTCTATACATTTCAAAGTGAAAACCGTATTTGGCTAAATATTCATCAACAGTAACTAGTTAAAACAAATTGACAGTTCGGCTGTAACACGTAAAAATGTGACAGTGAAAACAGTAAAACAACGCATGCCATGTGGTGAAAATCTACGCAGCATAATCAAGGGAAGTAGACATTTCAACAATATATACCATTTCAACATTTTAAAATACTTTTTTTTTCCTAAATTATAAAGTTGAGCTCATCAAAATCTAAAAGTATGTAAAGGTGTATGATTGTGTGTGTGTGAAGCATATGCATATAGGCCTAACAAGAAGTGTTGAGTTGCGTAATTTTGATATTGAAGTTGTACTAGCTTTAAAATAAATTTATTATTTTGTAATCTGATTGTTTTACTACTTTTCGTGAACCAGGGTTTCGTCAGGTGTACTTATTAGCAGAGAGAAATGGGTAAACGCAAATGAACAACACACATTGAAGGTTTACGAACACTTTTCATTTTATTTGCTAATTCCCATCTCCCATTACTTTTATACTATAATTTGAACAAAATGAATTTAATTATTATAGAAACAACAAACCAAATGAATTTAACCATTCTATAAAAAATTACGCAACCAACACATAGTTTGCTTTACATCGAACTTTCTTCAAATAACATAATTAGAAGGCCAATTACCCTTGTTACACATAGAAATTAATACAGAAAATTACTACTTTAAAATTATTATTTTATCTTAACATAAACCAGCGCGTTTGCTTATACTAAGATAGGTACCCACACACACACTCACGCAAACACATACCCCTACTATGTCATACATTTTATTTATTTAGTGCAATTTTGAAAATAATATTGTGAATTTAGTATTGTTGAAATATTTAATATAAAATGTCTACTTTCCTGTTATTGCGACGGATTTTAATACTTAGGCATCACCTCGTGGCTTACGGCATGCTGGTCCAAACACTTCACATTTTTATAGCCGAACTGTTCTTAATTTTCACTTTCGCTCACTGCCTTTATCATTTGGTTATAAAAGATTGTTAGCTTATAAAAGGTTATAACTACATTTTAGTGTAGTTATGCGGTATTTACTTTTTAGATTGCGGGCCCGCGATTTATTGTACCACTCGCGAGTGGTGATGAGATGAGACTGTCTTTGTTCACTGTATGCCACAACGCAATTGGCGTCGACACACCTACATTCTTGGTTATGTAATGCGCTGACGTAACGCTCGCCTGATGTCTTGTTGCATAATTTGTTGACAGATTTTGTGTCACTGGAGCTGACCTTGGCGCAATTTGCTGTCTGTTTTTACTGGTTTTACAAAATATTATTAAATAATTATATTGTCTTCACCGTCTCAAGCAGTGCTGCCATCGTCGCGATCGCTCCAAATAACAAATTTACCTCAGTTTTGTATTTTATTCAAAATTGAAGATTTTTATTCATTTATTACAAAAAATATACAAATTTCTTTAGATTGCTTCAGGTAGGCCAAAATGCCATGTTACAATACCCCCCTCAATGAGATATTTTATGCCGAAGCATAAAAAACCTCATTGACACATTCATACTTACTAAAGGGATCAGCTAGGATATGTCGCCACAACCCCCCTGACGGTTTACAAAAATATAATCAACTCACCCTTGGTCCGGTGACTGTGACCGCATCTGAATGACAATACTGGACTTCCCTCTCGAGATCCCAACACCGTAGAGTCAGACAGATACTTAACGCCCCTGCTCTGACGCGCTGGCCAGCTCAGGACCGCCGCCACAGCATCACCGAACACTGAAACAACAAATCAAATATTCAATAGTGGCCTTATACAACACCATATCCCCAACTGATCTGTTTCCCCCTAGCGGTGCTGGTTTGCGCTAAGAAGCACTGGTTTTGTTTTTACTTATTTCTAACATATCAGAATACCTACCAACAATATGATACCCCTTTTAAAATTTCATCTGCTTTCTCTTTAACTTTAACTTTAACCCAAAATTCAAAATCATTGCCCTGATTCCCATCAGAATTTAAATAAACATTCCCATTATCATCTTACATTTATCTCATCCCCGATTTAAAATGCATTTAAAATATCTAAATTCATAAAATTCTCTTACACTAACAAACACAATATAATATAAGAAAACATAGTACATTAATAATTCACACTGTTACTATCATCTTAAAATAAACAATTTGTATTTAAAACGTTACATACTTTACATCATTAAATTTGCATATAAAATCATAAAATTATCCTTTAAACTCACTTTACTTTTATTAATTCGTTTCTCAATTTTTTTTTTTTTTTTTTTTTTTTTTTTTTTTTTTTTTTTTTTTTACTCATGGAAATTCTAACTATCATACATTTATTTCATTTTTTGTAAAATCTTTAAACACAGAAAACTTATAGTTTTATAATTCTTATTCCTAACATACTACATACAATCAACACAATAAGACATTGTAAACACCATGACATTTCTAGTCTTGGTGTTTTAACATCATACATTTCTTTCTTAACTTTCCCTATCTTAATGTCCATTTACATAAAATACATAATGTGTGTATAAACAATAGTAACAATTTATAATAATAGAATATAAAAATGTCTGTTTATGTATGATAATTTTAATATGTATAAATACATTCATCCTCACTCAGCTAGATAATACTTTTTTAATTGGGTCACATTATAAGTTCCTTTTATTTCTCGAGTTTGCAAATCTATTAAAATATAAGCATTCTCCATTTTCACTTGGCTAACCTCATATGGACTGTCATACAATAGGAAGAATTTCTTAAAATTTCAAAATTATTATTATTAACAGTTATTTTTAACCTTTATGTTATTTAAGATAACTAAACTAAACTAGCTAAACTATTTAAGATTTATTTAGTCATTAATTGTTATTCAATTGAAATCTCCTCAAATAATTTAAATATCTCATAAAAATTCAATCATACAACATTAAATCACAACATTTAACCATCTCAAATTATTCACTTCAATTGATTATTAAACACAACATATTTCAATTATTATCAGAATTTACAAAGCATCAATTATTGTCTTCATAATTATTTATGTAAACTGCAAAATATTAATAATATATCTACAAAAATGAATTCACAAATTATATTTACAAAATATTCGTCAATAACTGTTCAATTGTTTCACGCTTCATATGTCCAAATCAGCAAGGTCATTACCAAAATTTACAATATTTAAAATTGTCCATTACACTCATTTAATAATTTCAACCTCCATCGTCATATATATATCTAATGTATTTGTAACATGCATCATTGTTATATACACTCACTTTGTTAGTACTATCATTATAATAATCATCCATTGCCTGTATTCCATTCATTATGTCATTATAATTGATAGGGTTATTCCCTATTAATATTTCATACAACTTGTCAACGTAAGTTATTATTGTCCAGTCTCCATCGGTAAATACATTCACGATTGGTTTAATTACTTTTGTCAGATCATTATATTCATTATTCTTCAAGTACACTTTTAAACTTCCTCTCCATGCGTCATGCTTTCGATTCACATTATATAATTCTGTTACTTTATTAACATACCATTCTCCACTTATATCTCTCTCACCACAATACCAAATCATACTTTCAACATTATTATTACAGACAGAGGGTACAACATTATACAACATCAATACGGGACTCTTTCCCCTCTTAAACAACACTTGTGAACACCTTGGTTCAGAAAAATTAATAGGAAAATTTACCTTCTGCCCCACATACTCTATTCTCTCTTTCCACTTTCTCTCTAACTCATAATAATTTCTCTTTAACTTATACAATTCTATTTCTCTCTCTGCATACAACTCTCTATATAAATCTCTCTCACTCACATTAGTTAATATCTGATTAATGGTTACATTTAAGTCTTCTCTGACTTTAATTATTTCACGCTCATGTTCTGCTTGTTTATTCCTTAAGCTAGTTACATTAATTTTAATTGCATCAACTTGTTCACAATTACTTCTGAATGCATCATTTATAGTCTTATTCTGTTCTTCTAACTTATTGTCTATTTCTCTTAATTTTTGGTCTTGTTTGTTTATTTCTGTTTTCGACTCTATTTTACGAGCCTTTATTGCTGATTTTATTTCATTTTTCCAATTATTTATTTCTGATTTCATTTCATTCACACTCATATGTACGATATTTAATTCTGACTTAATCTCAGTTTTCAAATTATTACTTTCTGATTTGATTTCAGCTTTTAAATTATTTATGTCTGATATGATTTCAGCTTTCATTTCTGACATCATCTCCATTATTAACGCTAACTGATTAGATATCTTTACATTATCGCTTATTCTTGCGTCTACATTTGTTTCAACACTTTCGTCAACAAAATCATTGGTTGTTATCATATGATCTTGCGTGACATTTAAAATTGATTCTTCTACGCTACCTCTACCTAAATCTGCGTTCATATTCCTCTCTGCCATTTTTTCGACCTGTTTGTAAAATTGTTAACTCAATTTTTCAAAGTCCATGTTAACGGGCGCCATTGAAGTGGTACTAGCTTTAAAATAAATTTATTATTTTGTAATCTGATTGTTTTACTACTTTTCGTGAACCAGGGTTTCGTCAGGTGTACTTATTAGCAGAGAGAAATGGGTAAACGCAAATGAACAACACACATTGAAGGTTTACGAACACTTTTCATTTTATTTGCTAATTCCCATCTCCCATTACTTTTATACTATAATTTGAACAAAATGAATTTAATTATTATAGAAACAACAAACCAAATGAATTTAACCATTCTATAAAAAATTACGCAACCAACACATAGTTTGCTTTACATCGAACTTTCTTCAAATAACATAATTAGAAGGCCAATTACCCTTGTTACACATAGAAATTAATACAGAAAATTACTACTTTAAAATTACTATTTTATCTTAACATAAACCAGCGCGTTTGCTTATACTAAGATAGGTACCCACACACACACACTCACGCAAACACATACCCCTACTATGTCATACATTTTATTTATTTAGTGCAATTTTGAAAATAATATTGTGAATTTAGTATTGTTGAAATGTTTAATATAAAATGTCTACTTTCCTGTTATTGCGACGGATTTTAATACTTAGGCATCACCTCGTGGCTTACGGCATGCTGGTCCAAACACTTCACATTTTTATAGCCGAACTGTTCTTAATTTTCACTTTCGCTCACTGCCTTTATTATTTGGTTATAAAAGATTGTTAGCTTATAAAAGGTTATAACTACATTTTAGTGTAGTTATGCGGTATTTACTTTTTAGATTGCGGGCCCGCGATTTATTGTACCACTCGCGAGTGGTGATGAGATGAGACTGTCTTTGTTCACTGTATGCCACAACGCAATTGGCGTCGACACACCTACATTCTTGGTTATGTAATGCGCTGACGTAACGCTCGCCTGATGTCTTGTTGCATAATTTGTTGACAGATTTTGTGTCACTGGAGCTGACCTTGGTGCAATTTGCTGTCTGTTTTTACTGGTTTTACAAAATATTAAATAATTATATTGTCTTCACCGTCTCAAGCAGTGCTGCCATCGTCGCGATCGCTCCAAATAACAAATTTACCTCAGTTTTGTATTTTATTCAAAATTGAAGATTTTTATTCATTTATTACAAAAAATATACAAATTTCTTTAGATTGCTTCAGGTAGGCCAAAATGCCATGTTACAATATACGTAGTAGTATTTTGATGTCGTAGTTTGTTGATAATAAGTTTCACGCCTTAAGGCGGAATAAGTGTGTTCATGATCTTTTTTATGTTCCCAAAGGACAATAAATAATGTTATACGGTATTTTACTTGATTTACGCATTATGTGATTTGTATTTGCCCACCATTCTCTGCCTAAGTACACTAAACGATTCCCTGAACCAAACATTACATATAATCATATTAATTTTAATAAACAATTACTGAGTAACGTTGCAGTTGTTTCGCCCGAACAGGGACAATTTAATAATTAATTAACCGATAACATTGCAAGTAGTAGGGACTGGCGGGCGCGTTAGTGGGGGAGCTTGGTGGGCTCGTGACGCTGCGAGAGTTGTTTGTAGACACTTTCTTGAAAAGACCTGAAAATTCCCTCTAGAAGGGAAATAGGTTAAAGAAGGATGTGTGAGGGAAAATTTAGCGTTGCCACTACCACCAGTGTGTCTACGTCATGGCGGGAACGGATTTATGTTCCCTTAACAAGTGTATCCAGTGTGTCTGTGGCCATCTTGTCCTCTGCTTGTCCTTGATTTAATAGGGTTGATGTCGTGTGAGGCATAAACTTGTGTAACTTAATGTATACGTGTGTATGAAAGAAAATAAAGTGACCAGTTCCTGGTTTCTTCTTCTTGTCTTGTTTTTTCTACGTTCATAAATAAGGTTAACATTCATGCACGTTTGTGTGTGTGTTAAGTAAAACACTGTGTCTTGACTGCTCTTCTTGTCTTTGTTGTCGCAGCGTTTTTCAGTGTTCAAAAGTAACGTTAACCTTCACACAAATGATAAATGAGTGTTGAGGAAAAAGAAATGTGTATATGGGCGTGTTGTCTGTCTGTATAGAGATAAAATGTGTGTGGTTTGGGTAGCCTTTGCGTAAAAGCACCTTGATGTATATGTGTGCACATAGATTTTGTGTATTGTTGTAACCTAATGAAAACAGTCATTCTCCTTGCTCACAGTGCGAAACAGTATGTGTGAAATAAAGCATGACACCAATCATTTGTATAAGTATAATTACACCATCATAAATAGTACAATAAATATACACAGTTATGCATTACATAATGCAATATTTTACTTAATTAAATTGTTATCTTACTGTTATACCATTAAAGTTAATATCACCTCATCATAACTAATAATCTTTAATGCAACAATATATGATGGAAATCCGTTTGAAACATGGCTTTTTGTAGATAAGATCATTTATCCTTTCGTTCATATACCTTACAGGTATATACTAGAGAAATAAGAAAAGTTTGTGGCCTAATTATAAAAGACTAACCAGTATTTTTTGTTTTGGAATCACTTTTCATATTTCAGCATAGTCTCCATGTAGTTGAACACATTTGGTTTAGTGATGCTCCAGTGCTTTTATCCCATTCAGAAGTTTGATTGTTCTAGGTCCTCTGATAACCGTTTACTGCCGCTTTCAGTCATCTCCAGAAAAATCCCTCCCTCCCCAGGGAATTTCTGAATATTGTGAATAATTAAAATTAAATAGAGCTAAATCAGGCAGGTGAGTGTGATGTTGCAACAGATTGTATTTCAGCTCAGCGATTTTTTGCCTTAAACACAATGCTTGTCTGAAGTCTTCCATTATCCTACCACAAAATTATCTGTTTATATACTAAACCTGGCCGTTTTTTAAGTATTTTAATTTATTTGGTCTAAAAGGTTAGAATATCACTTTATTTTTTGGCACATCCATGATAATCTCTTAACAACATGTTAACAAATAAACAAATTTAATAAATACTACCTGCCAGAATCTTACCTACCTTTTGCGATCTTTTCTTCGCAAACTTACCTTTCAATCACCTTCAGAAGTTCATTGGGCTGCCAACATATTTTGTAGATAAATATGTAAACTTTAACACTCTTTCCTTTAATTAAAAACACTTGGACTATTTTGCTATCTGACCCCCCTTAATTAAAAAAATCCCCGATTCGTTAGACGAGTTTTTCAGCACAAAGTATAGGAAATGGTTAACGACTGAAATAATTACGCTAACACATGTTTACTGTCTTTCAAACAAATCTCATTTATTTGATTTTAATATTCATTTCTTTTCTTTCTTTAATAACTAGAAAACAAAACTATGTAAACAAAATTGTATACAGACTAATCTTTACCACCCAGTACTTTTCGATTTCTTTATATTTATATGTACACACACTCTCACTCTTACTTTTCACATTTCTTTACCCCCCTCTATTTGAGCTCATTAATGATTAGTAATGTTTTGGCCAAATGAATTTGCCTTTACCCTTGTTACCTATTGCGTAATATCCAAATGTTGCGCACGATGTTGTCCGGAACCTTGTTCACTAAACACTCTCCACTCTGACCAAATTAAAATGTCATTTAATCGTCACTTCATTATTTACCACCTGTTGTACATTCTGTACTCCTTGGTAGGCCTACTTTAATACTTTTTCGGCCTACCAGGGACTCATCTGAGACTGTGGTTGAATTAACGACTGTAGAGGTTGAAGACTGGTTTCCAACTGTGTGAGCCTCGTGCGCGTAGTTGCATAGATGCAAGGCGTTGGGCGTTGGTCAAGCTGCCCACCAGCGTATGTTGGTTTTATAAGGCTTTCTCTTATTGACTGGTCCATCGAATGTTCGGCACTGAAATTTCTTTTATTTTCTCACGTGGTCGATTCTCAGAATTTTTAACACGCACTCCACTGCAACCAACATTCTTGTACCAAGTTGTACCTCGTTCGGCTCAAGGCGCAGCCATAGGGTGTTACAAAAAGTTACACACAAATGGTTAAAATCAAAATTATAAAATTAAAAACCCTCTTGGTTTGTCCCGTTACAATACCCCCCCAATGAGGTTTCCTGCCGAAACAGAAAAACTCATTGCCTAAAACCCAAGAGGACCAGCCAGGATATGGCGCCACGACCCCCCTTTTATTTTCTTACTAAAATCATGGGTAACATACCCCCATAGTCCGGTGACTGCGGCTGCACCTGCATGACCTTACTGGACTTCCCTTGTCGAGATCCCAACGCCATAAAACCATACAGGCACGCTACGCCCCTGCCCTGATGCATCGGTCAGCACAGGTACGTCCCCACAGTACCACCAGACACTGAAACATTCAATCAAAAACATTAATAAATGGCCTTATATTGTACCATATCCAGAACTGATCTTGTCTCCCCTTAGCCATACTGGTTTGTGTTAAAGAAGCACTGGGGTTTTTCTTAACTATCTACATTAACCAATAATGTGGTTTAACAAATGTATCCTTACTAACATAATACATTTTGTTACAAACATCTACCCTTAATGAACTCTTGACAGTGGTAATTCCAACTTTAAAATGACTTACTAATTCAAGTCTGTGTTTGATTGAAAAATCCTTCCTTCTTACATTTCCATAAAATTTACTTTTACTATGTCAATGTCCTTATTACAAGGCGGACTAGTAATGTTATTTTTATACAGTGCAAAACATAATCATTACAAAACAGCAAATGAGTCAATACAATAACAACATAGATAATCAGAACAATCAACTCCAATACTGCATTATTATCAGCCTCATAGCTGATCATCAACTCTACCTCCTTCATATTCAATAAGAATTCACTCTTATTTACAATTTAACATCCTCCACATTTTTTTTTTAAATCTTAACCCATGATACTCCCCGTTACAATTGGTGTAAATGACCTCACAGACAAGCCGATATATGGTATTTACACGTTTGCAAAAATACTACATTAATGCCCCTTGCTTGTAACGTGGCCAGCACCTTTCCACACACACTATTGCCCCCCAGACTGGACTGTAGCGCCCAGTTGCTTCCACAAGAACTGAAGCTTGTTTACACCGTTCTTGCTTCGGCGTTACAAACATTCGGTATTACTGGAATATAAGATACCACGATGGTAGCCGCTGTTCCAAAGTTTATGGTAGATTCCCCTGGTTCACCCCCTGGTTAATTTCTAAAGTCACCAATTTTGAAAATAATAGCAAGTGTGGTCAGGGTACAATAAGCCTGCCCATATCTTGTTACCAATAATCCAAATCCACGGTGAAGCCGTGACCGCCCAAAAGTGGGGAATCTATTTAAAATATACATGTTTCACATCCATACACAGTTATACCACATTCAAATAAACTTTTATATTTCACAAAAACTTCGACTCAAATTACTAACCTCAGGTTAACATAAAACATTTCATCTCTGAATTTGAATAAAATTTATTAACATTACACAACTTTTAATTTCAATTTCTATTGATTAAACATTTTAACGGTTTATCTTGCATAATCTCTTCAACTTTGACTTTTTATTAAACACTTTAATCAGCAACCTTTAATTATTTATCATTTATTATACAATTCAATTCAAAATAAATTTCTCAAATTTATTACCAAAGTTTCACATCTTTTAAATTAATTAACCCATCATTTTTCAAAACACTAAGTTACTTTAATTACATTATTCAAAACACTTTCAATACATTTAATTTCATCTTGCATTTATTTACGTTCATAATAAAATTCATTTATCATTTTTATAACCTTCAAATCAAAAACTTTCAAATTGACTACCAAGATTTCTATCTTTTAAACATTTTACATTAATTTAATTTTCATTATAAAGATCCATGATTACATACTGTTAATTATTCAATTCAAACTAAAATATTATTGTTGTTATCAACTCCAACATAACTGTAAACGTTGATCACACAAAATACAATGTTTATATCAACAACATATCAGCTTATACACTATCAGAACATCAACATAACCTTACTATATAAGTACCTTTAACACATGTAAACCAAATACAAAATTATCTACAATATACATCATTAAATGTTCTTGTTAACCAAAAATCGTTACATTATTCAGTCCAGTAATTAAAACCATTAACTGAAACAATTAAATGTTCATTAATAATAACTGTCTAACCACCATCATCATACAGCAATCTTACATTATCATAACAAATTTTATTTTTAATTAAATTCATTATATTACACTGTTTAATATAATGTCCCTTTAAATCTGTTTCATCCATTAAGCCATAACAATAATTAATAGGATCATTCCCCAATATTATTTTATCATTAAACCCGTCTGCATTATGTGTGGTTAAGTCTCCCTTGGTATTATTTTTCATTATTACATAGTTTATAATTTCATCCTGATAGTAATCAGATGTTACTAGTACACTAATTCTATCACCAGGCAAGTATTTTTTCTCAATAAGATAATCATCATTTGTTACTGTACTCATTACTACACAAGGTAAGTCTACACTGCTAATAATATAATCATCATTTCTCTCAATATTTATTCTCTTTACCAACCCTTCATAACCTCTATTTAACTTGACACCCCCCCCTCTCTCTCTCTCTCTCTCCACACGCAGAGGGCAATACAACACTATTAGAACACCATCTGGCTTTACCAGGTACACAAAAACTTAGGGGACATTTTGAAGACCATTTATCTTCCACTGAGGAACTTGCATCCTCCAGCAACACTTGTGAAGTCTTTACTTCACCAACCTCACAGGAAAAAATTGCCCTCTGTTCCCACTCTACATTTAAACTCTCTTCGTACCCTTTCTTCAGTTCATTAATACTTATCACTACTCCATTACTAACCCCAACTAACCTTCTACTCTCGTTATCACCACCATTACTCAATGTATCATACATAGATACCTCATTTTCAACTACTTCGTTATTATTATTATTCACCATTATTTCTCCCTTGTTAACATCATCATAATTGACACTATTACTCACCTTGTCTACTGTCACCTGTTTTGCACTTAAACTAACACCACTATTATTGTTTTCACCATCAAACTTGCTTACCTGTTTCAGTTCACTCTCTTTATTCTCCTTTAATTTACATCTATCTCTTTCCCACTTCTCATCTCGTTTTTTCATTTTATTAATCATGTCATCTAATATTGCGTTTTGTTCATTAAACATTTCCTCCAACATTGCGTTTTGTTTATTAAACATTTTGTCTAACATTAATTGTATCATTTTCATCATCTCTTTATCCGACTCACTCATATTACCTGTTCCTGGATCGCCTTTATTCTCGTTTGCTTGATCTGTCTCTCTACCATTTTCTACCACCCCTACACTATCAGCACTATAATCATTATTCAATGTTTTATTCTCTAACACTACCACGTCAGCTATGTTACCATTATTATTCGTCATCTCACTACCAATATTACTTTCACTTACCTTCTTATCCACTGCCTGATTTATTTTACTTTCTTGTTTACACACTTCCATTCATTCTCTTAATTCTTCAGTTTGTTTTTCGTCATCATTAATAGTATCATCACTATGCTTTGTAATTTCAGTGAATAATTCCCTCTTCTTGTTCTTCCCTTCATCTCAAATTATCATTCAGTTTCTGCCACTCATCATCCAACATTCTATTCACAATCCCTCTGAACTCGTCTTCCCATGCCTCCCATGCGAAATCTATTTCGGTTTCTTGTACCTCAGTCACGCATACAAAATTTTTATATAATACCCTTTATATTACTCAATAATTACAAAATTTTTATATAATACCCTTTATATTACTCAATAATTATTCACCTTAAATTCAAATACCCAGTACATAAAATCGTCACTAATATATAAACGTAAACAAATAACCTCACCGTTTTACATTACCCAAACATAACCTAGTCACACATACGCAACGTAAATATATACGCTAATTTCACAAATACGCTGTTACCAAATCCTACTTTCTGTGCTTCAAAACAGGTCTAATTCATATTAATATTCATACGAACATCCTGGCAGGACTCGCCATTTGTTAAGAAACAAACAAATTTAATAAATACTACCTGCCAGAATCTTACCTACCTTTTGCGATCTTTTCTTTGCAAACTTACCTTTCAGTCACCATCAGAAGTTCATTGGGCCACCAACATATTTTGTAGATAAATATGTAAACTTTAACACTCTTTCCCTTAATTAAAAACACTTGGACAATTTTGCTATCTGACCCCCCTTAATTCAGAAAATCCCCGATTCGTTAGACGAGTTTTTCAGCACAAAGTATAGGAAATGGTTAACGGCGAAATGATGACGCTAACACATGTTTACTCTCTTTTAAACAAATCTCATTTATTTGATTTTAATATTCGTTTCTTTCTTTTCTTTCTTTAATAACTAGAAAACATAAAACTATGTAAACAAAATTGTATATAGACTAATCTTTACCAACCAGTACTTTTCGGTTTCTTTATATTTATATGTAGGCCTACACACACTCTCTCACTCTTACTTTTCACATTTCTTTACCCCCCTCTATTTGAGCTCATTAATGATTAGTAATGTTTTGGCCAAATGAATTTGCCTTTACCCTTGTTATCTATTGCGTAATATCCAAATGTTGCACACGATGTTGTCCGGAACCTTGTTCACTAAACACTCTCCACTCTGACCAAATTAAAATGTCATTTAATTGTCACTTCATTATTTACCACCTGGTACATTCTGTACTCCTTGGTAGGCCTACTTTAATAATTGTTCGGCCTACCAGGGACTCATCTGAGACTGTGGTTGAATTAACGACTGTACAGGTTGAAGACTGGTTTCCAACTGTGTGAGCCTCGTGCGCGTGGTTGCATAGATGCAAGGCGTTGGGCGTTGGTCAAGCTGCCCGCCAGCGTATGTTGGTTTTATAAGGCTTTCTCTGATTGGGTGGTCCATCGAATGTTCGGAACTGGAATTTCTTTTAATTTCTCACGTGGTCGATTCTCAGAATTTCTAACACGCACTCCGCTGACAACCAACATTCTTGTACCAAGTCGTACCTCGTTCGGCTCAGGGCGCAGCCACTCAGAAAGTCAAGTCATACCTTTCCAACAGACAAAATTGACTTTCCTTTTTTTTGTTTACATGACTGTAATTAACAATACTGCAGACAACATGTTGCTTTACAGCTGTTCATGAGGCAAATGTGATGTCACCTGATGTCTGTGACATATTTCTCAAGACTCTTCGTATCTTCTTCTTTTATTCTTCCTGAACCACCTTCTTTATCTGAGAGCTTACAGCGTCCCACAACCGAACAGTCAACCTGGGTACTCTAGTCTCTGCCTTCCTCTGCAGCACTTCCCACTCACTGGATACTCATCAGCAAAGTCATTACTGGGTCTCAACCAATAGTGACTCACCACACTCTCATCTTCACAAACCTCTCCATTCACCCATTGTTTCCAGAACCTGTTCATTTTTGTTTTCTAATTACTTTGTCCATCCAGTATGTTTTTAATATTCTCATACAGCATCAGATTTCAAATACTGTGGTTGTGTCTTTCACTTTTCCCTATTGTCTAGGTTTCACATGCAGCTTCTATAATAGCATGCTGCAAACGTATAATTTAAGGAATTTCTTCTTAATTTAGAATCCAGTATTTGACAGTAGCAAATTTGTTTCTCCATTTGGCCTGTGCCCTGACACTGATTCCTCTCAGTTATCTTTAACAGTTTTAATATTTACCTATTTTTGTTCCTGATTCTCCTCTTCCCCCTAATAGTTTTTTATAATATTCAATAGTGTTCTCAATTTACCTTTTTTTCTGTGAGTAGAAACCATACCATCAGTAACTCTTAACTCTTATACTCTCCATGAAATGTTATTATGGTCTTAACATCTTTATGTTTTCCTTTACAGCCTCTTATAAAGCATTCATGTATAATGGTAATGAATTTGTATAAAAGTAAATTTTAATTCCTTGTTATTTGTACAGGATGTTTTAACAGTCAGTGTAAAGAAAGAAGCAGATCCAGAAGAGGCTGAGACTGAACAGGTAATGTGCATAACCATTATTTAGCCCATAGCTAATGTGTTAGGTTGTTCCGTGTCATGTACCACTAGAGATTTGGATCACATTCGTTTGTAGATATGTAATTAAAAATCAACAGAATACACAAACTGTATCATAGTGTTGTATACATATAAACTACATGAGATTAAGTAAGTAAAATCGCACACTTGTGCGAGCACACTCGTGCACACACACCTTGTAGGTACAGAGTATGGATATTTATTGCAAAAATTGATAGGTGATTCTATATATTTTATATTTAGTATTGATCAACTCTTTATATAGTACTCTATAAATCACTGAGAAGACAAAAGTAAATTTTATAATTGTTCAATTTGCAGGATGTATTCCCAGTTATAAATTCTGTCCTAAAAGGAGAACTGCATGTAAAAGAAGAAATAATCAAAGAAGAGAATGAACAGTTTGTTGATCAGGTATTGTACATAGTTATAACTTTTTTTATAGTAACAAGCATTTATTGTTATAATGAACAGCATTGTTGTTATTTGTAAACTTATCTGTTAAAAGTGTTGGAGACCGTTTGGTGTCCCATGGAAGTCATTTTTATGAGTCCATACAATTTAGCCATAACATGTACCAGTACCACATAGCAGGAAATTTGAATTTTATGACGTCAAAGGTGTGAGTACGACATGACCATGGTGGGGGTAGAATGTGACTGAAGTATTGAATTTCCTACACCAGTGAAACACTTGAATGTTGTCTTCGACACTTTTGTTCCATGTGAGCAATGGGTAGGTTGATGATTGTTATCAACATGTAATATGAATACATTGTAAGTACATCAGTAATTGAATGAACGAATGAAGTTTTGTTTTTACTCGTCCTTTTTTTGGCATTTGTCTTTCTGTCTGTTGGGGTATGTCTCACGATTACTTTTCAACACATCAAATGATTTTTGTAAACCTTGGCCTGTGTGTCTGTAACTCTACCCTACAGAACTCTATTGTTTTTGACACTGATCCCGCAAAATGTAGGTGGGAGAGTGGTAAAAATGTGTGAGGGTGAAAATTTGGAAAAAATCACAAAAGTCTGTGTGGAATATCGAATTAAAGAGAACTTTAACCATTAGGAATTTAGCTTCATTTTTAAAAATCTCAAAATTTTGGATACCAGGGGCCAAAACGTGAGGGAAAATTTTGATAAAATAGCAAAAATTCAAAGGGATTATTGGGTATATGGTATGTGGGATATCAAAGGGAATATTAACTAAAATCTGAATGTAGTGGTGAGCTTTAGAAATTTCAATATTTTGGAATGCAAATTGTTAACACAGCAGCCTAGAATGGAATCTAAAATTATTAAAATCCGGCCGTGGTCGGACTATAGAATATTTTAACACAAATTAGATGTTTAAAATTTGTTAGCCTATATTGTGTGCTTACTATACAGTTGTTACATTTCTGAACAAAAAAATAGGGTATTTTTAATTAAGAAAGTTGTGTTTAGTGGTTATAATCACTATTGTCGGTCCATTGTTAAACAGCAGGGAAATGGGCAGTAGTCGGTACAACTAATTGGAGGAATGAAGTGCGTAGATAATGCAGAAGTTATACACATCACAAAAACAGTGGGAGCTCAGTATACTATCTGAAATGAAGACAGATAAACCTGTTTGAAATGATATGCTGTCAAATCCTTATATGTAGTGGCATTTCTCCTGTGTGTATAGTTTGCTACAATCAACAAAATGAGCTATCACATGACTAAAAACCATAATGGCTGCCACAGTCAACTTTATGTGGGCCACTCTTTATATACAGATCAATCATAAAACCTGTTTAGACATGTGAGAGACAACAATGGGACATGCAACAACAATAATATGCTTCCTGAGCTGCAGAACGTGCTCACTACTTTGAACAAAGTACATTTATTACTGAATGAACTTTTATATTACATCATTTTCGATTAGCAGAAAATTCTGATTACCATATTTTTTTGAACAGAATTAACACTGTTGCACACCACTATAGAAAAATTATTCCGATTAGAGCTTTCAAGCTTCACAGCTCATCGTCAGATTGGAAATAATAATAGGACTAGACAACTTCTTTATACTCACTTGCCCTACCACTAGCATACACATTTTCATAAACAAGCTAAAGTTATATGTCCTTTTTGGGTATTATTAACTAGCGAATTCAGTCAGCCATGTTGGTACTTTTACATTTCTTTCTAGTACATTCTGTGTGTTGTGTATGTGTGTTTTTTGTGTACATTCTTTTTAATACCTAACGTTTTAAATCCTTTCTCATTTAGTATTAGTATTCATTAAATTTTCTAACCCTTTCTTTCTTTCAGTATTTCTAACTCCTCTCTAAGCTTTTTTAACTGTGTTACTCACTACTTTCAAAATTTCATAGTCTTCTAAAGGATTAACAAATGGTTCTCTTCTTTGAAATGTCTTGCATATAATGAATTTGTTGTTCTATTACCTTCTCCACATTTGTGGTTAGATAACCTGCATTCGAATTTCCATCCTGTCTCATCTAGGTACACTTTGTTGCATTATTTACATTTTAATTTATAAACTCTCTGCGTCTCTGTAAGATTGGGATTTTTTTGTATGTTTATTTCTTATCTTATCAAATACTGTTTCACGTTTTTTAATTGATATATCTACTCATATTTTTTAAAACATTGTATAATTTTTCTGGTATGTGATCCTACATATGTCAGTGACCGTGCATAATTCGTTTGTTTTTAGCTTTTTGCATGGTAATACTTTCCATAACTTTATCCATTATGTTGGTGTTATAGTTATTGTTCTTTACAATTCCCTTTATCTTTTTTATCTCCCTATGTTTTGTTTCTGTCTCTTCGAAGCACCTGTAAGCTCTATAACAAAATGAATTGATTGCCGCCACTTTATTTGTCGTACTTCATTTCAGATAATATACTGAGTTCCTACTGTTTTTGTAAAGTGTATAACTTGTGTATTGTCTAGGTGCTTCATTCCTCCAATTAGTTGTACTGACTGCTGCCCATTTCCCTACTGCTTAACAATGGACCGACAATCTCTTTGTAGATGCCCAGGTTCCCCATTATCTAAAAAGCTTCGGTCTTTCATGCTGTCTACCTTCGTACTGTGGTGCCGAACTTTTAAGACTCTGTCTCTTATTCTTCCTCTTAATCATTTGTGTCATCACAATCTGTTAGTGTGTGCACTTTATGATTTGCCCAACCAGACACTGACTTAGTGGCCTCAAACTGTACAGCATAGACAAGCGCATCCACTCTATTCTGGTGTAGTGCCATTGTAACAGTTGTAGTTCACTATCTCTGACACCATCAGCAAAATATCTGCATCACCAATGTCATTCAGAAATTCTCTGGTGCTCTATGATAGTCCAGTCTAACTAGCAAGTCAATACTTGGTTCAAACTGTTCTGCATAAGAGTTCTGGCTGTAAGGTGACACTTTCTGTAGTAGCTCTAAGGCAGATACTTGAAAGCAAGAATAAGTGAAACCAATAATATGTGCTTGCGACTTCAAATTACCGAAGATATGTTGTCCAGTAGTGCTTCCATCAAATGTTGGGCCCTTGATATGAATAGGCATGACTGCAGTCAAAGTAACTCTCTCTGTTACCTTATTTTCTATATTTTTTTTGACTTCACATTTTTTGGTACAGTCTGTTGAGCAATTTGATTTGAAACACAGGGTTGTTTTTCATTGACTGTTCAGCTTCTCTTTTAATCTGTTATTTTACAATTATTGCAGTCCACTTCTCTACTACAGATAATCTTGCCTCTTCCCCACTGAGATCACCATGTAATTCACCCACACCTCCACATAGTAGAACCCAACTCTGCAAATGTATGCTCCTGCAAATGCCTTTGTTCCTATAGCAGTGCTTTTATGTGTTCTGTTTCTTGCCGATGTTCTTCTTTTTGTCATTATATCTGCTTTTAATGAACTAAATGAATAAGTATTACCTTCTTAGTCCATCCTGTGGCTTCCTTATATAAATTTTAAAGATGTAAAGACTTATAATCACATTAGTAAAGACTTTATGGTAAATAAGACAAAAGAATGTTAAATATTACTTTACTTCATTGTATATAAAGGGAATCTTTTATTTTGTATTACAAAGGTCAACACAGAGATATTTTTTTTTTATAAACTGTATTAAAATCTCGGGAGATTGTCAAAAATAATAGCATCATTATTAATAGCATCCACTTCAAACATAGGCCTATCTCGGACTAGTTATTCTATGTGACACCTGTACATCACAATACGTATACATATATACATCATTTCATAAGTTCAGCCATTTTCGTTTTAGTGTAAATAAATTTAAATTCATGGTTTTATGTGTACTGATTCTTGGTAAACCTTGACTCCATTTGTTCTTTATTTAATATTATCTACTTAACTGTTTTTATACTATAAAATAGGTTAATTACCTTCTGTCAACGTTTCTTAAAATCCTTTTAGGATAACTCGAGTTTCGACACCATTTGGTGTCATCATCAGATCGGATATGAATTAGGTCAAAACATTTCGATGTATATACATCTCGTCAGATATTAAAAAATTAAAAACAACACATAACATTACACAAATAATAAATAAACTATATCACAACAAAATAACATTACAACAATGAAATATAAAAACAACGCGGCCGCAAACGAACCTGTACAGGAACGCCCCCACGGTAAGAGTAATCAATGCCGGTTTGACCTTGGTTCAATTTTATCGATCTGATATAGCCAATTTCTCGTTCTATATGATCGATTCTATTAAATCGATAATATATACCATATACCATACAGGTTCGTTTGCGGCCGCGTTGTTTTTATATTTCATTGTTGTAATATTATTTTGTTGTGATATAGTTTATTTATTATTTGTGTAATGTTATGTGTTGTTTTTAATTTTTTAATATCTGACGAGATGTATATACATCGAAATGTTTTGACCTAATTCATATCCGATCTGATGATGACACCAAATGGTGTCGAAACTCGAGTTATCCTAAAAGGATTTTAAGAAACGTTGACAGAAGGTAATTAACCTATTTTATAGTCTTAATCGTTTCTGGAGGCAAGAAAAATGTTTAAATTTAACTGTTTTTGTTATTATAATTATCTCATGACAGCAATTTTTCTCTTTAAATTTTGCAGAGCACCAGTTATGAAATACACAGCAATAATAAAATTAGAATACTATCTTTGAATACAATAAAATATAAAATACTAATAATAATAAAACAATGTACTATTTCTTGTGTTACAGATTGGCAGCACTAATATTTATTATGCAGTGTTAAAAATAATAATGAATACAATTCTGTGTTTATACCCAACCTAACTGTATTGTGTAAACCACAAGCTGGGTCATATGAATTTGCTTGTTCATTGTGTTAAGTATAATTGTTTCACAGTAAGTTGTTTAATAGAGGAGTGAGACATTGATGGCATAAAATAACTAATTACAATACTGAAAAATAATGAATCATCCATTTATTAACTATTTTATTTAAAAAATTAAATACAGTAAACCCTCGATTTAATGGACTAATTGGGGCTGAGGGGTGTCCGTTAAATCGAAAGTCCGTTAAATCCCAAATTTTGTTTTTTGAGGATATATTTAAATCAAATAGGCCTATAACACTTGAAATTTTTATACTATTAATATCATGCAAATACGGTATTGTTCCGAATACAAGCCGCACTTTTTCTCCTAAAAACATGGTCGCTAATTTGGCCTGCGGCTTGCATTCGCGCACTAACGAAATTCGAAGTTATACCTGACTTCTGACGGGACGAACGCTTTTGGTATCTATGAGTTGTTTACTGCATAAGCAACAGCAATTTGCCTGGCTGTTGTTAACGCTGGCATTATGTTTTATGACTGCAACCGTACGTTTTAACAGCAAACTGAACAATGAATAGGAAGAAAAGTGTACGTACCTGAGCATGCGTGCGTGCTCGGACCCTTCCGTAGGCGGCAAGACAAAGGATGAGTAGAGGAGGTGTGAGTAACATGTTTCTAAATAACGGGTAAACTGCCAGTGTGGTTTTCTATTGTAACAGCGACAACATCGCTTATCTGTATTTTAATACGTACTATTAATATCATGCAAATACAATGTTATGTACACACCTTTATTTATTCTGGATAAAAGCATCAAGAGTCAGTTGTTTTCCACTAGAATGTTGCTTCTTTATTATTAAAGATCTAAACTGTCTAAAATGGTCATAATAAGCACACACTTCTGGATCTGAAGACTCCCCAATGTACGCGATAATTTCGTCCATGCTGTTTCTTATCGCTGATAATTTAGGGCCTCCTGTAACAGATATCATCGTCATCGTCATCATCTCCATCTTCTTGATCGTCGTGTAGAACAGATTCCGCGATCTCTTCCTGACTCAGGATTTGGTAGCCTGGATCACCCTCGTCCAAGTTTAGCCACTGTTCTATGTCATTCTCGTTTACGTCTTCACCAGCCTTCTTTACGGTTTCACAGAAATCGGATGTTTCAAATCCTGTGAAATCGTACTCCAGTTCAGTCCCATTCAGTAACTGTCTCCACCCATTAGCCAATGTTGTTTCCTTCATCTCCTTCCATGCGGCAGCAAAATTAAAGATGGCGGACTTGATGTTGTATGCACGCAGATTTTGCAGCGTTCTAGCTCCTCTTGTGTCGTTTTCATGGTCTTGTTCGTCCTCCAAGACAACCATCACCTTTTCAAGAAACTTCTTCTTGTACAGCCTTTTGCAGGCAACAATGACTCCTTGGTCCATTGGCTGTAAAATTGAAGTGGTGTTTGGAGGGAGGAAGACGCATTTTATTTTTCTGTCGTTGCTAACTAACTTCTCGGAGTTGCGATGGGCCGGTGCATTGTCCAGTAGTAAGACGGCTTTCACTGCATGCGATGGAATTTTCATAGTCTCTTCTTGAAAACGTCGCACTTCTGGCACAAAATGATTAAAAAACCAGTCTGAAAAAATACTGAAGGTAAACCAAGCATTTTTTGAACTTTCATAAATGACTGGCAACTGGTTCATTATGTTCTTTATCGCACGAGGTTTCTTTGCGTTTCCGACTAGGACTGGAGTAAGTCGATGCAAACCATCAGCATTCGCACACAGTAGGGCAGAAAGCCGCTCCTTGTTGAGTTTACGGCCTGGTGTGCTAGTTTCATGTTTGTGTGCCAGAGTATTTTCAGGCACAGCACGAAAGTAGAGACCAGTCTCATCAGCATTGTAGACCTGAGACAAAATGAGACCCTCAGATTCGATCGTTTCCTTTATATGTTGACGAAAAGCCTCAACTTGTTCAGTGTCTGCACTCAGCGCTTCACCACATGTTGATCTATTTGTGATGCCATGCCGATTACGAAAACGCCAAAGCCACCCATCACTCGCCTGAAATTGGATACCAATATGTTTCGCCAGTTTATCAGCAGCAGCCCGCAACTCGACACTACGAACAACGACGCCACTAGAACGTTGTTGAATAAACCACTTGTACACAGCATCCTCTAATTGTTTGTGTTTGGCTAATTTAATGTGTTTTCTTTCTCCCTCATTCTTCGAACTATCAACACTGTACTTTAGCGAAAACTGAATAAGTTTATCTTTATTCTTTCGAATGTCTGAAACGGTTTGTTTCTTTACACCGTACACTTCACAAACATGTGCAACAGACGCGCCACCTTCAAGTTTACTTATTAGTTCAAGCTTTTGCTTTATACTCAAGTTCACACGTTTTTTCATAACACCAGACATACTTATGCTGTAATTCACTAATAAAGTAATGGACCTTGCTGTAACAACGCAAGTATAAACTCGTTAAGCCTCTCTATTTAACACGTGCAAGGTTCGTACTATAGAAACACATGTAGCGTACACGCTGTATTCTCTGAATAAACTGATGCGACGCTGTACGAATGTGAACTGCGCATGCATATGAATTATCACGAAAATAGCCGAATATTCAAGAGTGAAAATGCGTTGCTATGGTTATGAACTACCACCAAATTTAAATCACAACCATGGACTTCAAAAACTTAATCGTGATTTTTACGTGTCAAAATTTTTTTTAACATGATGTTTTTAGGCTGGGGGTCATTCCACAAAATGCGTGATGCAAAATGTGTAACGTCATCGAAAAATGTAACGCTCCAGGTGACGTTAGTAATAAATAAATTTGGTCACAGTGAAATAAGATGCATATCAGTGTATATTGTCAGTGTTAGTCGTCGTGATGTCTTCCACTGAACGTGTGTGACGCCTGCGTCAACGACAACGCAAAGACGGGGATCGTGAAGAATTAAATGAATTCTTATCTAATTCTTATCTCCGTTCTCATCAAATACAGTTGGAGATGAGAAAATTTGCGTGTTTCAAAACAAGAAACGAAAGAATGCTGCGATAGCCAAGCAACATCGCCAGAACAGGAGAGTCTGCAGTTTATGCACATTATACGTTTCAAAAGCCTAAAAACATTTTCATGCTTTTTTTTTTTTTTTTGGTCTGTTAAATTCTGTCCGTTAAATCCGAATTCCGTTAAATCGAGGTCCGTTAAATCGAGGGTTTACTGTATCAAAAATTTGAAATGTGAATTCAGAATATTCCCTTTTTAAGAAGATAGACTGACATACTATTATGCCTCTTATATGTAACACACAACAATAATAATCTATAACATCAAAACAAAAGACATTAAAAAACAATTGTAAAATTCTTGTAAATTTCTCGGGTGTCTGACAGGAATTTAAACTTTGAATCATTATTAATAAAATTTTAAATCTTAGCAAATTATCTGCAAAAATAGTATTATATATTTTGTTAAATCAAATTGTAAGTTTGTTAATATTTTAATAAAATTATATTCACTTTAAGTAAACATAATTATTGTTTACAAGACAGCACCCATTCTAAATTGATTGGAAAAATTATTTTTAATAAAACTTAAAATTTCATATTACGTATTTTACTTCAACTATTTACATTTTTGTATTGATTTTACTTCACTAGCTCATACTTCAGTTCTTTGTGAGTTGTTTTTTTGTTTTGAAGAAAATAATTGTTTTTTTTTTACTTCTGTGTGTGTGTGTGTGTGTGTGTGTGTGTGTGTGTGTGTGTGTGTGTGTGTGTGTGTGTGTGTGTGTGTGTGCATCTGGATATTGTAATATAACAAGATTATACCTCAGAATAAAGAAAAGTATATCATAAAAATTCACTGTGAATTATGCATAAACACAATCTTTTTAGTAATAAAATACAAAGAAGAATAAAATAAACTTAATAAATAAAGAAATGAAAACAATATACTATTTAAAGATAAATAATGATGTCAAGGAGTAAAAAGTAATCAAAACAAAAAGGGAAATATTATAATGAATAAATACTAGGGAAGTAGGGAATGCAAGTTTAAGAATTAAATAATTCAATTACCATGACAATACAATAACTGACGATGACAGTAATACCCAGAAGAGACGATCAAAAGAAATATTGTAACAAAATTAATTTTCTGTGTAATTTATTTGTTCATTAATTTAACTCATACACTTTATATAACATTACTAAGACCGTATATGTATAATTGGAGTTCAGGTGTAATTATAATAAGAGTAGTCCTTTTAGGAATCATAATATGTTTTCATTTATTAATTCAAAGAAACATAATAAAAAATAAAATAAAATAGTAATATTTACTACGCCATAAGAAATTCATTATCTATTGTTTCAATGTTTCTTTGATCATAAAAATATATTTTATCTCTTATGTCTTATATTATCAATTCGATGTAAACACTTCATGGTCCATCAGCTGGCTGTAGAATGGAATGACGTGTTGCTCTGGATCGGCTGCTGTTGTGATAGAAACAGTCTCTATTGCTCTGCGTATCGTTCCTCTGCTAGATGTTCTCTCGCCATCTGTCTAGAGTTGATGTTCGTAGTTGTAGACTGTTCGTAGACGTCCAACGATTTTAGTTACGGTACTTTTTATTTATTTATTTTTATTACTACTTGAAATAAAACATTTTCCGTAATACTTTACAGTTTATGATATAAAAATCTTGTTGATGTTAGACATAGCGTCTAACTCTGTCCGAAGTAATTAAAAATTCGCGTCTCAGACGGACAGCGTACCGCCACGACTGAAGACTGATAGAAGAGAGAGTTTGGTTCTCCTGGGCTCGTATTTATATTCAGCAAGAAAACCACACGTGTTGGCTCAGGTCATGTCATATCATGTCAAAAACTGCCCATGGCGTCAGTGCCCCCACTCTCGTCTCATTTCACATATTCACGCTTTTTCGCCAATCGCAATGTTTAATGCGGATTTCAAGGTGATCTAATATTGTCTAATTTAATTACACACATGATATGTAATTATCATAATGATCTCATCATTAGTGTAATTATTATTCTTTAAAAATCGCACAGAATTTGCACTGATTGTCAGAATTACGTAGAATTCGCACTGCACATGTGTCTGATTTTTACGCATTTTTAGAAGTTTTTACACTCTTTCTAATATTTATGGTTTGCTTAAAATTAAATACAATCTTAATTTAGCATTTATTTGGGGTGAGGTTGCAAACTTTCAGGCTTGAGCAGGCTTCACGCACACACCCTATTTACTTGTGTACGTGCATACAGCGGTAATCGCGTGATGTTTCCTGTTGATTCCTGTTTATAAGCCAGCTTCCAGTTTCACACCTGCTCGTCTATTATATATTACTAAAATTAATTTAAATATTTATTTTATTTCATATACGCGCATTACAGCATATGCTTGTATTGTCGCATTATTCCTCTGCTTGGTAAAAAAAAAATTTTTAATAAATTTATTTATTAAAATATTTTTTTTCTTTATCATTAGACACATTATATTTTTATATTTCATAGTACTTTTTTTTTGTATTTATACACTACTTACAATGATAATGAATAGTAATTGTTCAATTTCCCTTAGTTGGAGGGTAAAACAAGTCTAGTTCCCTTCTCCCCCTATGAGTTGCTAACAGTGCGTAAGCATAGCTAATTTTTTCATTGTTCTCCTTTAATCTGGTCCCATTGACCTATTTATTTTATACGTATAGAACTTCCTACATGAACTTGCAATTTTGCACTGGTAAACATTCTGCATCTTAACATATTATGCCATTCTTCAATCTAATTTTACATTATCTTAATCATACATTCTTACCATTCTTTACTCTTTTCTTACATGAACATTCTTTATCTTTCTTAACATTTCTTACATTACTTATATAATCCATTAACTTTCATTACCTTTTATTACATTTCTTTAACATTACCTTTCTGATCGCTAATAATTTTCTTCATTCTTACCCTGTGTTGTAAAATACACTTCAGTAACAGAATACTCTTTTAGCTTTGTAGTGTGTCGCATGATCGGTTACAGATGAACTGCCTTAGAAAACACTGATATTTTACTCATAGTCTTAAATTCTAAGTAGTCTCTGCCCTTTGACTTTTCACTATCGCTTTCTTCTGTGTCCTTGCATTTCCACTAAGGTATGAAGTTTTCACTTGACCAGCCGTTCCGACAATCATAACATTTATTTCTCATTTCTAACCCTTTCTTCATATTAATAACACATCGATAATAACATTCCTTACCATTTCTTACAAACAACATTCTATTTCTTATTTTTATTTAGCATAACATTCTTTCTTAACATTTTCTTTTCAATTATAACATTTTCTTAAATATAGGGAAATTCATTGTTCCTTTGTAGCATAATAGCCGCCATATAACAATTTCCGTCTTGCATTCCTGTCTTGTTAAAATTCCATTGTATCGCTGCGAAGTTTGTTTTGATCGTGGAAGTCACCTGTTTAGAGGGTAACAATTTCATCTTGCCTGTCGGCCATACAGAATTTCTCCTTCGTCTCTTGACAAATGCTTCTCTCACTCTCATTAGTTTGGTTTAGTGAACCTACCTGAACAGCTGTGCGCGACTTCGCACGTCTTTTATGATAACACCTGTAGTTTTTATAATTACAGTTATAATTATTGTGTTTTTTCTCGCCGTAAATGTGGTGCCTTAAGTGTTTCACATGTGTATTTATCTTATGTGACTTACTCTTTTGTGTGTAACTTGCGATCTAGATATTTCGATCAATAAGGTATGCTTTCTTAATCCTTATTTTGCTCTGTTCTTTAATGTTAATTATTTCTTTAGAATTATCATTACTAATTACGAACGTATTTTCAATTATTATGGTTTGTTTATCGATCATAGTTTTACTTGTATTTTCTACTGCCGCTATGTGCGTATTCGAATCGATATCCGTTGATACTAAGTGCGCAGTCTTATTTACGATATCTTGTTCTAATTTTGCTTTTCTTTCTTCTCTTAATTTTTCTGTTTGTTTTCTAAAAAATTCTGTTAACTCGTCTATTTGTGTTCTAATATTATTTTCTTTTACTTTTTCTGTTTGTTTGTCCTTTACTTCACAAAATATGGCTTGCACCATAGCTTGAAGTGCCTCTTCCATCCTTAAACTTCCCGAAATTGCCATGTTGAATATTATATTTATTTATTATGTTTTAGAATATTATTCTTATGGAACCGAATTATTAATTTTATTTATTTATTGTTTAATTATTATTATTTATTTGTTCTTATCTACTTATATTACAATTACACCTGTTTGTTGGGGTGGGTGCCAGTTGCATTATTACAATACAATACACGCAACAAAATAAACACATAAAATTATTCATTAATAAACATCACGTATTATACATAAAATCTTATGCACACATTTAACCATAGAGCATACATTTATTTATTAAATGTAGGCGTGTCGTGCCCCAAGTTAACGGGCGACAAAATTATACAACGTAACAAGTTATATAATGTAATTTAATTTTGTGGAGCCCCACGTTCTTTGGGACACCAAAATTATACAACGGTACACATTGCTGTATTTAATGTAATTTAATTGGTGCTGTGTTTACACTCATAACATTACTGAGACCGTATATGTATAATTGGAGTTAAGGTGTAATTATAATAAGAGTAGCCCTTTTAGGAATCGTAATATGTTTTCATTTATTAATTCAAACAAACATAATAAAAATAATAATAAAATAGTAATATTTACTTTGCCATAAGAAATTCATTATCTATTGTTTCAATGTTTCATTGATTGTGTAACGGGACAAACGGGCCTGTTGTCATAATTATGGGGTTTGAGGATGTTACATAATATTTTTTATTGTATTCATATATATATAAAGAATGGTTAGGTCCATTTTCCCTATGTCAGCACAAACAACGCAGTTTCATCGATATGATTTACTTCAAGGCCGAAGGCGTACGTGTGAAGGAGAACGTATACAATGGAGATTCTGATCGACACTAACAAAATGATATTACGAATATTGACACACGTCACAACAATGACGAGGAACAATGCCGTCAGCTGATGCGGACGAATCGTGGATCACAATTGATCCCCTCCACTTGTCGACAGTTCGACACAATGTCTGCCCACTCTGAAGATTCTTGTCATGGCGACAACACGTTTATTTCTTTCTGGTAAAATTTAACCAGCAAAAGTGTAACAGAATTTAAAAAATGTAGCATCAGTTGAACAGTGAACAGTACCAGTTTCCAATTATGTAAATTCAGTGAGGCGACAGACCAAACAGACAGTACAAATAACACCGAAGTACGCCAGCCAACAGCTGGAACATGGAAAACGTCTAAGCCACCCAACTGCAACTACTTGAAGTAATTGGCCACCTCCTTTGGCCTTGAAGTAAATTGTATCGATGAAACTGCGTTGTTTGTGCTGACATAGGGAAAATGGACCTAACCATTCTTTATATATATGAATACAATAAAAAATATTATGTAACATCCTCATACCCCATAATTATGACAACAGGCCCGTTTGTCCCGTTACAATTGCCGTACATTCATCATAAAAATATATTTTATCTCTTATGTCTTATATTATCAGTTCTATGTAAAACATTTCTTATTCATATTATAAATTCTCGACTACTCAGTCTGAATGTGTGCTTTATAATTGGTAAGATTTACCTTCTTATTCTTTACTTGACATACCTTTTACGGCTTTATAATCATTTTAACAAAACTAATTGATTATTTCCTATTACTTTACTTTATGTGCTTTCAATAAAAAAAATTGATCTTATTAAATCAAGTATTAATATTCCAAGCAAGGATTTAAATTATCTTTACATTGACTGTTCATTCATTAAAGAAAAATCATTAAAAAAATTCTGATTACAAGTAAATTACATTCTCTTATCTCTATCTACATAGTTATTCTTCTTTAATTTAAAATGTTTTTATTAATGTCTTTCAATGTCTTTATTCTTTGATAGTTATAAATTGGTTTTTCGTCACCTCAAATTCTGCAGATCGTCCCGTGTCCTCCAGTGATCTGTTGGTCCTCTCCTACTGGATGTCCTCTTGCATTTACTGGTTTCACTGGTCGTCCTTCCGTCTCTTGTCCTTCATAGTCCATCGGCTGGCTGTAGAATTGAATGACGTGTTGCTCTGGATCGGCTGCTGTTGTGATAGAAACAGTCTCTATTGCTCTGCGTATCGTTCCTCTGCTAGATGTTCTCTCGCCATCTGTCTAGAGTTGATGTTCGTAGTTGTAGACTGTTCGTAGACGTCCAACGATTTTAGTTACGGTACTTTTTATTTATTTTATTTTTTATTACTACTTAAAATAAAACATTTTTTGTAATACTTTACAGTTTATGATATAAAAATCTTGTTGATGTTAGGCATAGCGTCTAACTCTGTCCGAAGTAATGAAAAATTCGCGTCTCAGACGGACATAGCGTACCGCCACGACTGAAGACTGATAGAAGAGAGAGTTTGGCTCTCCTGGGCTCGTATTTATATTCACCAAGAAAACCACACCTGTTGACTCAGGAATATGCATGTTAAAAACTGCCCACGGTGTCAGTGCCCTCGCTCTCATCTCATTTCACATATTCGCACATTTTTGCCAGTCGCAATGTTTAATGCGGATTTCAAGGTGATCTAATATTGTCTAATTTAATTACACACATGATATGTAATTATCATAATGATCACATCATTAGTGTAATTATTATGCTTTAAAAATTGCACAGAATTTGCACTGATTGTCAGAATTATGTAGAATTCGCACTGCACAAGTGTCTGATTTTTACGCATTTTTAGAAGTTTTGACACTTTCTAATATTTATGGTTTGCTTAAAATTAAATACAATCTTAATTTAGCATTTATTTGGGGTGAGGTTGCAAACTTTCAGGCTTGAACAGGCTTCACGCACACACTCTATTTACTTGTGTACACGCATACAGCGGTAATCGCATGATGTTTCCTGTTGATTCCTGTTTATAAGCCAGTTTCCAATTTCACACCTGCTCGTCTATTATATATTACTAAAATTAATTTAAATATTTATTTTATTTCATATACGCGCATTACAGCATATGCTTGTATTGTCGCAATATACAATGTAAAAATGATATTAGTAGACATAAATATAATGTACAAATGTTAAACCTAGTATGTAAGAAATAAGACATTGAGTATAGCCTTAGATTAAAACTATGAGGAGGTCTGCGAACCTCAAACAGTTATTTTGTATAAGTGAACTACAGACTGTGAGTAATATAAAATTACAAATATAATAATATTGAACAATAATTATAAAAGTCAGGTAGTATAACAGTGTAAGAAGGTGAGAACAACAGTGATAGACTTTAAAAATAAAAAACAGTGTATAGTGTAAGTGAATAAACATATTTACAATATTAACATTGCATGAAACATGTAATTTATATGAAACAACTAGGTAACTCATATAGTAAGATCAAACTAAGTGTAAATAATTAAAAAATGAGGAAATCTTACGTTACAAAATTATAATCTGATTACGAAGAAAAAATAAGATTCAATGGAATCATATTAACCCTTTCTCTGCGTAATTCGACTGTAGTCGAACTGATTTAAAAACCCTTCACTGCGGTATTCGACATTAATCGCACGGTGATATGGCAGTATTAGAATTGCTTTCTGATTAGTGGTGCTCTCTGTGGAAGCTTTGAAAACTACGTATAAACAGCTGATGTTTTGGTCATTGACAGTGTGTCATTGCTGTCAACGCAGTAGCGTGTGTTGTTTACTGATGTTGTTTTGAACGTAATTTTATCTTTCGTGTTTGTAAACATTTATACTTATAACTTTTAAATTTTCGTTTTTCTCGTATTTTCTTAAGTGTAATTTAGTTTTTCAGTTTGTGAGTGTATTAATGTGCGTAGTTTTTGTATTGTGTTTTCGTAAATAATGAGTGTTGGTGTAACAGTGTTTTTTGAATTTCGCGTATTGGTTGTTAGTTATAGTTTTCAACATTTTGGTTCTAAAAGCATTTGTTTCCCTTATTTTCTGAAGTTTAATGTTATTTTACAGTTTTTGAGTGTATTTAGTGTGCGTCTTTATGTTTTATGTTCGTAAATACCTCATTTTGGTGTAAAAGAATTTTATGATCGTCTCGTATTGGTTATTAGGTTATAGTTTTCAATATTTTACTTCGACTAAAGGAACATTAATTTTCATTTGAATTTAACGTTTTTTATGTGTGACTAATAAGTAAATAATGTCAAAACAACTGAATCTACGGAAAAGACCACTATCCGAGGCAGAAATGGAAGCTATTATTCTAGGTGATACTGACTCATACAAGATGATACAGATGAAGATACAGAGTGTAATGTTGGTGAAGAACGTATTGACAGTGAAGAGGATGAAAGTGAGCCTGATACCATAGATGTAAACCTTTATGAAAATTCTGAAAACAGCGAATGGAAGAAGGTGAAAGATGTTGCATCTGGGACTGTAATAACACTGGACAGTATTCCAGAATATACTGGAAACCGTACGCTTCGTGACATGGAGGGACTTAGCCCTGTCGAGGCATTCTACAAATTTTTCCCCCAATCGGTTTTTGAACTTGTTGTCCGAGAAATTAATAAATATGCAGAGCAGTGTCTGGATGTCACATATGATTTTCCTACGAGGTCTAGGTTTCATCAGTGGGAGGAGGTGTCTGTTGAAGACATAAAAAACATTGTTGCCATAGAAATAGGAATGGGTTTAGTCCATAAACCAGATATTGCCTCTTTATTTTCAGGATAGTTTCTGGTGTACAAGAACACCAGGCTATGGTCAATTGTTTTCTAGGGACCGATATCTATTGATAAGGTCATTTCTACATTTCAATGACAACCGTTTCTCTATGCCAAAGGGACAAGATGGTTATGACCCGTTATATAAAGTGAGACCTATCCTATACCTCACAAAGAATACTTATATGCAAATATTTGAGCCTGCAAAAGAACTTTCCATTGATGAATCAATGGTGAAGTTTAAAGGGAGGTTGAATTTCAAGCAGTATTTGCCAAGCAAACCTTCAACAAAATGGGGAATCAAAATTTGGAGCCTGGCACAGTCCAATACTGGCTTTATGTTGCGATTTAACGTATACACTGGCAAGGACAATCCACAACAGGGGCAAGCAACACATGGACTAGCCTCATGCGTTGTACATCTGTTACTAAGAGGATTTGAGAATAAGGGCCATGTGTATACTGATAACTTCTATTCTAGTCCAAATTTATTTACGGATCTCAGGAAACTGAAAATAGGAGCATGTGGAACTGTCAGAGCTAATCGTGTAGGCTTACCACCAGAGATGAAGACACTACAAAAGAAAAAGGGCGAGCTGCCAACTGTTTGGTTCAACAGTAACACGATTATGCTTGCATCCTCTTGGCATGATACAGGGAAGGTAAACATGATTTCTACAGCTGGTGATTCTGGGATGTCAGAAATTCTAACAAAGGCTAGAAAGAAGGCACAAGGAGTGAAAAAAATTAAACCCAACATTCAAGTTTTGTATAACACATTCATGGGAGGGGTTGACAAATTTGATCAGTTTTGCTCTACATATAATTACAACCGTAAATCACCTAAGTGGTACCAAACACTGTGGCTTTTTGTTCTGGAAGTTGCACTGTACAATGGTTGCATAGCTTTCTGCCTTCAAAACCCTGAGGCTAAGCTCTCACATAGGAAGTATAGAGAGAAGGTGATAGATGGCCTTATGGAGAACTGCTCTAGAAGATCACAGAGGTAAACGCCAAAGCAGATCAGCTGGCTCCACTACAGACCGACTAATTGGCCGTCATTTTCCTTGAACAATTTGAAGACAAAAAACATAAACCAAACTGCATTGTGTGTAGTGTTATGCCCTCACAGTGTAAGAAGAAAGGCAAAGGACTGTGTAAGCAAAGACAGACTACCTGGTTCTGCCCCGACTGTCCTCATCATCCACCACTATGTGTTAGTGATTATTTCAAAGTTTACCACACCCAAAAAAACTATAGGAAGATTTGTAAATGTGTGTAATATAGAACTCAAATAAAAACTTAGTGTTTAGTGTTAATATTAAAACTTTATCAAGTTTCAGTTAGATGACTTTCATTTACATGAACAAATTTATACTGGTAAGTTTTAATTTTTCTTATTATTTTTTCAAATGTTTCAGACCATGGTGTTTCATGGTCAGTATTTTACAAGCATTTTTAGCATTATAGGAAATGTAAAACACCATTGCAACTTTAGCTACTATCTTTTCTGTAACTAAACTACTTTATTCTTCGTATTGTTTAAATTAGTAGCCATCCTTACTATTTCTTTTATGAATTTGCTAACAGTTAGCAAATTCATAAACTACTTTAGGCTAACGGCAGTACAAATCAATAATTTTAGATATATACAATTTTTTTCCAGGAAACTGGTATATAACAAAATCAAATCTGAGCCTACAGCATGATTAATCATTACAAAAGTACATTACAACAGAAAATTTTGTCAATAACAAACAAAACATTTTTTTCTCCTTTTATGTAAATTATAGGCTAACTGTCTGATTCACTTGACGCAGCGAAAGGGTTAATTATAAAATATGAAACCGAACCTGTGACCCATAAATATTCCATCCAAGACCTTAACTGAATGAATTAGTGTTTTGGTAAAAAGGAATAGATTTTTGAAGAATTAGCCAAACGAGGCAGAACATGTCAATTTTACTGCTGGACTTTTATACAAAATAATTGAAGATAAAAGACGAAATGATGAGGATAAACTGTTGAAATAACGAGGAGACTAATGTTTTAATTGAATATACCAAAAACTTGAAGGCCAGAATCTAAATCTCAAGCAATAATTCAAAAGTGAAACTAACAGATTGGTGAGATTGCTCCATAAATGTTAAAACAGATAATTGAACAAACTTTACTTCATTTAAAGAGCGAGTTACAATGAAACACTTTAACAGAAACAATATAAACCTTATAATAATGAATTTTATTTGTTAACTATAATTATTAGTATTAAGAGTTCCTGTTTAAATTGTTCTTTTGTATGATCCAAAGGACCCACTATTCAACATACATCCACAACAACCAATTATTGAACCTTATTTATAAATATGATGTTTTATTTTATAAGTATGACTTGTACGGTACATTGACTTTACTTTTACATTAACCCTGAGATTAAGATTTTTCATGTTATCGAACCGAAATGAGCTACAAATGTTAAAAAGGGACATTGAATGTCAATACAATTAAATAAATGTCAAAGAAAAGAGTAAATAAAAATAATTGAATTTAAAACAAGAACGAATAAGGAGTTGATTATTTATTCTAACATAAGAGTCTTTTTACAAATTGGTGACCAACTTGAGGGCTAGAAAAAGGAAATAAATAAAGACTGAAAAGAATTATAGTTGTCATTTCTAGCTGGTGATCATACAAAAGTGATCAAGATGGCCAAAAGAGGAACCTCATGTAGAAGAAACAGGACAGCTGATACTGAAATGAATATGGAAGAGAAGGAGGCTCAACCTGCAATAGAAGTGGAGATAGAAACTAGCAGTAGGGGAGAAAACCAACCAGACAAACCAGCACAAGCCGAGAATGTTTACAAGCAGGAAATGATGAGGTTCATGCGGGAGCGATTCGTCTAAATGGAAGAGAATAGTAGGAGGATGGAAAAGAAAATTGAAGATACCAATAAACAATTGAAGGAAGAATTAAGTAAGGAAATAAAAGGAATGATACTAACCGACGGTTGATGGAACAATTAAGTCCAAAAATAGAAGATAAAAGTGAGAAGGTAGAAGAAAAATAGAGCTCATAGAAGTCAACAATAATGGTGTAAATAACCAAGCGACTAAGAATACGGAGAAAATCTAAGAGAATATTAAGCACCTGGAAAATAAGGCGAAGAAAATAGGAAAAATACGTCAAAAAGAACTAATAAATACACGGGAAAGATTGGATATGATTATGAATGGGCTAGTTAATGTACTGAATTTCCCAATTATTGACCATAGAGAAATAGTTAATTTCAAAAATTATAGAAGGAGCTCAATGGAGATTTTAGAAAGCACTCACAAAATAAAACAGTGTGTAAAAACTTAAAAAATCTATATTTAAATTAATTTCACCAGAAAAAGAAATGCATAATAAAAAGTCAGTGATATCGATAATTGATACACCATTGAAATATTTGTTCAGTAAACTAGATGGTAAAGTGATCGATGTAGGCATTGATACAAGTAAAAATTTTGCTGCAGAAAAATTGAAGTACAAGGTAGTAGCGAGAGACTTGAAAAGGACTGAAGAGAAAATTGCTAAGAACCGAGAAACAAGAGTGACCGGAATAATACTGTTCACAATAATAGTCAGAATAATTACAGCCACCGAGATAATCGACCACGGATAAACGAAGTACGAAAACACCATCGAGAAAGTGACTGATCTTCTGGGTACCAACATAGACAACAACAATACATACCTAATAAGACGATTACGGTAATTAACAATAAATATTTAAAAAACACGCGAGGAATTATTAACTGAAGAATTTGCCCATGGGGAAAGTAATAATAATAACGAAATCATATATTGCAACAGATCAAATTTTATTATACAAATAAGGATATAGTGAGTGTGTAAAAATCACAAACAAGTCTATTATGGAGGAGATGAAAAATTATTTATTATACACACAAATATAGTTTTTTAAGAGGTATATTGTATTATAAATTGTCATGTATTGTAATTTGCAATAATAGTTTATAATGTTCGATAATATATTGGTTTTACTTGATTGAGGCTACAACGTCAGTACATGCAATCCTCCGCTTCCTACCGCCGCTCCCGTCCTGGTGTCCTCTTCTTCCACGTCACTCCTTCCTGGCGTCCTCTTCGTCCGGCATCCTCTTCGTCCGGCGTCCTCTTCGTCTTGTTGTCCTCTTCTCAAATACGTTAAACACAATGCTTATTATTTTCCCCAGAATAGTTTATTATTAATTGATATGTAAATTTTATTAATCTCAGGGTGAATATGGGTATCAGTTTAATAAGGTATATTAGTCGTACACCTTCCATGCAATCCTGAAGTGTCTTTATATTCCCTAAGCGGATATCTTAAACTTACACGAAAAGCACTATACTATAGTATAATTCTATTTAAATAATTGACCCACTCGCTCTGTACGCAGAACTTCGTACAGAATACCAAGGATTATGTTAAGTTATACTTTGCTATGTTCGCTCGAGAAAAACTCGCATGCACGAGCAAAATTTCACCTTGCAACTGATACAGACAGACTGTGTCGATCTTTACTCTACAGAAAATGAATGTTACTGAATTTAGTGTTTTCCAATTGGCTAAACCCAAGTCACATGATTGATGCTTTCAACAGATATAAACTTTTCCAAAAAGAGTTTGTATAAATATGCACTAACTTGCATTGAATTATCTACAAATTTTTATGACCCTATTAATGATAGGTGTTTCAAATTGAGTTTTTCCTACTTAAAAAACATTTCTGAAATAGTTATGAACCATAGAGTACACATAAATTGAAGCTGTTTACATAAATAATTCATTGTCAAAGTTTCACATCGATCGGTTAATTACCACGGAAGATTTAGCGATCACACGTTATCACACGCACAAATTCACTCAAAAAGTACATGACAATAAAGAACACCTTTTTATGAAGAATTTGGTACACCCTACATGCTTATCCATTTCTAAACACAAAACGTATGGCTAAAAGACAAAGTACTACATAAAACCAATTTAAACATGAAAATGCTCGTCATCCATGTGCTCTGATACAAACAACATAGCTTGTCATCCTGTGTTCTGTTGCAGGGTTAACCCCACCACGTGTAAAAAAAAATTTTTTATTTGGAATATAAATTTTTTTTCTTCTAACCTAAATTGACATAACTTCCTCCCAATAATAATAATCATCCAAATAATAACATAATAACTTCAAAAATGAAAATAAATGAATATCTTCTATCAAACACATTCCTCAACTGTCACTTTGACAGCGCTAATGTAAACAAACAAACGCACGTGGCTAGATATCAACAACATTTAACAACATTCCTGAACACAGATAAGCGTATCACACTTCTGACGTTATTTGGCTAAGTCTATGTATACCACAGTCCATCCATACATTTTTCCAACATGATCACAATTATTCATACTTTACACATATTTTTATACAATTTCCTACCAGGCATTCCACCTACTGTATATCCTGGCATTTAGGTTTAATTATCTTTAACATAATATTTTCTTAAGGATGATGCATGGAACTCTGTTTATATTTGGGTTTGTGACAATGTATGTATTTTTACCCACTTGTTCCGACAAAATATATGGACCGTTATATAATCTAAAGAATTTGGCTGCAGTATTATCTTCCCTGTGGCCTACATTTAAAGCTCGCAGGAGTACCTTCTCTCCAGTTTTGAACGTTACCAGTTTGTGATCCGCATTAAATTTCGCTGTCCTTTCTTCGGCACACTTTTTAATGCGTCTCCTGGCTTCTATCTTTTTAACCAAATTTGGAATAAGCAAATTCTGCGTCGTAATCCTCTTGATGCACCCATCCCAGACATGCTTTGGCATTTCCCCGGTTTGTAGTTCGTTAGGTGTAAATCCTGTTGTGTCATTGTAATTCCTGTTGATGGACGCCTCAAAAAACTCGAGATAATCCGGCCACGTACTCTGGTAGGTATTACAATAAGTGCAAAACAGACGCCCTAACTCCCTGTTGACCCTTTCGGCGAGGTTACCTTGCGGACTCTGGATTGCTGTCAACACTGCGTGTATATTGTGCTTCTCTAATTCAGACTGCACTTCTTGTTGGTGAATTGCTTACCCTGGTCAGATAGAATTTTCTTCACCGGACCATATTTCAGAATGTATTTATTTAATACTACATTTAATACTGCCATCGTGGTAGGTCGTCCAATTGCATATAAACTTACGTTCTTAGAAAATGCATCTGTGCAAACAACCAGGTTCTTCATACCTCTTGCAGCACGTGGTAGCGGACCTAAAAAATCGATACACGGTAGATCATTCTTATTCTTTGTAATGATGTTACCCATCTCCACATAGGTGTGTTGATTTGGGTATTTAGCTGTCTGGCATATGTGACATGTTTGCAAAATAGACTTAACTTTCCTTGCCATGTTCAACCATACGAAGTCTTCCCTCATCGCCAAATAACATTTATAAGCTCCAGCATGAGCAAAATTTCATGACAAGCCCAAGTTAAATCTTCTACAAGATCATAAGGAACCATAATCTTCCATTGTCCATCGATTATTTTATACAGTACATCCCTGTCGATTCTGTATTTCAGGTTGTCTTGCTTTTGTATTCCCTCACCAATTTTTCATAATTTTGTGTCCTGTTGCTCAAGATTTACCAATTTTAATGCATTTTTCAAGTTATCTGGTAATGTATATTTGACTGCCAGAATTTTTAAAATCGATTTGTTTACTTAAATTATTATTATTCTCTTGACCAGCTGTCTGATTATCGGCCGTGCACTACCTGTGGCTCGTTATCTTATCCATGTGATAAACAGCTGGCTTTTGTATGTCAATGCTCTTACATGGATCAGCTTATTTCTCATCTATTTGTCCCAACCTAATAGTACGTAGTTCATTTTGAATTTTGCCGGTCAGTGTTTTGTTAGTAAAATCAATTGTGGCGTGTATTTTTTTTAATGTGTCAGTGCCTACTATAACATTGTAAACTAGATTTTTGACTATAAGAACGGGTATTTCCATTTCCATCCCTTAGTGCTTGCCTATCAGTAGTTTGTGAATCACCTTTGGCTGTCGTGACAATTGCATCGTTGACAGGTAAGATCGGTGTTTTTTTAAATTGGTGTCTGTTTGTCGATAAATTCCTTACTGATTAGAGAAATTTGAGCCCCAGTATCGAATAATATATTACCGACACATCCATTAATTTTCGCGCCCACAACAGTATCATTATCACTCTTATTTCTAACATGTTCCACATCATCATTAACACAATTCTATACTTCAATTCATCTTTAATATCTTCAGAATATAGGCCTGAAGAAATGTATACATTCTTATCAATAGTATTGTTAACATAAGATTTTTGACACTGTTGTTTGTTATGGTATGATTTATTAATTGCCGATACATTATTCTCATTGAACTTTTGGAAATTAGGTTTGTTTTTAAATTGTTGTTGTTTTTGTGGTTGTTGCGTCTGAAATTGTTCACTATTTTTTTTATTAATATTTTGACTGTCAACACTATCCCATTTGGTTAACAATAGGAGTAGTTCTTCCAATGATTTAATACCTTGTGTAATTACAGCAATTTGAATACCGCGTCCGAAATGATGGGCTAATTTATTTACCATCTCTGGCTCTGACACTTCTGGTTCTAGATACTTAGCACGAGATATGAGTTGGATTAAATAATTATTTTTAGACCCTTTTAAACTGGAATACCTACCAAACTTCAGCTGTACGCATATTTTTCGCTGTATCTCGCTGTTCCAGTATCTCGCCCTAAAATGTTGTACCAGATCTTGATATGTAACTATTTTATCTTGTACTACCGTGAACCACTCAGCTGCAGTACCCTTTAATCTTCTGACTACATAGTTTATTTTATCCATGTCGCTCAGGGTGTCACTTATTGGGTCCATGTCTCGCTGGCAGCACTTAAGAAAATGAAGTGGATTCTCCGAGTCCCTCCCGAAGAATTTTACTTGCGAATTGTTTTCTTCTAAAGTTCTATAGATGAACGTGGTCTGGTTCGCTTTTGTCGAGGTACTCTGGAGTCTGGTCAGCTGTTGTATCAATTCTTGTATCTGCTGATCTTATGCAGCTACAAGCTCACGTACCGTATGTGTGTTGAACTACTCTTTCGTCTATCCCAGTGATTTTAGCTTCACATTCACTGATGCGAGAATTGTTCGCTTCTAAAGCGGTCTCAATATTGCTGCGAATTATTTCTACCTTTTCACCTATACGTTTTTCGGTTGACTGTAAAAGTTGTTTATTTTGTTTAGCCTGGTCATGAACGGCTGTATAGATTCTTTTATTATCATGAAGTGATTTATTTTGCTTTGCAGCTTCTTCTTTATTTGCTTTATTCTCTTCTGAGAGCTTTTGCATATTAGCTTTATTCTCTTCCGACATTTTCTGCATATTAGCTAGGATTGCCGCTAATGTATTCTGTAATTCTTGTGATTCTGCCATATTGATTATTTATTTTTTTATAAATTTAGTAAACTTTTTTTTATATATCGTAACGGCACTATTTTTAATACTTATTATTATGAATAATGTCTGTTTATGTTACTTATTATTATAGTTCAGTATCTCAATCAAATGTAAACAAGCCTAATCTAACACAAATACAAATAATAATTCAATCTCCACATAGACAACTTACTACTATTATTCAAATATCTGATAAGAGAGCGTATTCAAACTTTTATCTATACTCCCTGATACCACAGAACAGCACACACAAATAGTTCAATGAATTTAGTCTCTACACAGTCAAATAAATATTTCTTTTTTTAAACTTTCTCCAAATATCTTTATGCATCAGATCAAATTTTATTATACTAATAAGGATATAGTGAGTGTGTAAATATCACAAACAAGTCTATTAAGAAGGAGATGGAAAAATTATTTATTATACACACAAATATAGTTTTTAAGAGGTATATTGTCTTATAAATTGTCATGTATTGTAATTTGCAGTAATAGTTTATAATGTTCGATAATATATTGGTTTTACTTGATTGAGGGTACGACCTCAGTACATGCAATCCTCCACTTCCTACCGCAGCTCCCGTCCTGGCATCCTTTTCGTCCGGCGCCCTCTTCGTCATGTCGTCCTCTTCTCAAATACGTTAAACACACAATGCTTATTATTTTCCCTAGAATAGTTTATTGTTAATTGATATGTAAATTTTATCAATCTCAGGGTGAATATGGGTATCAATTTAATAAGGTGTATTAGTCGTACACCTTCCATGCAATCTTGAAGTGTTATATTCCCTAAGCGGATATCTTAAACTTACACGAAAAGCACTATACTATATTATAATTCTATTTAAATAATTGACCCACTGGGCTCTGTTCGCAGAACTTCGTACAGAATACCAAGGATTATGTTAAGTTTTACTTTTCTATGTTTGCTCGAGAAAAACTTGCATGCACGAGCACAACTTCACCTTGCAACTGATACAGACAGACTGTGTCGATCTTTATTCTACAGAGAAAGAATGTTACTGAATTTAATGTTTTCCGTTTGGCTAAACCCAAGTCACATGATTGATGCTTTCAGCAGATATAAACTTTTCCAGAAAGAGTTTGTATAAATATGCACTAACTTGCATTGAATTATCTACAAATTTTTATGGCCCTATTAATGATAAGTGTTTCAAATTGAGTTTCTCCTACTTAAAAAAACCATATTTCTAAAATAGCTATGCACCATAGAGTAAACATAAATTGAAGCTATTTACATAAATAATTCATTGTCAAAGTTTCACGTCGATCGGTTAATTACTGCAGAATTATAGTTAGATCATACTAAGTGTAAATAATTATAAAATCGAGAAATCTTACGTTACAAACTTATAATATAATATAGAGACGAAGAAAAAATAAGATTTAACGGAATCGTATTAATTATAAAGTATGAAACCGAACCTGTGACCCATAAATATTCCATCCAAGACCTGAACTGAATTAATTAGTGTTTTGGTAAAAAGGAATAGATTGTTGAAGAATTAACCAAACGAGGCAGAACATGTTAATTTTACTGCTGGACTTTTATACAAATAATTGAAGATAAAAGACGAAATGATGAGGATAAACTGTTGAAATAACGAGGAGACTAATGTTTTAATTAAATATACCAAAAACTTGAAGGCCAGAAGCTAAATCTCAAGCAATAATTCAAAAGTGAAACTACCCGATTGGTGAGATTGCTCCATAAATGTTAAAACAGACAATTGAACAAACTTTACTTCATTTAAAGAGCGAGTTACAGTGAAACACTATAACAGAAACAATATAAACCTTATAATAATGAATTTTATTTGTTAACTATAATTATTAGTATTAAGAGCTCCTGTTTAAATTGACCCACTATTCAACATACATCCACAACACCCAATTATTGAACCTTATTTATAAATATGCTGTTTTATTTTATAAGTATGATTTGTACAGTATTGACTTTACGTTTACATTAACCCTGATATTAAGATTTTTCATGTTATCCAACCGAAATGAGCTACAAATGTTAGAAAGGGACATTGAATGTCAATACAATTAAATAAATGTGAAAGAAAAGAGTAAATAAAAATAATTGAATTTAAGACAAGAACGAATAAAGAGTTGATTATTTATTCTAACATAAGAGTCTTTTTATAATATATGAGACAATGACGATGATGATGGTGATGATGTTGCCGATGCCGATTTCCTGTCACTAATAAAACCCCAAGTTTGGCCACATGAGTAAGTCATTTGCATCTTCCAGAGGCAGTCGAAAGATAGTACATTTCTACTTATGGCATTGTCTGAATTGCAAAATGTGTTTTGTAGACTTCAAATTTGATTAAATAACCATGTTTAATTATTGTCATTAATTCATTCATGTCTGGACAGGAGTTCTCTAACCAAGCAAAATACATGCGTACACAGAGATCATCCCCATTAGCAGCACAATACCTGTTTCTGCTGATACACAACACACTGCATAAAATCGACAGGTGATCATGTTTGACAGGCTAGAACCTGTAATCTTTGCCTGTACATACACTACTTAAAATTTTTTCTTACAACTTCTCTCTATGAATTATTTACAATAATACTGCCATTGTTAAATATGCAAATATATGTGTTGTTGCATATATTCCCCCAGGTGGTAGGAATTTGAATGGTATTCGTATTTTATTTACATCTTCACATACGTAATTATTCACATAACAATACGTTTTAAACTGCTTCCTATAAAAAAAGATTTAATCGAACATAGTAAACACTGCCATGGTGGGATACAAAATTCTGCCACCTTTCTTTTGACGTATTGTTCTCCGTTGACGATATCCTGTGTCACATTTACGTGCTTTGTAGGAAGAGGCTATATAACAATGATTTTTATACCTTTCCTTTTCATGGTGCTATTTTTACCTGTTTCTCTAACAACGTGCTGTTTATTCTGAGACTCGTACTGTGTTCACCCTGTGTGTACTCTCTCTCTGTCTCTCTCTCTCTCTCTCTCTCTCTCTCTCTCTCTCTCTCTCTCTCTCTCTCTCTCGGGAAATAATTTCTCTTTGTCTTCTCTCACTTCGTTGTTCATATCGTTTTGCTCTTCTCCAACCTTGCTTGCATTTCTCTCTTCATAGTGATTCTTTCTCTTTCGCCCAAAGTTTTCTCTTACACTCTCCTCTCTTCTTTCTTGCAGTTACTTTTGGTTGCCATCACATATCATCTCTAGAGAATTGCTTTAATTTTTGTAATCTGTGTGAGCAAATTTAGTAATTATTCAATGGTTTTAATTCCTTGTGTATATATATATATATATATATTACTAATCTTATATTTCAGTTCAAGTGGTATGCTAATTGTAACAGTAACTTGTGTTCAGTGAATTTTGATTTGCTCCTTAATTTTACTCCTTTCAACTGGCTGAGTGATGTTCTCTTCAAGCATAAGTTTTCCATGTGTTTAATATCTGCCACAATTGGTATCTTACCTGCCTTTGTGTATCAATATTCCAACAGCAGCGGTATTCAAACAAGTCTTATGTTGTTCACAAATAGTTTACTTGCTCAATCATGTGGCAGCAGAATCTTGAAAATGTTTATTTACTATGCAAGCTTCTCTGTCAATTATATTATTACTTATCGATTCTATTTCTCATTCACTATTCAGATGGAATTCAGGTTGATTGTTCTTCAATCCTTGAATATTAAATTAGTCCTCTATTCTGTACGTGTAGGATACACAATCATCTGAACCAGTCTTCTCTTTATTTACATTTTAAGATTTTCTACTTCAATGTGTAAATCATTGTAGAACGTATTTATTTGACTTGGATGTCCTTTGTTTTGGTAGACAATGGGAGTTTCCAATGAGTAGTTCAGACTTCTAACACTTGTGTCATGTTTTCAAATACCCTTTTACTGACTTAAAATCACACACACACAGTTTAAAAATCAACATGTGTTCACTTTGACAAGCTACAGCTTGTAAGCTTTCCCTGCTTACACATACACATAGCATTACTTAAACTATTTTTAACAACTACTCTATAGTAATTATTTACAAAAATTCTAGTGGTGTTAAATATGCAAATGTGTGTGTGCGTGTGAGTGCCATTCACCTTTCAATTATATACACATTTGCTTATAAAAATCTACTATTCTTCCTATGAAGAGTAATGCAATACTGTAATCATACATAATGTAAGGTTAATTTTTGCAAGCCGAAAGCTACCTCACATACAGAACATGATTTTTTAAACACTATTTTCTACTGCTTCAGTGTTCCAATTATGAATTATTACAGTTGTGTATTCATTTGTTCCAGTGTTACTTATTTACATCCATGAATAATATCTGTGAAGAAGAGGATTCTACTCTGGATTGTGAACTATATAGGGGAAAGTCAATTCAGAATAGTCAGGGAGACCATCTGTCACCACACAAGTTAATACAATCTGGCATTAAGTATCAGTGTGATGTTTGTTCAAAATCATTTACTCAGTCAGGCAGTTTATCAAGACACAAGTTAATACATACTGGCAACAAGAAGTACAAGTGTGATGTTTGTTCAAAATCATTTACTCAGTCAGGCAGTTTGTCACAACACAAGTTCATACATACAGGCAGTAAGAAATACCAGTGCAATGTTTGTTCAAAATCATTTACTCGTTCAGGCTCTTTGTCAGAACACAAGTTAATACATACTGGCATTAAGAAGTACCAGTGTGATGTTTGTTTAAAATCATTTACTCATTCAAGCACTTTGTCAAAACACAAGTTAATACATTCTGGTATTAAGAAATACCAGTGTGATGTTTGTTCAAAATTATTTACTCACTCAGGCAGTTTGACAGAACACAAGTTAATACATTCTGGCATTAGGTACCAGTGTGAGGTTTGTTCAAAATCATTTACTCATCCTCGCTTTTTGTCAGAACACAAGTTAATACATTTTGGCGTTAATAAGTACCAGTGTGATGTTTGTTCAAAATCATTTACTTGGTCAGCCAATTTGTCACGACATAAGTTAATACATTCTGGCATTAAGTACCAGTGCGATGTTTGTTCAAAATCATTTACTCACTCAGACAGTTTGACAAAACACAAGTTAATACATTCTGGCATTAAGAAGTACCAGTGTGATGTTTGTTCAAAATCATTTACTCACTCAGCCAATTTGTCACGACACAAGTTAATACATACTGGCATTAAGAAGTACCAGTGTGATGTTTGTTCAAAATCATTTACTGATTCAAGCACTTTGTCAAAACACAAGTTAATACATTCTTGTATTAAGAAATACCAGTGTGATGTTTGTCCAAAATCATTTACTCACTCAGACAATTTGACAAAACACAAGGTAATACATTCTGGCATTAAGTATCAGTGTGATGTTTGTTTAAAATTATTTTCTAACCCACGCTTTTTGTCAGAACACAAGTTGATAATACATTCTGGCATTAAGAAGTACCAGTGTGATATGTGTTCAAAATCATTTACTCGTTCAGGCAATTTGTCAGAACACAAGTTAATACATTATGACATTAAGAAATACCAGTGTGATGTTTGTTCAAAATCATTTACTCATTCTGGCAGTTTGTCACAACACATGTTCATACATACAGGCAGTAAGAAATACCAGTGCAATGTTTGTTCAAAATCATTTACTCGTTCTGGCTATTTGTCAGAACACAGGTTAATACATATTGGCATCAATAAGTACCAGTGTGATGTTTGTTCAAAATCATTTACTCACTCAGGCAATTTGACAGAACACAAGTTAATACATTCTGGCATTAAGTATCAGTGTGATGTTTGTTTAAAATCATTTTCTAACCCACGCTTTTTGTCAGAACACAAGTTAATACATTCTGGCATTAAGAAGTACCAGTGTGATGTGTGTTCAAAATCATTTACTCGTTCAGGCAATTTGTCAGAACACAAGTTAATACATTATGGCATTAAGAAGTACCAGTGTGATGTTTGTTCAAAATCGTTTACCCAGTCAGCCAGTTTGTCACGACACAAGTTAATACATACTTGAATTAAGAAATACAAGAAATTTGTCAAAACATGAGTTAATACATTCTGGCATTAAGAAGTACCAGTGTGATGTTTTCAAAATCGTTTACTCATTCAGGCAGTTTGTCAGAACACAAGTTAATACATTCTGGCATTAAGAAGTACTAGCATGATGTTTGTTCAAAATCATTTACTCAGTCAAGAGATTTGTCACAACACAATACATTCTGGCATTACGAAGTACTAGTGTGATGTTTGTTCAAAATCGTTTACTCATTCAGGCAGTCTGTCACAACACAAGTTAATACATACTGGCAGTAAAAAATACCAGTATGATATTTTTTCAAAATCATTTACTCAGGCAATGTGACTAAACACAAGTGAATACATTCTGGCATTAACATGTACTATGTTATGTTTTTCCAGAATCATTTACTACATCAGACAGTTTGTAAAAACACAAGTTAATACATTCTGGTTGGTATTAAGAAGTACCAATGAGTTGTTTCTACAGAAGTATTTAATGTGGCGTAGCCTGTTGTGTTATAAATAACATGCTGGCATAAAAGAATAACAGTGATGTTTGTAACAAAATTTTCTGTTTGTAAATTTTGAGTATAAATTAATCCATTATACTATTATGAACCATTACTGTGTGGTATGTAAGAATAGTTTTTATTCAAAAAGTTTTAGCAATGTAATAAAACTTATTAATATGTTTTTAAACAGAAACCCTTAAACAAGCGATTATACATACAAATTAAATTATGCTGTAATATTGCGACTGAATTATGTAATATGTCTATATTTGGCACTACAAAACAGTGAAATTTGTAACAATTAAAAATCATTAAATTATACATTGTAATGTAGTGTGACATTATTGGTACACATTTATCCTCTAATTAAATTTTTCACTGCATGAGTTATAATGATATATGTATGTTTAGTTGAAATAATAAGTCTTTGTTTCTTGCCATACATAGATTATACTTCTCATACAAGATTTTTGTCTGGCTGCTACAACCTTCATGATGACAGAGTCCTGGGGTCTTAACACATCTGCGTTATTGCTGGCAAAATGATTCACACGGGTATGTCCCTTAAGTTAATGTAGCTTGGCATTTCACAACTTGTAAGCTGTAATTAAAGGTCATAGGTTATTTCATCTAGCATACTTTTGATTGCTGCATACATACTGTTTCTTTACAATTCAACATTAGTTCAGTGCATTACTGACAGATATCTCAAAACTGCTAATTTCCGATGCTTTAGATGTCAATGTTTGTAATGGTTCCTTGTTTTGAACTACACATTTGGTATAGTGTTAGCATGTGGAGTGTTTGAATTTTTGAGTGATTTTTTTTTTTGAATTTTTATATTACAAAGTGACTGATAACTTCTTGACTGAAGATAAAATAATATTGTAATTTAATTTCAAATCTGGATCTGAATTGAATAATGTAGAAAATGAAGAGACATTTTGATCTGACAATACAGGTAAGCCTACATAATTTGAGGTTACTTCATCTCACTGTTTACTGCCAGTGTCCAAGATAACGAACTACAGCAAGTGTTATGAATGGCAGGACACCAGAATAGTGCGGACGCCCTGGTACATACTTTGCAGTTTGAGGTCGCCAAATCAGCATCTGGGTGGACAAGTCATAAAGTGCCTGCTGAAAGATCGCAATGACACAGACGAGGAAGAAGAACAAGGAACAGAGACTCGACGGTTGGCACCACAGAATAAAATAAGAAAGCATGGAATACCAAAGTGTTATAGATATGGGAAACTTGGACTTCTACAACAAGATTGTTGGGTAGTAGGAAATTTAGCAGCAGGGAAACAAGCAGTAGTCAGTACAGCAAGGCGTGTGCTGACTAACTGTAGGAACGAAGCCCCTAGACAATACGCAATTTCTACACTTCAGAAAAACAGCAGGAGCTTGGTGGTTACTGGACTCGTACAAGAAAGGCCAACCTCGATTACAGTTGACACAGGTGCAACAATTTCCATTGTGCGGCCTGACATGGTGGAAGATCTCAAGCCATTCTGGTGCTCTTGCAGCTTGCGAACAGCTACTGGACGGCCTGTAAAAATGTTTGGAAAAGTGTAGCTACATCTACGCCTTGGTCAACTTGAGTTTAATCACCAAGTACTTGTTGCAGACATTGTGGATGAAGCAGTTCTTTGTGTGGATGTTACGAACGCATACGGATTTATAGTTACTTCAAAAACAATGTCTTGAGAATCGGGGTAGAAGAGGTAATGCTCTCCACAATGACTACATAAGAAAAATCGATGGACGTGATAAACCAAGTGACCATAACTGTTCCGCTAAACTCCGAAAAGATCATTTTTAGAACTGAGGTAGGTACATTAAAATTAAAGTTAAGGGCATATGCGCAGAAACCAATTTATGGATGGATGAGTGCACTTTGCAATTGTGAATGGTGGGAGGCTAAGGGAGAATCAGCTGGTAAAAAGTGAAGGTGTTGCCAACTTTCCGTGTGATGTTTTAGTTACCCATACATTGTTAGTTACTGTATGATGTACTATCTCAGTCTTGCATTTGTTATTACTATTTCAATTTATTATTAGTTATATAGTTTTACAGTTCCTCATTTTTATTAGTTATTCAATTTTTTAATTAATTTCTATTGGTAGTTTTTATTCTATAATTATATATTATCATAATTATTTGTGTTATCATACAGTAACGAGATTTGATAAAATGGATACTTCTCCTTCAACTAGCGAAGACAGGAAAGTTATTCATAGTAAAGCACGGGAAGTAATAATACACAGTTTTTTGTTGTCCAGGATTAAAAAGATTCTTGCAATTAAATTAATATGAACGCGTTCCTTTATGTAATTATAGACTGTAGAAATAGTCGAGTGTAATTAAGGAGTGGAAGTGTACAGTTAGCAAAATCCATTGTGATAAGAATGATCAGAAAGGCTGTAGTTTTTTATGTCTCAGCAGTACACAATGACAGAATCAAATAACACTCATATGTTTATAAAACATTCTGATATGTAACAGCAACAAATTCCGATACGTGTGAACAGTACATATCATTTGCTTGATTTGTATAGTAATACAATTACAATATTATTATTATTATTTGATTTACGTCGGAAACAGCAAACGTATAATTCTTTTTTTTAAGCCAGCTGTGTGACTAGGCACACACACACACACACACACACACACACGGATAGAGGTTCGTGGTGACACATTTACAAACATTAACAGTTGCAAGTTTTTGTTACAATTAGAAATGATATTCATAGGTTGGCAACAGCATCGCTGATAACAACAATTCTCTTCTCACATCTCACAGTGACTCCCTCCACATCGCTTTTCCCTTTGACTGTAAGTGTTTCACGCAATTCCATGCCCTTAACTTTCAATTTTGCTATACTAGGGACAACCAGTGCTCTATATTCAAACCCCATGTAGTCAGCACACCGGGCATACTAATTGCCAGAAGTTTAGTAAAACCTGATGAAACTGGAAATGTACCTATTAGAGTGGTGAATATTTTGGATCAAGCTGTCACTTTACAACGCAATACGCTCCAAGGCAACTCCTGTGGTCTGGTAGCTGGAATGACACAACAAAGATCCAGTGCTTTGGGTACTTCCAAATTACCAGAGGAACTGCAGGAATTATTGAACAGATCTTCTAACAACCTCTCACGTGGTGAGGTAAAAAAAACTCAGAAGTTTTTACATGAATTTAAAGATTACTTTGCAGTTCGGGAACAGTCATTGAGAAGAACCTCTCTTGTACAACATCACATCAATACCAGGGACACAACACTGATACGTCAACATCCTTGAAGGCCTCCATTAGCTAAGCAAGAGGAAATATCTTGGTTAGTACAGGACATGCTGACAGAGGGAGTAATCAAGCCTTCGTCAGTGTTTGGTCTTATCCGGTAGTATTGGTAGTGAAGAAGGATGGTGGATTGCATTTGTGTGTAGACTTCCGGAGGCTGAATGATAATACAAAGAAAGACTGCTATCCGTAACCTCGCGTTGACGATACACTCAACACGCTGTCTGGAGCACAGTGGTTTTCCACATTGAACCTAAAGAGTGGATATTGGCAAGTGGGTCTTCAGTAAGAAGACAAAGAAAAGACCGCTTTCTCGACCCAAGTGGCTTATTCCAATTTAACGTCATGCCATTTGGACTCTGTAATACACTGGCAACATTTGAAAGATTGATGGACCTGGTACTCTGAGGACTGACATGGAAAACTTGCCTTGTTTATTTAGACGATGTCATAGAATTCCGGAAAACTTTCAAAGACCATTTGGGAAACCTTAAGGTTCTGACTATAATTCATGGTGCCTAACTAAAGCTAAGCCCAAAAAAGTGTTCTCTATTCCAGAAGGAATTACAGTATCTGGGCCATCTGGTTTCAGCAGCGGGTGTTAGCATGGATCCTAATAAAGTAGACACCATAAGAGACTGGCCAGTGCCGAAGATTAAACACGAAGTTCAGAGTTTCCTGGGGTTATGCTCATATTACAGACGTTATGTGAAAGGCTTGGAAACCAGTATAACATGGTTGTAGGTGACTACTTTACTAAGTGGGTGGAAGCCTATGCAATTCCAAATCAGGAGGTTACCACTGTGGCAAAGGAGTTAGTTCACAATTTCTGTTGCCGTTATGGACGCCCCATGGAAACCCATACGGATCAAGGGAGAAATTTTGAATCAGGAGTTTTTAAAGAATTATTACATCTACTTGGAATTCGAAAGACCATGACAACGCCTCTGCATCCTCAGTCGGACGGAATGGTTGAGAGATTCAATAGGACACTTGAACAGCATCTTTCGAAAGTTGTTGAAGAGAACCAAACAGACTGGGACCAACGTATACCACAATTCCTCAGGGCGTATATAGGTCATCAATACACAACAACCCCAGCAAAATTGGTGTTTAGGCAGGAGATTTGTCTTCCTGGGGACTTGATGTTCGGATCACCTGAGACTCGGTCCCAAGAGCCACAGAACTATTTCTTGCAATCAGAAAACCAACTGCGAGAAATGAATCGCTTGATAAGAGGACGGCTAAAGATTGCCAGAGATAAAATGATAACTCGGTACGACATTCGCAGCAATAGTGTGGGTTTCCAAGAAGGAGATCAGGTCTAGTTGTTCAACCCAAAGCGCCATCGTGGTCGCTTACCTAAGCTTCAGACTAACTGGGAAGGACCCTACACTGTGAAAAAAAGAATCAACGATGTGTATAGGATTCAACAGGAAGGACAGCGAAAGTTCAAAGTTGTCCACCTAGATCGCCTAGCCAAGTATAACTTCAAAGACGGTTTGCCAGCTCGGGACGAACAGGCTTAAGGAGGAGGCAGTGTTATGACATTACAGAACAGTCTACGTGTTTATCGAATGTACCAGAGGAATCCGGCTGTAATCTGTGGTGTACGTGTATCTCGACGCATTAGCTAGACTGTGCCAGAAACCGCGCGAACTGTGTCAAGGCCGCAATGAATTATGCTCTAATGTTTTCCTTTATTGTTAATGTGCAGTATGGAATATTCTAGTATTTTAGTGGGGTATAAATACAAGTACTCAATTACATTCAGTTTCAGTGTGAGTTGTGATATATCTCAGTGCGGTTTAGGTATTGTAGCAAAGTGTTGTGTTTTATGTGCTGTGCAGGATTGTTGACAATTGTGATTTATATTAGTAGACATTTTTATTGTGTGTGAACAATTTTTGTTTGATTTGTTGTAAGAGACTGTCTTGTTAATTACAAACTGGTTTATTGTGATAATTAAAGCTGGTGATTAGTGATGTAATTGGTATCTTGTATTTTGTTTTCCAATGTATCATACGTTGATCAGTAGCCCATTGTAACAATATGTTTCTTGAAGTGATCCCCTCCAGAATGTAGCTCTAGAACACCATTGTGTGTGTCGCCCACATTGATAGAACCCCCCTCCAGTGTGTTGGTCACATGTTATTATGATTCAGCAGACAAAACCTCACCCTTTAGTTCTTATTTGATAGATTGAGTTATTTAGTCAGCTAATCAAAGAATTGTCTTTTCATATGGAGGTATGTATGTATAAGTATGTGTGTGTGTGTGTGTGTGTGTGTGTGTGTGTGTGTGTGTGCAACCTGAAATAACCTGTACAATGTACAATAACCTGTCAGCAATAGAATGAGATATAAAATAAATTGTTTGTGTTTTGCAAACACAAGGGGGACGTTGATTAAGAAATACCAAGTATACATTTTATATAATTGTATTTTTTTTTTTAATTACAAAGAGTATAACAAAAAGATTGGTGAATTGTTTTGCTGGTAGGGCAAAGGGCGCTGGAAAAAACAAGTTCTGAAGGCGGATAAAAGTTTGATAAATACTAATCTAATCCTCTTGTCACTATTTACTAGACAGTAAAAGAAAGCATTGCAAATATAATTCAAATGGAGATTTCACTGATGTTAGCCTGACTGAAAGAAAGTGTTGTGGGCTCAAATTTGTAGTTACTGTGTCGGAAAATAAGAATATTATGTACAGAAAATTATACATTGTAAACTTATGAATACAGTGGATAGTTATTTTACCTAAGTCAGACCCTTTTTCTTATGTGAAATGAAATAGGGACATCAAATATGACTTCAAAAAGTGATTAGTGAGGAACTTTTTCAATTTTTTTCAGTAATTTAATCAGTGGGAAAGTTGTACCCAATAATTTGAAATTAGTTACGAACTGTACAAGTTTGAACAATACAATCTGCGTTGGACCAAGTGTATTAAAGTTGGGGGAGATTATGTAGAAAAATAAAATCATTTTTGTAACAATTAAGGCCGGCCGCACACTGCACCAGACATTTGCTTCAGACAAGACAGTTTGTCTCAGACCGTTTGCCCGCGGACAAACGGTCTGGGACAGGCAGTATCAGACAAAACACCGCTACTTTACTCAGTGTCGTCATGGCTTCCGATGATGAAGAAGTGGCAGCAGCAATTTATTATTTTTTGTGTTTAGAAGAGGAAAATTACATTCATAGGAATTGGTGGGTTCATCCTTCAAATCAGAAACGTAATTTAACAGGTTTTATAAATGAACTTCATGAGGATCCAAAAAAATTTAGAAATTTTACAAGAATAAGTATTGAAAGTTTTGAACATGTTCTAAACTTGATTAAATTCTGTATCCAGAAAAATAACACTTATTTCAGAAAAAGTATACCACCTGAGGAAAGGTTATTAATAACTCTGAGGTAAGTTTTAAATAAATAAATTAATATATATATATATATATATATATATGTGTGTGTGTAATATTTAAACCAGATTTTTAGTATTACACAATAACACAATAGCAGTTAATTATTGGTATACAATTAACGAAAAACATGATGGTTTTTTTACCATAACCTAAAAGTATCTTTACTTAAAATAAATGAATTGGCCTTCTTATTATCAACATTTAATTACTTCCTTCCCAGTTATTTTGTCCATATGGATTTTGTACTGGCTGCAATGCAGAGTAAGTGCGTCCTTCAACACTCATTGTAGGAATAATTGATCTAAAATTATTGTACATAGGCGGAGAAGTCACATCACTGTAAGTTGAGGGGGGCCTAGATTGTTCCTGTTCTTCTGCATCAACAAATCCATTTACTAATTTCACCAATGCTTCTTTAAATGATCTTTGCCTCTTTGCACTTAGTCTTTCAATATCAGGCAGCAGTCCTTTAAAGAAGTTAATCAATGGCGGATCTTGTTGAAGTGCTGTTCTAGTTTTTAGAAATTCAGCCATTGGCCCAGCTAATACTTCAGTTGGCGTAGGTTTTTTTTCGTTTAACTGAATATGCACGCGTGTTATCAACTACTGGTTGAGTTTCTGAGATATACGTGTCATTGCTCTCCATTGTGACTACATCAGACTCTTCGATAATTTCTTCATCGACATCGTCAGTTGACATATTGGATTCCATTGGCTTATGCTTATTAATAAAATTGTCTAAAAAACTCATGGAATCTGCCAAGTACCATTTTTTCTTACTGGAGGCGCCAGAACCACTGGGTTTATATTTGACATCTCTGACATACCTTCTGTAAGAGTTCCACAGATTTTGCCATTTAAGTCGACAATCGGCGGCTGAAAACAATTACAGTTATGTGTAGATTGTTATAAGATTTTTCTTAATGTTACATGTACATTACTCTCATACATTTATGGTAGATGTTGATTTTAATTGACTAAATAAGATAAGGTTGTACATATTTATTAATCAGCTTATTAGTTTTTATGTGGCATATTAGTTATTAATCAGCTTTTCACAGGGTCTGTATAATTTTACTCTCTTGACATCTCTATACAAAAACGTTTACCAACCATATATTTTGTCATTGTTATAATTATTTACAGATTCCTGGCAACTGGGGAGCGTTTCCAATCACTCCATTATTATTTTTGCATTGGCGCTACAACAGTAGGGAAGATAGTTCTAGAAACTTGTAAGACCATTTGGGAAGTATTGCAACCACTGTACATGATACCTCCAACTCACGAAAAATGGAAAGAAGTAGCAGAATGCTTTGAACATTTGTGGAACTACCCCAACTGTTGTGGCGCAATTGACAGCAAGCATGTGCGCATGGAGTGTCCTATAAACTCTGGATCTGCTTATTACAATTACAAAAACTTTCATTCAATTGTGCTTCAAGCTGTTGTGGATGCAGACGCTAAATTTTTAGCTGTTGATGTGGGTGATTATGGCAGAAATAATGACAGTGGCGTGTTCAAAGTGTCATCTTTTGGAAAATTATTTTTGGATAACAACCTGGACCTTCCTGCTCCAAGAAAACTGTCACCGGATGAGTTTCATTTTCCATATGTTTTTGTAGCTGATGAAGCATATCCACTAACAAGAAATTTAATGAGGCCGTTTTCGAGGAATTCACTGACACGAGAAAGAAGAATTTATAATTACTGCCATTCAAGAGCACGAAGAATTGTTGAGTGTGATTTTGGAATGCTAGTGAAAAAATTTCGTATGTTTGAAACATGCTTTTTGATAGGTCCAGAAAATGTAAAAATAGTTACACTTGCAGCTTGTGTGCTGCACAACATGATAAGAGAAAGAGGTCAGCTTGCAGACATACATCAAGAATTGCTGGAGCTTGAAGAAGAGATCGATGATGATGTTCATGACATAAACAATGCAAGAGCCTCACGAGCAGCTTATGCTGTGAGAAATAAATTTGTAGATCACTTTAACTCAGCACATGGCAGTGTTTCTTGGCAAGACAAGATGGCTCTAATAGATTAATGTATGAATTTAACCAAGGTGATGTAGGCCTTATATAGGTGCCTCAATAGGTAACAGACATATTTGAGGCTAGCAGGACAATATTATATTGTACAAGGATTATTTAAAGAATAAGTTTATTAATTCCTTATATGAAACATTAGGCTAGTAATTAAAAAACGTAAAAACTAACTTTGTTTACATTATATTCTGGTAGAATAATGTATATTTCCAATGTACTACATAAAAAAAAAACATAATTAATAGTCAATCGTCCAGGCTATTTATGTTTATACACACTTCAATTCTGCTCCTTTAAAAAATTTTGCTCCTATATAACTTCTAGACAAAAACTTCTATTTGATTCTTTTTTTATGAAAAACTCTTCACATTGTTAAATATAAGCTAACCATCAGTATTAGTAGTCTACTATAAATGTAAACTAGACATATCAATCAAATAAAATATTTAGTGTTACGTGGTGGATCGCCTGGCAACGTAAAAATAATAACGTCCCCTTTCTGATTTTTGTACTGTGTGGGATACACAGTTCCCCCAGTGCAACATGTCACTTTAATACACAATAATAAGTGTTATTTCATTTTTGGTTCAGTGTCTTTGTGCCGCCCCTTGGCAAGACAACACAAAAATCGGGAACTAGTTTAATTCTTTACCAGTAAACTAAACCAGCTGCCGTTGTTAGTAAAACTCTTACTAACAAATTACAAAACAAGTATGATATAGGAAACTGACAAGGTTTGCATAAACTTATTCACTCACTAGGTATTAGCTAAAACATCTCTTTATTGCTATTGAAATATTAATCAAACATTATTCCTGATTTTAAAGAAAGTTATTTTAGTAAATAGTGCTTTTACTGCTTCAAAGATCTTAATTATATTATTCTTGTTATATCAAAATTTATTCATATAACTGTTAGTTTTAATACCACGGATCCGGGTCTCAATTTTCTCAAAATTATTAATTTATCAATATATACATTACGGTTACTATTACTTCTTACAAAATTACAAAATATACAAATCTGATAATTTGTTCATTACATTGCGAAAGTTCTTTAAAGTTCTTTGTTACTTCTTATTAAGGGGAAATTTACAAAAGTTGTGGTTTGATATCACCTGAGGTTGTTGTTGTATTCTTGGGACATCTCCAGTTGTCTTCTACGGGTTGAGTACGTTGCTCACTTGAAGCTCTCGAAGATAGGTTGTTTACTTGTAGTTCCAAATGTTGTAATTTCACTTTTCTTAGTGCAGATTCTTGTAGTTCACATTTTCTTTATTTTAATTACAGTTATAGTTCTCACTTTGCAGTACTACAGTCTAGTAGTTAACTATGTTACACTTACATTTGATTTTGTTTTTAAGAGATGTGTTGGCTACCTTTTTTTATTTTATTTATATATTTTCTCACAAACTCTAGACACTACATTATTCACAATAACAAGATTTCACGCTGGATATACTTCTAGAGAACATACACATACGTATATGTGTACAACACCAAAACTCACGTCTACTCATTGCGACGTTCTACGGCCGAATGCGCGTACGGTTTAGGGGAGAGGGCTCAGTAAGCTAGGGCGTATTTACGCGCTAAGAAAATAGTTCGTACTTTTCCTATTATTATTTATTCATTAATTAGAAGATAAATACTTTGTTTATTTTATTATGACTTAGGGATTTCTTTATTTCTCTAGTCGCATTTTTAATTATTTAAGTAATTATTATTATTATTCACTACTTAATACTTTTCTTGGCGTGTTGGTACTGGAAGGTTTCAAGTTGATTCAGGAATCTGGGTATAGGTAAGGGTGTATGATACTCTTACTTATTAAAATTAAAAAATTTTAATCTGTGCGATTTTTTGATACATTTAAAATCGTCACATCCTCCTGCACTTAACAATGAAAAACAGGGGGGTGTAATAATATAATTCTAATAAACAATTATATTTCATACTGAAATTTCTCTCTCTCAGCTTATTTCTATTCATCAATCGATTATCTTATACTTATGTCACATTTAAATTCTACTACATCTACTATATAAAATACACAAAACGTAAATCTACCTTATTTTAATTCTTATATCTACTACCGGTTTTTTCTTGAATTGCTCACTCGTTTTACGGAGTTATACTCATGAGTATTTTACTAATAATAATACCGTATTGTAAGAACAATAGAATTACTTTTAGTTTACAGCGCTAAAGATTATTTTTCTTTCTTTCTTTCTCTTCATCTTCATTATACTTGACATCAGATTTCTCATGTATAATACCATTCTCGCAGGACATTAGCTAAGGTTGATCAGGCCTCGCTTGTATTCGTACGAGGGGGTTTTGAGTTTATAGTTACCTATAGTATAGGATGTTACACAATCTTATCCTATTTCGGCATAAGTCTATACAACATATTTTATTCTTAATACTTAGATAGTATTCTAGGTTTTCTATCTTTCTCGTAGTCTTCCTTCTGTATCTTGACACGAAAAACATTTTTTTTATTTGAGACAAATGACTTCTGCGAACGTAATTTTCTGTATTGGGTTCATACAGAGCTACAGTAACGGGGGTGATGAACTTACGAATTTGGTAGGGGCCACACCATCGATAAGATAGTTTCGAAGTGATCTTATCAACTGCTTTACTCATAGGATGAGTTTTATATATGACTAAATCACCTATTTTATACTTTATTAGCTTATTATTATTCTCATGATACTTCCTTGATTTCTGTAAATTAGCTCTCAGATTTGCACGAGCTTCGTTCCATATTTTTCGTATGTTATTCCCATTCATGTCGCGGGGTAATAACTCATTGATTTTCCACTTTGTGGTTAAAGGATGGTTGGGTTTGTACTTGTACAGTAAATCAAATGGTGTTGATTTATGACCTTCGTGATACGCTGAATTGAATGCAAATTGTATCCACGAAATATTTTGATCCCAGGTTGTCTGGTCTTTAGCATGATAAGATATTAATGCTGATTTTAAGTTACGCAAGTATCTTTCTGCTATATTTCCTTGCGGTCTGTACTCGGTCACGGTAATATGATTTATACCTAATTTAAAACACATGTCATTAAATTCTTTCGATTTAAACTGGGGTCCATTGTCAGATATTAAGCTTAAAGGAGTGCCATAGTCTTTAAATAGTTGTTCTTGTAGAATTTTAATTGTCGTAGATGCTAATGCACGACGCATAGGATACATCCACACGAATTTAGTGAATGAGTCTACACAAATTAACAGCATAGTATTTCCGGATTTAGAGCGGGGATAAGGTCCAGAATAGTCGATGTATATTTTCGAGAAGGGAGTAGTAGGTATTTCGGAGATTAATTTTCCGACTTGACTGGTTCTTGCTGGTTTGCTCAGCGCACAAATTTCGCATTCTTTCATGAACTTTTTTATTTCACTATTCATGTTTTCCCAGTGGTATTCCTTGCGAATACGATGTATCGTTTTCCTAATTCCCATATGAGCTCCAATTGTAGATGAATGGTAGTACTCCATTAACATGGGTTTGATTATTTCCGGGGCGATTATTCTTAGTAATTTTCCGTTTGCCTTCTTAAAACAAAGTACTCTTTTACTCAAGATATATTTATCAGAGTTATTTCCTTTTTCTATTTGTTCGATTATTTTACACAATTTCGGATCTTGTTGTTGGTGATATGCTATATCCTTAAATGCAAGGGGAAAATTAGTAATTAGTGTATTAACGATAGTGGTTTCAATATTGTCTTCTCCAGATCTTGTATTGGGTAGTTGGAACATGCGGGATAGAGTATCGGCCACTACATTTTGAGTTCCACGAATATGTTGCACTTTGAACTTGTAGCAATTTAATCTTAACACCCATCGTCCGATACGACCTAATTGCTTTGGGTGATTTAATAACCATGATAAAGCTTGATTATCGGTTTCTAGTAGAAATTCGTTGTGTTCCAAAAATGGTTTGAATTTATCAAAAGCAAATACTACGGCTAAACATTCAAGTTCATAGGCTGAAAACTTCCTTTCTTGCTCGGTCAGTGTCCGGGATGCATAACTGATCGGGAGTCTAGTATTATTTATTTCCTGGTATATTACGGCTCCTAATGCTACACTTGAACTATCGGTCTGTACGATAAATGGTTTACTGAAATCCGCTAACTGCAATACAGGAGGGGATATAATACTTTCTTTAAGTGTTTCAAACGCTTCTTGATGTTGAGTAGTCCACTCGAATTTTGTTCCTTTCTTTCTTAAGGCATTCAATGGGGCTGCTATATCTGCTAAGTGGGGTATATACTTATGAAAATAATTAATCATACCTAAAAATCTAGCTATACCTTTGACTTCTCTGGGAGGTAAAAATTCTCGGATTGCGCGTGTACGTTCGGGATCGATGGTAACCTTACCTTCGGCTGATACTATGTGACCTAAAAATGAGAATTGTTTCACTGCGAAATTAACTTTACTAGGGTTTACGGTCAGTCCGGCTTTCTTTAACCGGGATAATACTTCACGCAAGTGATCAATATGTTGATCCATTGACTCACTATATACTACTATATCGTCGAGATAATGATATACAAATTTAAATTTAACATCATGGAAAATTTTTTCTAACAGTCGACTGCATACTGAACTTCCTTGTGATATACCGAATGGTACTCTCGTAAATTGATATAGATTAAATGGGACAGCAAAAGCAGTTAAATGTTTTGATTCCTCAGCTAGTGGAATTTGATGGAATGCTTGGTTAAGATCCATTATGGTGAAGATTTTCGCTTTTGTAAAATAGTGAAACGCACTGTGTATGTCTGGCAGTGGTATCGATTCAAATTCTATACTCTTATTTAGTTGTCTATAATCCACGACTAGTCTATGTTTGTCAGTTCCTTTTGGTACTAGGAATGCAGGCGATGAATATGGAGACGGTGATGGTTCAATGACGTGCTGATCAAGGAGTTTGTTAATGTGGTTTCTCATGATTTCCATCTTGGGCGGAGATAGTTTGTATGGGTGGAGTCGTATTACTTTGTTGTCACTAAGATTTATTTTATATTCAATTAAATGAGTTAATCCTAACTTGGGGGTGAGTACAGCAGAAAAATCTTTTATTAACTTTTGGATTCTTAGTCTCTCATTTCCTTTTAAATGACAGACTCGATTCATTAGGCTCTGAATGAATATTTGTGGTTTCACTAACAGTGTCGTTACTTAATTCGGAGTCGAACTGATATTTTTGAGTACGATCAAATCTGAAAAAATATTGTTTTGCATATATATCAAGGATTAAAGCAGTTTTTCTTATAAAATCCGCGCCTAATATTAAGTTCTGTCCTAACTCTTCAGCTACTAGTAGGGGAGTGTACCAAGTAAAATTCTGAATTTTTAATTTCACCGTAATACTGTGAGATATCTTTAGGTTTTGTTTATTTGCGGTAGTACACTTTATGTTCACCATTTGGCTACGTTTAATCAGTTTATGATTAGCTAATAAGGTGGCTAACTGTTTACTAATTATACTACGGGTAGATCCTGAATCAATTAAACCAAGGGTTTTCGTTGCTCCAAGGTCTATCTGTACATAGAGTAGTTGGCATATACTTGTTTTACATGCACCAATAGAGTTGCACTTCTCGATAAATTTTGTTAAATAAGGGTCTCTGCGTTTATTTTTACTCATCTTTATTTGACGCTTAGTATTGTTGTTACCTTTCCTTCGAGTGCTTCGGAAGACGTAGGATTTTCGGTCTTCCAGCTTCACACATTTTTTGATTGGTCGGTTTTCTGTAGATAACGCTTTTGTTTACATAACTTGCTAATATGTCCGGCCTTTCCACAGTTATAACATCTTCTTTCCTCACTTACTTCGCTCGTAGGTTGTCGGGATTTTGGTTTAGAGTATGAAACATGGGGATAGTTTTGGGTTTTATGTGTACTTACGAATCGCTTATCGCGGTAGTTTCGGGTATCATTTCCAATAGGTCTAGTTTGGAATGAATTTCTTTGTTGACTCTGGGACATAGAAACACTTCTATTCTGGTCAGAATACCAGACGTCGGACGAATGTATACAACATAGTTCTAGTTCCGTAAAAGTTGTAGGTGGCTTCACGAGTGCTAGTCGAGATCGCTCCTCGGGGGATAGTCTTACTATGATATTGTCTACTAACTGTTGTTCGCTCCATTTAACTTGTAACAATAAAGCAGATTCTCTTACTTCAGAAATATAATGAGCTAGTCTCTCGTATGTACCTTGTGCACGAAGTACTAAGTTTCGCTTCAATTCTTCGTAGATACCGGTGGGAATGAAATGTCTTATTGGTGTGGTATGAAGCTCTTCTACCGATTGATTATACCTTAGGGAGTCTAACACTCTATCTTTTAATGGAGATCTACACTTAGGTAAAATAACTTGCAAAATCTGGTTATCTCTTAGTTGTTGCAGTTCCTTTAATTCTAAGATATGTTTGATAAAATTAAGGAGCTTTGTAATATTCAGTCTATCAGTGATTTGTATATTGGACAAAATACTTTCTACAGGGTGGGTTATTATTCCATAGAGCTCGGGAGTTAGATTTATTTGGCTCATCATTCTAGGATTTTCCGCAGGTTGATTAGTCCGCGAATGAGAAGGTAATACGTAGGTATGGGTCATATTTTCTAGTTAATTAGGGAGTGACGTAACGTTTACTGCTTGAATATTTACTTGACTACCACTTAACCGTTCCTTGAATGGATCTATATTGGATTCCTGCAGAATCTGAATTTTTGCAGTACCGTTTGGTTGTTCTTGAGTCGGCGATTGGGTAGGTGAAATATTTAATTTCGTCATTGCTTCTTCGATTTCGTCTAATCTAAACAATTCGGATCGTCTACGTAATTCGCGTATTATCTCAGGTAATTGTTTTAATGCTTCCTCGGCGAATTTTTTTACATCAGGAGGGATATCTTTATCACCGGGCCAGGTCAACAAATTGGTGATACGACGGTGTAGATGCTCAATTCTTTGGGTGGTGCGTAATATTACTGCGGGGGATTTTTCATCACGCAGGGTTTGTGCGTACGAAGTTAGTTCTGTATACTTACGATAACACGTTTCTTTTTCGCTATTGAAATCTAAAACACTCAAACGACTTAATAATGAAGGTTTGTCCGGTTTATTTTCGCGTAACGTCTTGCGAAGTTCCGCGACAGTTACATCAGAGTAGGGGAGACCACGCCATGATGCTTCATATGTTAATTCGTCTTTCAACAAGAAATCGGGGTTAAATTGAGTCATTTTTTTATAATAACCACTTTAAACACACGACGTATTACGAACGACAAATCTTATGTCACTTACTTCACTTCGTTTTCACAATGTTTAAAAATAGATAACATTAATTCATTTAAACACATACACATATATCTTATTTCATATTAAGCTTTGGGATGTAATCTTATCTTAATGAATCAACATAACTTATTTCACAACAATTAAATTCTCAGTATTGACATATATAATTAATCAAAACAAAACGATAATACTATTTTAGTAGAGAGAAATTTCATATACGGAAAGTTCATTGATTTAACAAACAGCACAAAGAATCAGCTGTTTTGGGGTGTCGTCTAGTTGCATAGGGTAGTAATTCAGAACAATACAAAAACAGGAAAGAGCTTGTCTAACGTGGCTTTGTTTGCTTTAGGGAGGAGGGGTTATGAATGAGATGGGTTCTTACAAAGGGAAGAGTTTACATTCCTCAACACATATTTAACATGAACCAACTGGCTTGGAATTGACTTGTTTGGAATGGTTTCCCTACCAGCTATTACTTGCTTAACACGGCAAACTCGCGATACTAATATTATTATTATATAATTAAAATTTTACTCATTTATTTATTTTTTTTTTGTTTATTTCTGAGTGAATAAATTTATGTTTGTCCTTTTTATCGTTAACGACTTATAAACTTACACAACAACAATTACATAATTATGTTGCAATTTTCTGTACGTGACACTCTGTAAACAATCTTTTGTTTTACCAAGTAAATTACACAATTTTAAATTCAGCAGAGTGGCGCAATTTTGTGCCGCCCCTTGGCAAGACAACACCAAAATCGGGAACTAGTTTAATTCTTTACCAGTAAACTAAACCAGCTGCCGTTGTTAGTAAAACTCTTACTAACAAATTACAAAACAAGTATGATATAGGAAACTGACAAGGTTTGCGTAAACTTATTCACTCACTAGGTATTAGCTAAAACATCTCTTTATTGCTATTGAAATATTAATCAAACATTATTCCTGATTTTAAAGAAAGTTATTTTAGTAAATAGTGCTTTTACTGCTTCAAAGATCTTAATTATATTATTCTTGTTATATCAAAATTTATTCATATAACTGTTAGTTTTAATACCACGGATCCGGGTCTCAATTTTCTCAAAATTATTAATTTATCAATATATACATTACGGTTACTATTACTTCTTACTAAATTACAAAATATACAAATCTGATAATTTGTTCATTACATTGCGAAAGTTCTTTAAAGTTCTTTGTTACTTCTTATTAAGGGGAAATTTACAAAAGTTGTGGTTTGATATCACCTGAGGTTGTTGTTGTATTCTTGGGACATCTCCAGTTGTCTTCTACGGGTTGAGTACGTTGCTCACTTGAAGCTCTCGAAGATAGGTTGTTTACTTGAAGTTCCAAATGTTGTAATTTCACTTTTCTTAGTGCAGATTCTTGTAGTTCACATTTTCTTTATTTTAATTACAGTTATAGTTCTCACTTTGCAGTACTACAGTCTAGTAGTTAACTATGTTACACTTACATTTGATTTTGTTTTTAAGAGATGTGTTGGCTACCTTTTTTTATTTTATTTATATATTTTCTCACAAACTCTAGACACTACATTATTCACAATAACAAGATTTCACGCTGGATATACTTCTAGAGAACATACACATACGTATATGTGTACAACACCAAAACTCACGTCTACTCATTGCGACGTTCTACGGCCGAATGCGCGTACGGTTTAGGGGAGAGGGCTCAGTAAGCTAGGGCGTATTTACGCGCTAAGAAAATAGTTCGTACTTTTCCTATTATTATTTATTCATTAATTAGAAGATAAATACTTTATGTTTATTTTATTATGACTTAGGGATTTCTTTATTTCTCTAGTCGCATTTTTAATTATTTAAGTAATTATTATTATTATTCACTACTTAATACTTTTCTTGGCGTGTTGGTACTGGAAGGTTTCAAGTTGATTCAGGAATCTGGGTATAGGTAAGGGTGTATGATACTCTTACTTATTAAAATTAAAAAATTTTAATCTGTGCGATTTTTTGATACATTTAAAATCGTCACATCTTAATAACTATTAAAGAATATGAAACCTTAACGAACATGTGAATAACTCATACATAAGTATGTATAGCCTTGGTAATTTCTGCTTATATTCCTAACAAATACGTAATAAATAAACTACGTAATAAATACGTAAAAATAATAAATTTGCACAATATACCTATAGAAAATATTAAACAATTAACTTGTGCTTTCAAGTAAAATTGTATGCAAGAAATTATTATTCAGTCAATCAGAGTAAATTTATTATTATATTATAGCCTATTTACGGCTACCAAATAACAAATTACAGTACGTTAAAAGAAGGTAGTTTAAAAGACATTATTGAATAGAGATTAGTTGAAATTACCTGTCGCTTTTAACTCTGCAGCAATCTCATCCCACAATTTGTTTGTTACATCTCTGTTATGGTGTTCTTTCAATCTAAAATCGAAAATAGGAGGTCGTGCGTGCACCAACACAACTAATTTATCTGCGTCAACTTCCATTTTACTTCTAAACTCTTCAAGAAACCAAACACCAGGGAAACAAATCAAGCATGAGTAAGAAAGCAGAGCAGGCGATGCATGCGCAGAACGAAATGTCTGGTCGTGTCCGCGCGTCAGACGAAACTTGACGGCTGTTCATCTTTTTGCCCCAGACGGTCTCAGACTGTCTGAGACAAATGTTCGATGACTGTGCGGCTGCCCCATAAGAATACATGTTAACTACTCGTTTTTTGTATGGAGCGGACAGTCTGGAACTGTCTCAGACAAAATGTCTGATGCAGTGTGCGGCCGGCCTAACTTGTTTTTTCATTTCGATTCTGCGAACTTTTCAACTATTTCTTGTAAGTATACATAACAAAAAATATTCAACCTCTGATGTTTTTCAATTACTGTCCTAAGTCTATGTTGGACAAAAAGAACAGATTTCCATGCATGTGTAACAGTTCCTGCTAATTGAACACATCAGACATTAAAACATATAGGCCTACCCAAAATCTAGTTTTATCACACACACATGGTAAGATGAAAGTCATTAGAACCTATGAACGCATGTGTACTGTATTGACATGTAGATAGAACTGTACTCACAGCCCTATTAGAATTTGTTAAGCTGATTGTATTTAAGAACAAGTATCTCATTCAAAATAGTGAGCAAGTTCTGCAGCTTGGGGAGCTCACTAGTAGATATAACTTTTACCTTCATGTGTAGGTCTGTAAAATTAATTTTCTGTAGCTACAGTTACCGTGAACACACAGGTGATAAGCAAATTTAGTTTCCTAAATTTAAAGACAAATTATTGAAGAATCATTCTGGGTAAGTGTCTGACAGAAGGTGCTTATAGTCTGGTGGAGAACAGCAGCAGAGGATCATCCAAAACGGTAAAGATTTCTTCAGGAGGTCAGGCTCATTGAATGGTTGTACCTCTATTGGATTATGATGCCAACATCTTGCACTATAGACTTTCACCATTGTTAAACATTAATTACACACACAATGCTTCAGCCACTCAGAATCAGTGTGTATATACAGTGACACCACAAAAAGTGATCTATAATTAAAAAAAATATATTATTACACAATAAATGAAGTATAATAAAAAAAATGTCACGCTTGAATAAATCTTATGAATAATACCCAGAGACTGTAAGAGTTTCCACCCATTTCCACAACAATTCCAGGTGTGAGAGTTCCTGTTTGTGGAAGGTATAATGACTAAAAACCTACAGACTCGTGGCCTTATTAGCAAGTTGTGTTTATGCAATTAAATTTCTTTTTTTTTTAATTTTTACAAGACAATTTGTTAAAATGTTCTGGTACTTCAAAAGGCAACCACTGATTATGAACAGTCAAAATGTTGTGTTAGTATGTAATTAATATTTTATGATAATTTGAGTCCAGAATACTTTTGTATTGCAGTGCTAGTAACAGCACAAAAAAGAAACCATTTATTTATTTTACACTAGAATGTTAAGATTTGTAAAAATTAATTGGTACGTGTGCAGTTATATAACGAACCACCGATATCAGTATCAGTTTTTATCACTACTGATATGTTGTCATCAAAATAAGGAAAACAGACAGGGTGTTCAGTAGATGCAATGGTATAAACTAAAATAAAATAAACAATTTAGACCACGAAACAAGTACATCCAATAGCAATTAGACATGATAGAATATGTTGTATGGTTTATTGTATTTAAGCAGAAGGTTATGAAAGTGGTTTCAGTTCAATTCATCTGTACCTATGTACCAAAATCCTGTGCCTATTGTACAAGTTGTAGGCTGTGTTGACATAGGTCAGTGGGCTTAGGTAAGTAGGTATTGGTTTTATTTGTTTATTACTTTTCTTGAGGTGGAAGTTTTTCAACTAAAGCAAAAACGCCTTTCCTGACCTTATTTTGTATATTTAAAGTGGTTTGCTCCCATTTGTCTGAATTCAGTGTATGTAATGTATGTTAACATGTGCTGGTGTTTTTATGTGTGAAGGTTATGTATACCCACTGGTTGTGGTTTTATTTATTACTTTTATGAGTGGCAGTGTTTTAATACACCAAAAACCAATTTTCCTAAGCTTTTAGGAATTAGTCTGGCAAATCAGCATCTAGATGAAATGTACCAATATTGTTACTAATCAACCAATGAAAAGATTGGTCACTAATGTGGAATGTCAAGCTCACATGACTGTCATTAAAGTGTTTGCATTGATTTCAGTAACAAGTAACAGACTATACAGTGGCCACACTTTTTCCTGTGGCTCTTGATTTGAGTTCAGAATTTTGTTTGTAATAATTACAGAAAAGGACTTTCTCACTAAATGTGACTTTTCTGTTAAAGTTAAGAAACTTCTCTTTTATCTCATGTATAATATTATTTACATCAAAATAGGTTTGGCAAATACATGTATACCTGACTTATTAGTCTTCAACCTGTCTGCAAGAACTTCATTAATTTTATCAATTACTCGACAATCCTGGTCAGTCTGCGACTGTCTATTACACATAATAGTATATTAAACATGATTTATTTGGTAATTATTATTTTGTAAAGTTAGTTTTATGAATATTTAAATACAGATTTTAACAAATCACAGACATGGAAGACAAGTAAATAACTATAATTAGTCTATCTAAAATGGAAGAAAAATAAAAACAAATAGATCGATTTCCTTGTGGTCATTACAGATCTGTGTATTATTAGTCTACTTCTATCAGAGGCATAGCTAGGGGGGCAAGGGGCAGCTGCCCCGGACAGCTTAGCTACGAGGGCGGCAAAGTGAGCATAGACTTATAAAACTACAAACAACTTGTTTCTTTCATATGACTATTCCTTTCATAAAAGAAGCGTAACCAGCCAGCTTGTCTGTTGTCATAAACATTGCATTATAAACAGTATTTGTGGGGTTATTTTTTATTAGCAGTGGACTGTATATTGTAAAACTAAATAGTAAAAAGGCTTTATTCTCATGTAATCAACAATGCATAAATATTAAGCGTTTACTGACCTTGTCCTTGTGCGTTGTTAATGTCCTGTTGTAAGCAACACTTTGGTGATTTTCTAGGCAGTCCTAAACTTAACAATAATATTCCTAATAAACGTTAAACACATGAAATAAGCACAAAGTAAAATAACAATAGCGGTTAATAGTCTTTCTATTCTTGCGGTATGCGTGTATAAACCAAAAAGAACTGAACTGCACGATGTACTGTACACTACAGGAAAGAAAAACGCTCTAATTATGATTGCTGATTACAATGTGAATTGTACTTTGAAACAGGTAATGGGAGTGCACTCTATTAGAGATAATGAAGTAGAGATAGGGTGAGTTTAACTTATGTTATGAAAACAAAATATCTGACATACCGACCCCTTTGTACCAACTGGTTCAACAAGAAACATTAAAAGAGCATAAGAACAAATTTGATCCTTTGGAAGAGTATAATAAACTAAATTATAAGGGGCAGTAGCCAGTTGACTGGTCAAGGATTTTAGTAAATGGGAAGACGGGATACCTTAACAGAAGGACGGGTCAAGGTTCCACCTGCAGTCTTCATGTTGACGACACGTACCACTCCATCATTCCCTGGAGATACGGAGATGACTCTCCCGAGCTTCCACTTGAGGGGTGGCAGGTTCGCTTCATGAATAACGACTAAATCTCCTATTTTGAGATTTTCTTGAGGTCTGATCCATTTGGACCGTTCTTGAAGTGTGTGGAGGTACTCCATTTGCCATCTTTTCCAGAGATGTTGTGTGAAGGCTTGAATCAATTTCCAGCATTTTATGTGATTAAGTGGTGCATTAGTTAGTTGAGGTTCGATCAGGGCATTAAGAGGTCCTCCAGTTAGAAAATGTCCTGGTGCAAGAGGTTGAAGATCTGAAGGGTCATTCGAGAGAGGAGCTATCGGCCTTGAATTAAGGATAGCTTCAACACCCACAACTAAGGTGGTAAATTCTTCGTACGTTAAAATGTGTTCACCTATGACTCTGGTGAGATGATATTTTGCACCTTTAATGGCACGTTCCCAAATTCCACCTTGGTGAGGTGCACATGGAGGAATGAAATGGAATGTGATACTGTTGTTCGTAGCAAAATCTTGCATCTCTGGTTGCTTCGTGAGATCTTGAAAACATCTTTTGAGCGAAGAAGCAGCTCCTATGAAGTTAGTCCCACAATCAGAGTACAGGTCTGATACAAGACCTCTCCTAGAGATGAATCTCGTAAGGGCTACAATGAAGGCGTCTGTAGTTAAATCAGTAACCACTTCGAAGTCTACAGCTTGTGTTGCAAAACAGATGAACAGGCAGAGGTACACCTTTATAGGCTGTATCCTGCGAAGTGTAAAAAACTTGACCGTGTAAGGGCCAGCATAATCAACTCTAGAAGCGTTGAGACAACAAGTAGGGGTAACACGACTGGCTGGTAGATCACCCATGAGCGGAGACGTGTTTGTTGATTTTGTACGAAAACATCGTACGCATTTAAATATTCTTGAGCGTATAACACTGCGGGCAGAGAGGATCCAAAAGCGTTGAGATAGTGTTGCTTGGAGGAACTGGGGACCAGCGTGCAGGTACATGCCATGATAGTAATCGTTGAGTAAATGAATAGCGACATGATTTTTTGGCAGAAGAATAGGATGTTTGGCATTGTAAGTAAGCGCAGAGTTCTTCAGTCAACCTCTGACACGGACTGTTCCTGCATCATCAATAAAGGGTGCTAGACGTTGGATGCGGTTTGAGCATGTCCTTTTCTTGGAGAGTAGATCTATGTCTTCTGCAAAGTGAAGTCTCTGAATGAGCCAGCAAATGCGGTTACAGGCGTTATTTAATTCAGTTACTGTAAATGATCCACTTATGGTGGTTTTAAATTTCAAACGGGTTATAAAGCGAAGGACATAAGCCATTACATGAAGAAGAGTCTTCCAAGAAGAAAACTTTGTAAGAAATCCAAATGTTGGGACTTCTTTTGTGGTCATCATAAGATTAAGCACATTTGGTTTCATTTCGGGAATAGACTCCTCCGAAATTGGATGAAGGATAGATTGTGGCCAGGTCTGTGTTGATTTAGCGAGCCACGGTGGTCCTAGCCACCACTGGCTATGTTTCATCAGAACCGTGGGTGTCAAGCCTCGAGAAGCACAATCAGCAGGATTGTCAACAGTTGAAACATATTTCCAGACATGCGGTGAAACTAAGTCTTGTATTTGTGCCACACGATTAGCAACATACACCTTGAGACGAAAAGATAGAGTGCGTATCCAGGATAGAACTACTGTAGAGTCGCACCATGCTGAAATGTTGTCAATCTTGTGATGTTGTGAGAGCTGTTCTGTACAGTAATGTAGCAATTTGGCTAACATGTGCGCACCACAAAGTTCCAAGCAGGGAATAGTCACACACTTCAGTGGAGCTACTCTTGATTTTGCGATCAGCAGTCGTATGTTGACATCTCCTTCTGCATCTTCTGTGCGCAGGAAGACACAAGCTGCATATCCGGATTCCCTTCCATCTGAAAATCCATGAAGGTGGATATTGACTGCAGTTGCTAAGGATATGAAACGTGGTATCCTTAGCTTTTCTATTTCTGGAAGTTCTTTCATGAATCGTGACCACTTCTTGGAAATATGATCAGGTAATGGAGAATCCCAATCTAAGCCTAAGGTCCATACATGCTGCATTAAGACTAGACCAAAAAACTATTGGGGATATCCAACCACAAGGGTCATAAATCTGAGCAATTGATGAAAGTAAAGTTCTTTTTGTGTAATTACTTGAAGGTGTGTGCATCAAATATGAAAAGACATCAATATCTGGGATCCATTTTAGCCCTAATACACTTGAAAATGGCTGTTCCGACGTGCGTAACATGAGGGATGTCTCATGATTATCTTGCATGACATTTTCTAAGAGTTTAGGATGGTTTGAAGACCACTTGCTCAGTTCGAATCCACCCTTTTTCAAAAGTAAAACAACATCCTCTTGAAGGTGGAGAGCTTCTTCCAGAGAATTGCTCCCTAATAGAGTATCATCAACATATATTTGCTGTTGGAGTGCTTCAGCAGCAAGTGGATGATTTTTTCCTTCATCCATAATGAGCTGTTGTACTACTCTATTAGCAAGGTAAGGCGAGGACGTCAAACCATAAGTGACAGTAGTCAATTGGTAGACCTTTAGCGGGACTGAAGTGTCTTCTCTCCAATATATTAACTGAAAGATCTGATCATCTTCATGGATGGATATCTGCCTAAACATTTATTTGATATCACAAGAGAAAACAAATTTATGTTGACGAAAGCGAAGAATTATATCAGTAATGTCATTGTGCAACTTTGGACCCTGATGTAGAATGTGGTTCAGTGAGACACCTGAAGAAGATGGTGCTGATGCATTGAAAACAACACGAATTTTCCTATCTTTAAAAACGCCATGATGTGGCAAAAAGTAATGCGGCTTGTTCAGAGACGGCACAGATGTGCACAGTTTCATGTGCCCACATGCTAAGTAGTCATTCATAAAATTGACATACTTCTGTTTAAACTCAGGTTGAGATTCAAATTTGCGTTCAAGTGTATTAAACAGGCGTTTTGCCAAAGTTGTAGAGTCACCTAGTTGAGCAGGGTTTCCGCTGAAAGGCAAGTGACAAACATATCTGCCGGAGGCATCTCTCTTATGAGTAGAGACGAAGTGAGCTTCACATTTTTCATCTTGTGGAGCGAGTTTTGTAGTGTGAGGTGGTTCCTCTATGGTCCAAAAACGTTGCAGTGTTGCGTGCAGATCACGATCATTCGTCGATAAAAGAGTCACTAAGCCTGAGTAAGGCTTAGACTTAAGTGAAACAGGTGTCGGACCAAGCACAACATAGCCAAAGATTGTATTGACAGTGTATGGCATATTCTTGCCGAGATTGATAAAGGTACTATTAAGAGTCAATGCAAATAAATCTGCTCCAATCAGAAGGTCAACTGGACCCGGAACATCAAAAGTTGGATCCGCTAGCATATAACCTTTGAGTCGCTCTTTAATTTCTGGTGGGAGCTGAACACGAGGCAGATAATAGAAACACGAGGCGATGGTAGAAAAGGAGCACACGAACTTTGTATAGCTATATTTAAGTCTGATATAGAATCTTGTAATCTTGAAATCTGTTCATTATCCAGATCTTCTGGTAAAGGTGTTGTACTAAATAGTTTATTTATAAGCCTTTCAAATTCAGCATATTTATTTTCTGCGGTGAAACTAAGCAAACTAACTTTTCGTGTTTGCTGTTCAGTTAAATTACCTATACCAATAACCTCAAGAGCAACAATTTGCTTGTTAATATTATGAAGCCTACTCTCAATCAGTTCACTTTGCTTCACAAAAGAAGAAAATCTCATTTTGGTAATTTATTTTATTTTTTATCACTCTAAAATACCAATAGCGTAGATGACAGTAATATGGTAATAAAGGAATATGGCTACTGTATTTTATAGAAACTAATACAGAGGTCGGTTTTGAAGAAACACACTACACTTTAGAACTATGCTTGCTAGATAAAACATGAAATAACACACGCTGCACAATGAATCAATAAACTATGCTTGCGTGAAAAAACAAGAAAAAATCATAACAAAATGAAAAGAGCACTGAGTATTGGCAATACTTGCCAGTAGTAAATAATTGTTTATTTATTTTTTTTTTAATATTTAAGCATTACAATAATTCAATAAACATAATAATAAAGAGCATAATAATAAAAATCTTGTTTTCCAACGTGCTGGATTCTGAATGAAAGATGCTATCCGGCCCGGAGGACCAAAACTGTGGGGTTCTTTTTTATTAGCAGTGGACTGTATATTGTAAAACTAAATAGTAAAAAGGCTTTATTCTCATGTAATCAACAATGCATAAATATTAAGCGTTTACTGACCTTGTCCTTGTGCGTTGTTAATGTCCTGTTGTAAGCAACACTTTGGTGATTTTCTAGGCAGTCCTAAACTTAACAATAATATTCCTAATAAACGTTAAACACATAAAATAAACACATGAAATAAGCACAAAGTAAAATAACAATAGCGGTGAATAGTCTTTCTATTCTTGCGGTATGTGTGTATAAACCAAAAAGAACTGAACTGCACGATATACCGTACACTACAGGAAAGAAAAACGCTCTAATTATGATTGCTGATTACAATGTGAATTGTACTTTGAAACAGGTAATGGGAGTGCACTCTATTAGAGATAATGAAGTAGAGATAGGGTGAGTTTAACTATTGTTATGAAAACAAAATATCTGACAGTATTAGTCTGTTTGTTTTAGAGCATCGTAATTATGATTCATTATGATAACAAATTACGGTGTAATAAATATTACTCTAAAAAGACATTGTGATACCAGGTGGAGTTCAAAAGCAGATGTGGTTAAAGCAATATCCACTCAGCTGGATGAAGTGATCACTGCACTGGAGAAACTGAGGGATACACCAACTGGAACAATTGATACGAGGGAAGATGCAGCACTTATAATTAATGCAATAGAAAACTTTACTTTTGTAACCGTACTCTTTTTCCTGGACAGATATTCAATATACTTACTGGCAGAGTTTTAAGGTTCAAAGGTTCAGGCATTTTTGCCAGCAAACTCCTTTCTCTACCACATCATTTTCCTGTGCTTGACTTTTAGTTCAGTATCGACATCCTGACCTTAATTATAAAATCTCCTAGTTATACATTATAATGAAGCTGTAATCTTAAGGGGGGGGGGCAATGTTGCACTCATACCTACATCTCAAAGTCAAGCTTAGCCTCTTACTGAAATAGTGTTTTAATAATAGTTTTAAGTGAGTATACCAAAAATCTGAAAATAAGTGGCTGTTTTGTATTACAAAAAAGTTCTGAAAATATAACTTGAAACTTGGTTTAACCCTTGTGATCATGACAGTCTCAATTTATGTCATGTAAATTGTGTCATAACAAGATTTACATATTTTAAAGATAATCAGTATGCAATTATTAATAAAAATTAGATACTTAACATTTTAGTAACAGGAATGTGCTATTATAACTAAAGTATAAGTACGGTATAAAAAAGTGTAAATCTTACATAGTAAAAGAAACTTAATTTTGTCTACAATTACTCGCTGTTCCACATTTGAAAACATTACTAGAACTGCAAACTGAAATGCTCCGTATGGTAGAAGAAATGCACACGACTAAATGAAAGCACATGACCCTCCCAATCATCTGTCCCGAACTAGGAAAGGAATCTTGTCTTTAATATAATACCAAAATACCTTAGCATGACACCCATAAGATTATGTAGGGCTGTCTCAAAAGGGCCATGTACCGTGCTAAGTTTTATTGAATCTTCGACTTTGCATTATTGTTGCTTTTTATGTAACACCAGGAAATCATTAAGTATACACATGCAAAGTATACCTGATTGCCGGGCAATCAATAATAAGTGTTCTTTATTAAATCTGTTACTACCAAGTAAAAGGGTAATATAACCGTTACTATTTTGTGAAAGAACAAGTATTTTTAAAGACCGAAATTTAGTATAAATGTCTGTAGGCCTACTAACTGGTAATTAACGGGGAATCCTGTTATTTTTATGTTTCCTTTTGTAAATCACATCTGTTCCCTTTCTTTTACATGTTTTTCATTATAATCCTGCTAACACACTCTACTCCATGTCTTGTTTTTTTAAACATACAAACGTAAAAATGTTTCTTGAAGAGATCCCCTCCAGACTAGCATACCATTGCATGTGTCATCTGCATTGATAGAAACCCCCCCCCCATGTGTTGGTCACATGCTATTATCATTCAGCAGACAAAACCTCGCCTTTACTTATTATTGCCACGCTGGTATTGGAGTGAAATATTTTTTTTCCATTCTATGTTATATAAACACGCGAAAAATAATTTTAAACGGCGGTCGCACGTATTTACGGAGAAAACAAAAATAAAGTAATTACTCCCATAAGAACGCATGCAAAAGTGAATGAGCGCCATATTAATTGAGTAGTTAGTGGGATCAATGCAGTCAGGTGACGGCGCACTAATGCACAGTGAATGACGAGTTATGTGGATTACCTATTGCTGCAGTTCGTCAAGTTTACGCACCAAATAACACGCGCTTTTCTACTACTAAATAAAATAAAAAATCTTTAAATGTCACTTGTCACAGTATATGGCGTTTTTTGGCATCTTATGGGAGTAATTTTTGTTTTGTTTTCTAAAATAGGTTCGACCGCCGTTTAAAATTATTTTTCCATGTTTATATTACATAGAAAAAAAAAAATTCACACGCGCGCGCGCTCACATGAAATGCATGCATATAATGATGAAACTCTTACCTTAATGTGTCGGGGGATACACTCGGCAGCGTTTACTGGACCCGAATCGTGGGATACCCTGTCGCACTTCTCTCCATGCCCTCTCAACCGTGTTTGTATGAGCGCCGGTAGCGGGGTCCACGAAGTTTTCTTGATGATTCACACTTTGATGAACGAACCCTTCTTCTTCCAGACAATCATAGGCTTTCCAGAAGTCGCTGATTATAGTTGTGCCTGGAAGAATCCACTCCTCAATTATGTTGAGGAGAGTAGCGGAATCCCGGCACTCAACCAGTACCAGAAAACACTTCCTAGAACCGCGTTCCACTCCCCCGAACACCCACTGTCCTTCAATTGGCCTGCCCCGATTATATTTCCGGTGCCCAAATTTGGCTTCGTCGACTTCTACAATCTTTCCAGGGCCCCCCAGCTTAGATGAAGTGCGCTGGGCATCGAAAATAAAAAAAACTCAACAAAAACTGTACCAGTCGATGACGAAGCAGGAGCTCACATCATAATTCAGCATGAGAAGGTGTTGACGAGGCGGAGGGTTATGAAGGATGTGGCAGACCAGGTAAAAGTAGGTTTTATTGTTATATTGGAGTGTTAGTGGTCTCAAATATTTCTGCTAGTAATTTTATACAAACCACTATGTTGTTTTTGGTATTGACGAGCGCTTTCGGCAGTCAAGCCATCTTCAGGTCATTTACCAATAGAGAAATATGAAACCGTTCACTTCTTATATACCGTTTTACCGGATCTATCTAGCCCCGCCCCCTGACTATAAAGGTGGAAAGGTGGTATTCAATAATGAAGAAAATAAATTATTAGAAAAAAGCCTAAAATATGCACTGCCAAAGAATTTGACTAAAGAAGGTTTATTAATAGAATGGGAAAGTATAATAAGCAAAGAAAAAGAGGTGAAAATAAAAAAACAATTGAGATTTGAAATTAGTAGGCTAACATTGTGGGAACATTAGAAGAAAAGAACAGAAAACAAGGAGGAAATAGTAGGCCTATGGCTGTTAAGAGAAACATAAAACAGTTAAAAAGTAAAATAAAACAAAATAATATTATGGTAACAAAAGCGGTCAAAGGCAACTCCGTACTGCTAATAGATAAAGAAGAGTAAGGTACGTTGCCCAAATAAGGCCCATCTTATTTTAATCGTTTTCTATAACCATCTATTATTTTATTACGTAGCATAAAACAATGGCATATGTAAGAGAGTCATATGTTTTACTGTTTTACGTTGGTTAAACTTTCAATTTTTAAAGCTTTATGGGCTTTTAAAAATATTTTTCAAAATTTAAGGTGCGGGCCTTATTAGGTACAGTAGTTCTAAATAAGGCCCACTAGTTGATCCATATAAGGCCCACCTTTCATATATACATTTTGAAGGGTTTAACTGGTTTTTACTATTTTATTGGAAGGATTTCACATGGATCGTGTTACATGTAATTGTAATAAACACTTTTCAGGAGTTTTATTGCAGGAAAAAGATAAAAGAAAGCTGATTATAGAACAAATCAAAATTATATTGACATTTTAAACAAACAATACAAAACCATTTCTTATAGTGACTTTTAATTTCTAAAGTAATTCAAAATATTCTTTTTAAATTACAACCAATTAAATTGGATTAAATGAAAAGATGTAACTACAGTCTATATGTTACATTCACGGCATAAGAATTTTGAAATATTGTCTTAACGAGTAAGTCCTACACATTCTTCATGGACGTATTTTAAACACTGCATACACAGTCTCATGTCAGCAATGCGGTCTTCACTACATAAATAACAAAACCAGCTTTCTTGTTCTTGTCCTGGGTTTGAATGTTGTAAGCCACTTGGTCCCGCTTCAAGGAGATCTATTAATGAAGATTGAGTTTTTCCTCTAGCTTTTTTTACATTAAAGTCTTTACTAGTTTTGGCTCCTCCCTTTTTCTGCTTAGTTTGTTTTTCTCTTCTTTAACAGGTTTTTTATCCTGTTTATCTGTAAACAACGCTTTTGTTACTTGAACAGCTGTGTAGTTAAGTGCTTTTGCTCGTTGCTTAAAAGTTTTCTTCTTCACTTCCGGGGTTTGAAGAATTTCTTGAAATGAAGTCTCTAACACATCTCCATCATTACTTGACTTGTCGTGTAGGGAAATCATGTCTGAAACCGATGTTGAGCTCGAATCTGATGAATAAGTCATCCTTTTTTCCCATTTTTTCTTAATAAGGGACTTATCTTTGGCTGGTTGCTGTCTCATTATTGGCTGGTCACTGTCGTCAGACTTGGATTGTGATGGGATTTCTTCAGCATTCTCGTTATCCCTCCTCGTCAGTTCAGATGGGGCAAAAGCTTGTTCAGGGATAACATTAGGGTCAAATGGGTATATCCCAGTAGCACGAAAACCAGCTGACACATTACTGGGTGTAGTGGCTCTTGGCCAAACTTTAGAAAATATTTTTCCAAATATCCTTTTATTTACAGTACGCTCGTCACTGGTTTTGGTTGTTGTCCAATACAACAAAACCTCTTGGTCCCAGAATTCCTCAAAAGGGCCAATGACAGACTTATCCATAGGCTGCAGCTCGTGTGTTGTGTTGCTGGGAAAGCAGAAGAGTAATTCCATAAGTGTCAGCCGTGTCGACGATACCTGCGTCCAAGTGAGACTTTGTCCCATCAAATATCAGTAGAATATTGCCTTGTGGTATGAATTTTGCAAAATGGCGCACCCATGTTATAAAGGTTGACATTGTCATTGATCCTTTTTCAGTCATTTCAATCACCGAGCCAGGTGGAAGTATCTTGCCATTCTGGTTTCAATCTTTTCCCTTTGAAGAGAATCATTTAAACGTATGACCTGACCCAACGCGTTCCCACATGAAACGATGGAAACATTTTCACCATGTTCAGGGGCAACCATATGTACCCTTTTCGATCCTTTTTTAGCATATACTGATTGTTGTTTATGAAGAGAAAGTCTGCAGCCTTTCTCATCCATATTAAAAATTAGCTGCGGCTTATCAAAAATGTCCAATCGGGTCATCACTTCTTTTAATTTATTATAATAGTCATTGACTATAAACTTATAAAGTTTTGCTGCTCTTCCAGGGTTCATGCTTTGTGTCTTTCTTTTTGCAACATCTGGGTGATGTTTCAAGAACAGGCTTAACCATTTGCGGCCGGCAATTCCCTTAAAATGATTAAATGGAGTTTCAATTTTGTTTATTTCACAAAACGTATAAACAGACTGTCGAATCACTTTACCAGTTACTGGCATACCAACATCAGCTAGCCTAAAAATTCTGGTACTGTTAAGAATTAATGTTTGTAAATTAATTTTGCCAGGATGCTGAAAATAATGATGAGCGAGTGGACTGTAGTTTAATGCATTTATTAAGAATGAATGTTACAATTTAAATTTGAATTTGCAAGGTCAGCTAAGCCTAGTACGCATTATAAATTTTGAAAGACCACGTTTGGTTAAAAATGTTACATTGTAAGGTGAGGCGCAATTACGCAACACTCGAATCTACATTAATGAATGCTGTAGAGCCTAAGGCCTACATAATTTGTCGCGACAATAAAGAAATGAAGAAATGACAGGCCGAAGCAACAAGCACAATTACGTCTGCTGCCTTCGGACGCACGTAGCACTGTGTCGACCTGTTTGCAAACGCGAGCAAAGCCGGAGCATGTACAGATTAGCCAATCTTGCAATTATAGAATTCCCACATTACTGTCCATAACTGCCCGCAAAAATCAAACGATTTTTTATAATACATTTTTTAATAATTTATATTGTAAAGAAAGCACAATGTACGTTCTTAATAATAGATATCAACCAACAGTAAGTTGTATTGATCATTGACATTGAAATGTTAGATAACAGTTAAACTGCTCAGAGATAAGCCTCAATAATAATGATAACAGTTGAACAGGCCAAAGTTGGCTTACAAACTGATTTATACATGAGTATAAATGTGCATGAATTAGCAAAAATGTATACAATATAATACAATACAAAACATGAATAATGAATAGTCTGATAATGCTTGATGATGAACAATCGGTGACTCATTTCATGATGGGTCCGATACAAATTGCAAATATTTTATGCAAGTCATGATTGACAGTCTAAGCCAGTCAAGGCCAGCTGATTTATACATAGTAGTATTGAATATAAAATGCATAGACAAATTATTACAAAAATTATATGCATGTAAAAACATAGATTTAGCATAACGCTGTAATATAATAATTAAATAGTGCATGCTATACCCAACAGTTGCAAGAATGCACAATAAATTGACATGTGAAAATAGATTATACATTGTTGAATAGTTGCAAGTATATAAACGTAATGACATGTATGTCATAATCACAAACATGAATAATAATATATGTGCAATACGTGATCGCAAAATACAAATACAAAATATATGTAAAAATATATGCGTGGAGCATAATCATAGACAGTAAATGCGGGTACAATAATGTGTTTTACATAGATACAAAGTACATGATAAAATACAATAGAAATATGTGTTGCATAATTACAAATACATGGATACAAGGCATGACAGTATATAATAGTATAAGTGACAAGTACAGTTAATGTGTTCATACAAGAATGTAATGCATGTGTTGAACAATTACAAGTAACACATAAAATTCATAGAATAATAAAATAGCAGTGCACAAATATTAACAAAAAATGTGCAGCAAATATGCATACATGGTTTGTATAGCTCCAAATCCATGTAAACATTATATAACAATATCTATAACATAAGAACAAATACCACCAATAGACATAATACATAAATCAAATGTTGTATACAAGAAAATACATAAAATAATTGAAGCTTGCTTAAGTAAAACAAAGCAATTTCTGAATTGAAAGATACAAACTAAAGCTCATGGCAAAAAATAAAAGTGCTTATATAACTAACACAATCTTCTTAAAACATTGACATATGTTTGATAAATACATACATTTAATTTTAAAGAAAATAAACGATATCCTTTAATTTATATAAAGAAAATATCCTCTAGAACTGACTCAATATAGTAATACAATAAAGAAAGAACATAATAATATACATGCATAGTATTAACTGCATGGTATTGATATGATGACTTAACACAACACTTAATACTTGTGTTAAGTAGCTACACTGATGTAGTGTTTACTGTTCGTCCCTCGCTGGCACGAAACATAACTTATGAATTGGTCTGCGAAAGGTGCCAGTAGGCGTACGAACGTCAACTACTCTGATTAAATTGTCTGGTCCGGGAAATGTGGCTGTGATTACCCCAAATTTCCATGCTAATGGAGGCAAGTTATCCTCGATCAGCAAAACCAGGTCACCAATGGAAACGTTTTCCTTTGCGAATTTCCATTTGTGCCGCTGTTGCAGTTGGTGTAGGTAGTCGCGAGACCATGATTTCCAAATAGCTTGGACAAACTTCTGGAGAAGTTGCCAACGGCCGAGACGAGAGATGGGAACGTGTGACAAGTCAGGATCAGGTATTGCCGTTAATGGTGCACAAATTAAAAAATGGCCAGGGGTAAGTGGCACTGGATCGTTTACATCCGATGAAACGGCAAATAATGGACGTGAGTTTAGACAGGCCTCTACCTGTGACAAAACCGTAGTAAACTCCTCGAATGTGAGTATGGACTTGCCGACAATGCGGCGCAAATGATACTTCAAACTTTGTATACCGCTCTCCCAAAGACCACCAAAATGAGGTGACGATGGAGGAATGAATGACCATTTAGTACCATGAGAAGTTGCAAATGATTGGATTATTGAGGTGGCATCTTTTTTATGCCAGAGGTTGTAAAGGTCATGCAAAACGTTGCGGGCCTTCCTAAAGTTCGTGCCATTGTCAGAATATAACTGGCTAGGTATGCCCCTACGGGCCATGAAGCGACGTAAGGCAGCTATAAACGCATTGGCCGTAAGGTCGGAAACCAATTCCAAATGAATGGCCCTGGTGGTTAAGCAAATGAATAAAGACACGTATGATTTGGATAGAGTCCTGGATTTCTGCCTGCCATGACGGATCATGAAGGGACCACCATAATCCACTGCGCAGAATAAAAACGGCCGGGAAGGAGTAACCCTGGGAGATGGCAAAATACCAAGCCTTTGAACCTGATATTTGGTGTTAAATCTGAGACATTTGACGCATCTATGAATGATGGAACGAATGACTATCTTGGCGTTAATGATCCACCAGCGTTGACGAAGTGAATGATGGACAAGTTGAGCACCAGCGTGGAGAAGACGAATATGCTCGCTCTCGATTATAAGGCGAGTGATGTGGGCCGATGGATGCAAGACAGTAGGATGCTTATTATCATAGGGTAGTTGCGACTGCTGTAGTCGTCCGCCGACACGTATGATGCCAAACTCATCAAGAAATGGGTCCAGAGAAGACAGCTTACTCCTAATACAGACAGAAGCCCCATTTCGAAGGCAATTAAGCTCAGTAGCGAAGTGGATCGACTGGGATTGCTTTATGAAAAAATTAAGAGTAGAATGAATTTCGGAGGGGTAAGAACTCCCGAGATTTTCTCTGCCCTAGAGGGTCTATTATTTTTGATGAATCGAAAGCAATAAGTGTACACGCGGGTCAGTCGGTGCAACGAGGAAAAGTCCTTAGAGAGATCAATAGGTAGGGTAGAAATTAGAGAAAGTTTGGGGGTTTGTTTCTCCTCAACAGAGCATTCAGGAAGCGACACATTAGAAGGTGAGAAAGGTGAAAAACGATTGGGTTCAGAAGATTGAGACAAACAAGCGAGACCATGCCACCAAAGCGAAAAATCGCGCAAAACGTCAGGGTGACATCCTCTAGAAATAATGTCAGCAGGATTATGTTGCGAATTAATATGATGCCATGTGTAGGTTTCAGTGAGACGCTGAATCTCAGCAACACGATTAGCGACGTAGGTCTTCCACCTAGAAGACTGAGCCTGAATCCAATAGAGAGATACCATGGAGTCGGAGTACAGGTGAACGCTATTGATAAAGGAATGGAGAGCAAGGGTGACTTTGAATAGAAGTCGCGATAACAACAAACAACAGAGGAAAACGACGCGAAGCTTCGTCGTGGACCTAGAATGTTTGAAAACGGCATGGTGAGGCAAATAGTAGGTATTTGAAACCTTGGAATTAACAGAACAATCGTCAACCAGCGCCATGTGGCCAAGATCCTTATATTCCTGAATAAAATTTGCTTATTCACGCGTAAGCTCAGAATCACGCTTGAACCTGCGTTCTAAACTTAAAAATCTCGCTTCAGCGGTAGCATAGGACTCACCCAACTGGGGATTATCAGACCCGAATGGTAATGAGACAACAAACCTACCTTCATCATTACGATGAGTGGACTTAACAAAATGTTCCTCGCAAACTGAATCGTTAATAATGGGTGCATTATCAAGGACGGTTTCGGTCTCCCAAAACTTCTCAAGAGACGCTAAAATTTGATTATCGTTGTTTCTTGCCAAGAACGAAACAGCAGGACCCTTAGAATGACAATGTTTGGGCAAATTGCCTGCTAGAATGTAGCCTAACTTAGTTTCTTGTATAAGAGGAAAGTTAGGGCCACGTACATATTTGTTAGCTTGAATCAAGTCTAAATAAAACTGCGCTCCTAACAGTATGTCTATGTCAGCTGATACGTTGAAATGTGAGTCAGCAAGAAAAATGTTATCAGGGATATTAAAATGATTTATGTCGAAAGATTGTGCTGAAAGTTTATGAGTCAGCGCAGATAAAACTGCACACGGAGCATTAAAAGTGAACCTTTGATAGCGAGAAACAATACGAATTGATACCAAATTAGTAGCGCAACATGTCGCATTATTAATACCTGAAATTGGTATATCAGATTTAGTCAAGTAAGTTGCAATTTTTTAGCAAATGATGCAGTACAAAAGTTTACTTGTGACCCTGCATCTAACAAAACTCGTGCAAGTTGTCTGTTACCAGCACGGTCGATGACGAACACGACGGGTGTAGACAAAATAACATTGTTTGCTGATTGAAGCTTAAATGAACAATAATTACTACTGCTGGCAGAAACTTGTTTTGACACATTATTTATATGCAGCAATGTATGGTGTCGTCTGGAACAGATCTTACATGATTGTTTAACCTTGCAATTAGGTGAAAAATGATCTGGTCTTAAACAATTAGTGCAGCATTTATGCTTTAATATAAATTGCCCTCGTTCCGATATGCTTAAATTGCGAAATTTGTCACACATATAAATTGGGTGACTCGACTTGCAGCATGGGCATGAATAATTATTTGAAGTCGAATGATAACTTTTAAATGCAGTGCTGCCAGCAGAGTTTCGTAACTTATGTTTTTCAGTCTTATTATTAAATTTTAAAGTTGGTTTGTTAAGCTGCTGTCCAGCTTCTATCGGTAATGTGTTTTCTAATAATTGCCTACGGGCGTTTAAAAACTGTATAAAACTCTGAAAATTAGGAAGATTTTCAGGATCTATAGATTCTTTCCATAATTTAAATGTGGAATGGTCAAGTTTTGCTGACAATAGCTGTACAGTAATGAGTTCAAATGAATCCACTGACAATTGCATAGCTGTCAGCGAATTGACAGAAGACGTTATTGTATTTATAAATTCTGCTAAGCTCTGTACAGAGTCTTTGGTTGTAGACTTCACTTCTAGTAAATTTTGAATGTAATATTTAGCTAATATGAATTTATTATCATATCTAGTGGACAGCAAACTTAACGCTATTGAATAGTTTTCATTACAAATAGGCAAGGCCTTAATTAGATCTAGTGGTTCATTTTTGAGAGATGAATACAAGTAATGTATTTTTTGCACTGAAGTTAAGTCAGATCTGGCATGTACCAAGTCTAGGAATATTGAATAAAAGTGCTGCCATTCTAGAATGTTGCCTGTGAAGCAGGGCAAACTTATAGGTTTTAATTGAATGTTACTGGTTAATACTTGAGATTCAGTCTGAATGTTGAAAGTGTCTATTAATTGTAAGATGTTAGCTTTGGTTGAATATAAAAGTTCTTCAACCTCGACTCTGTCCTCTTGGGCAGCGTTTATGTCCTTAGAAATTAATTCAATTTCAGACTGTACCTCATCATATTTTATTGCTAAACTCTTTAGACTTTCTAGTCTAACAGTTAAAAAATGTTTAGTGTTACTGTTTTTGTCAAAATTAAGTATTGCGGAATTGATTCGCACTATGGCAGACTTTAAGCCGCCTCTCTTTCTAACCAACACTCTTAAGCCTTCTTCCGTCATTTTACTCACCTTTTACTGATGGCGTTGATGTCGTACCTTCTGTGAGATGTCCTGCAGCGTTGAGGCCGTGGAGTAGATGGCAGACACGCACGGACTGGATGGATGACTGCTCTCAACTTGGAACTGCTCAATCTAGCGTGTAGGCGTTAACACGTGAATGGTCATGTACTGGTGATGTCTATGAAGCTCAATGACGACGACGAAAGAAATGCTGAATAAATCCCGACACGGTCGGATCAGCGAACATACTGAATCGCCCGTGATGGCCAGAAATTGAAGTAGAAAAAATGATGAGAAGCCGCTCGGTAGGGTATAAAGTTTTGGAAGAAGGTAAAAATGATGAATCCAGGCGCGGAGTGACCAAAAAAATGTTAAGAATTAATGTTTGTAAATTGATTTTGCCAGGATGCTGAAAATAATGATGAGCGAGTGGACTGTAGTTTAATGCATTTATTAAGAATGAATGTTACAATTTAAATTTGAATTTGCAAGGTCAGCTAAGCCTAGTACTAACGCATTATAAATTTTGAAAGACCACGTTCGGTTAAAAATGTTACATTGTAAGGTGAGGCAATTACGCAACACTCGAATCTACACTAATGAATGCTGTAGAGCCTAAGGCCTACATAATTTGTCGCGACAATAAAGAAATGAAAGGCCGAAGCAACAAGCGCAATTACGTCCGCTGCCTTCGGACGCGCGTAGCACTGTGTCGACCTGTTCGCAAACGCGAGCGAGGCCGGAGCATGTACAGATTAGCCAACCTTTCAATTATAGAATTCCCACATTACTGTCCAGGTACAAAGTTCCTTTTCTTGAAGAAGCGATAAGTACGATGCTCTTCCTAATTGTTTTGTGTTTTCCCACTACTTACGTGATTACGCAGTGTTCTACGGGGGATTTTAAATGTCTCAGAAGCAGTCCTCACAGACATTCCACCACCTATAGCCCCCAATGCATGTTGCAGCTGTTTTTCACTCCAAAGAGCACGCTTTTTCTTATGTGGATCCATCTGAAAAGAATTAAAAAAAATATGAAGCTATAAATTATGTTATTTTTTCATAGAAAAATAGCCTTCTAAAGTGTTTGAATGTAATATAAATTTAATGAAATCTCCAGTAAAACACTTTTAAAATATTTTTTAAAGTGTTAATAAATAAGTAAATTTAAAAAAATTTTAAAAGCGTTTTACTGGAGGTTTCATTAAATTTATGTTATTTTTTTGTTGTCACAAGTATTTTATATCTAATGTAAAGACCGTTTGTATGTGTATAAGGTGTTATAATTGCTAAAAAATGTTTAAAATACATAAACTGCTGATAACTTACTGGCTCCAAATAAGGCCCACTGGCCCACTGAACTTTACTAGTGGGCCTTAATTGGAACAACTGGTTTGCCCATGTTTTGTTTCGTATTTTTGCAAAAAGCTAAAAGATACGTACATAGCGGGAAATTACAATACATGTAATTTATTCTAGACATTACAAGCAGAACAGTACATGCAATACATTTACCTATCACAATTCTTTAGACAGTAATAAATAAATGAATAGTTACCTGTAAATAGTAATCACGTCCACGTCTGATGACTCTCACTAAACAACTGAGGACAAACATGGCGGAAATGTACACTAACTTGATGTAGTTTCAGGTTTAGCTGCTAGATGACAGGAGCATTCAGACACATAATTTACCTTAAGAAACATGCATAATAACAAATGAAAATAGCCGATGGGCCTTATTTGGGCAACGTACCTTATATAAAGAAAAGGAATGAATTTATAAAAAGTAATAATTATGAAGAGATTAAATATGATTATACTAATAAATTTCAAAGTAGGGTGAAGAAATTAATAAAAAAATCCACTATGTTTAAGAATAAATTAAAACTAACAGAATCAAATCCGGAAGCGCCTAAATTTAAATGTCAGATAAAATTGCACAAAGAAAACCACCCAGTTAGGCCAATAATATCGTTTATTGGAGCACCAGCATATAAGTTATCAAAAGAATGGTACTTAGTAAGATACTAAAAGTACTGTCTTGATTGTTCATCTCTTCTTTCACAGCACTATCACTTTACTAAAAATGAACTTTATCTTGTGAAAACTTACTTTTTTCGTCGGACGCGTTTCGGCGTACGTATCCGCCTTCTTCAGCTTTTAGTCAGACTCAAAGCTGAAGAAGGCGGATACGTACGCCGAAACGCGTCCGACGAAAAAAGTAAGTTTTCACAAGATAAAGTTCATTTTTAGTAAACTAAAAGTATATTATGACTTCGAGAAAAAACGTAGTATAGAAAATAACAAAACGTTGATAGAAACACTGAAAGAAGAAGTACAAGTAAAAGAAAGTTCAAGGTTAATATCGCTTGATGTAGTAGATGTTTACAAACATCCCAGTTGAAAAAACGTTAAAACTAATTGAAAAGATACGAAAAGAAAGAAGAATTAATAAAAGTAATACAAGAAAGTTTGAAGCAAAATTGCTTTAGGTTTAATAATAAGTTTTATATTCAGAAGAAGGGACTTCCAATGGGTTCATCAATGTCACCGATAATGGCAGAAATTTACATGAATTACTTTGAAAATAAAATAATGTTGACAGTGAAAAATAAATACAAAATTAGAAATGGATGGGGTATGTAGACGATATCTTGTTAATATGGGAGGGCGATGATGACGAATTAAAGGTATTTTTTGAAGAGGTTAACAAATTAGAAGAGAGTAAAAAAAAAAATCCTCCGCTCAACAACCGTTGAGGACCAAGGCGTACCGCGCGGCTTTTGTGTTAGTGTGACGGTGTATGGCTAGTACTACGCGCCACCAGCCGCTAGTTGCGGTATTCACAGCCAGGAGGCGGCGCTGTTATCTCAGCGCCTACTCAGTTCTGCCTCACGACGCTGAGTGCACGCCGTACGGAGCCTCCGCCGGAAATTGAACCCGGGACCACGAGCGCATCAATCGCCCGCGTTAGCCATTAGACCACCTGGAGGCTCAATTAGAAGAGAGTATAAAATTGAAAATGGAAGTAGGAAACAAGGAAATAAATTTCCTAGATTTAAACATAAGAATAACAAAAGAAAATAAAATAAAATTTGACATTTATAGGAAAAGCACATATACGGATGTTATAATACCAAGTGATTCATACCATCCAATACAGTATAATGGAAGCGATAAATAATTTCTGTCATAGAATCAGGGGTGCCCACAGGGGGGGATCATAGCGCAAGTTGCGCATTGAGAATTTTTGGGGGGGATTTTTTCAAGAATAACATTTTAAATCCAACATTGATGGAAATTTTTACCATGTTTGTGCAACAAACTAAGCTATTAGTAAAAAACTAAAGCAATTGCATATCTTTATGATTGTTTTAACGAACTGGCGGCATAAATGTCTCTACCAGTACAACTAGTAGTAAATTTTGTTTTGGAATTTGGAAAACTGACCCTGGCAGCCTGCAGCAACATCCTGTCAATGAGTCAGAGGGTACGTGAATAATAAATCGTGAATGTAAAAATGTGTGCGTGTGCTAAGCTTGTAGACCGGCGGGCACTTTTCAATTGGGGTGGGGGGTGCTGAGACTTTTGGGGGGATTTGCGCATTAGGCCTTGGGGGGGGCACCCCTGCATAGAATAAACAGTTGTATAGAAGATGAGGAAACAGAAAGAAAGAAATAGTAAGAATAAAAATAATTGTAAAAAACAAGTATACCGGTAATACGAATGTAGTAGATAAAATATTTAATAATATAAAACGAAGAGAAGAAACAAAAAATGAGAATAGTAAAGAAAAGAAGGAGTATAAGGGATCCATATCTTATATAGGTTATAACACAAGAAAGATACAAAAATATTTTAGAAAATATAATATAGAGGTAGCGGTTAAAAAAATCGAAAACCGTGTTTGATATAATAAAAACTACGAATTTGGAAGGAGAAGACATATTGAAGAAAAGTGGAGTAGGCCTATATATACTCAGTTGCGGGGAATGTGAAAAAGTGTACCTATCTGGGCGAAACGGGTCGTCAAATGTTGCCAGAGATTTAAAGAACATAGGAGGGGTGAAGGAGAGTTAACGACGAATTCATTATACGCTAGGCATTTTATAGAAGAAGGACATAAATTCATAGACCCAGTCCTAAATTATAAGATAATAAAAGTGATGAGTAAAGAAAGAGAAAGGAAATTAAAGGAAGAAGTGGAAATATTAAAAATAAGAAATAAAGATGAAAAACGACTAATGAATATAAAAACCACATTTGAAAATGAAGAAATATTTAGCAGCTTATTAGACAACAAAAAAGAGTAAGTTAACGTAGGCCTACATTGTAACGGCTACAAAATTGGTAATGTAAGACAACCCACTATGGGTGGAGCGGTGGAGCTAAGTAAGACGTTACTTAGTCAGGGGGCGGGGCTAAACGGTATAACGAAAATTAAGGGTGTTGTTTGAATGTTTGTGTTGTAATCTGTGTCGGGCGTTACCTCCGCGCACTTTTGTTACTTACTCTGTTGACTGGATCCTCTGCAGTGATGTAGTCCTGTAACACAACTTAAAACTATGCTTTTTGTGGGCGCCACTTGGAAACGTTTGTTCCAAGAAAAATTAAATGTGATTGATAAAATTTTTAAATCTACGAAAAAATTTAAACAAGTCAGTTTAGCTTTGAAAAATCAGTTAAGTTTAATGGTTCTTTAAAAACAACAAACAAATCGTCTGAAGGACTATCATTCATAAAAAAAAAAATTATAAAATTGCAGAGAAAAATTTTACAAGTTATTATTATTGACAATTTTTTATATGTCCAATCAAGTATCGGCTAGTATTTCAGATTTTGACTCAGTTGACAAGCATGAGTTTAATATGTGAAAAAACTTTACTCTCAGGACGTGACTCCTTTGAACTACCAAGACATATCAATTAGATGCCTTACAAGAAAAAACTAAGTGATTTGAAGGTGTATGTGTGGCGTGTAAAGTACAACTGTGTGATAAATGTAACCAGGTAACAAATGACTTTAATTTTGGTAACTCACGCTCCAATGGTCGTTTATTCTCTCACTGGACACTTCCTTCGGGTAGTTTCTCAATCTCGCCTCTTCGGGTGTACACTGAATCTATTTAAAGTCAATTTTTGCGATCGTTACTTTTTCCGCACTTTTTGTCAAAACGTTTGGCAGTAAAATCTCGTTCAAACGCCGCCACTACGAATCATCTGTTTAGCGTTGATTCAGAAATCTGCCACCGCAGCGCTGATTCCCATGCAGTGTTGAGGAAGGCTAGTGTATAGTTTGTTTACGTTCGGGGGAATTATTTGTCACGTTAGTCAGTCAATGCGAACACAGCAGAATCCGTTCTCTATTAAATGTTGGGACCCTCCTGGGCCGTCGACGTTCTGGCTGCGTGCTTTCTATTAAAATTTGCCGTATCGCTGCTCTATTTCAGCGATACTTTTTGGCGACTCTCGTTGAGGTTGTCAGTCGGGTATGTCTATGTACGGGAAAAGCCTTCCTGCCGTGTCTTGTCGATTTCTCGCCTCTTTGGTTTCGCCTTAGCTGCGTTGATCAGTGTTGTGTGAGGTGCATCAGTTCTGGAGTTCAATCTTCAAGTGTTTTTGGGTCGAATTTGGTCTCGCTTTTATAATAAATCGGGATGACTGTTTTCGTCGACTTCCGGTATATTTGTGTAAAAATTCTTTCTAGATTGTTCGAGAATAAACGAAATGGAATGTCATAGAACAATTTTCACTTCCGTAGAAGCTTTTAGAACGAATTTCTTATTCTTCATACAATGGATATTTCAAAATTTACACTGGTATTTATCAAACAGTTTCACATTAGTACTTACAATTTGTATGCCATTAATGTATTTATATTCCTTGTTTTTTACTGAATCTAGCGATACTAAATATGATTGGTATCTAATTAACTTAAGTCTAATAAACATTACAATTTACAACCCTCACCTTGAGTTGTAGTCATTAAAAACTCAATATTTATAACAAAAATTGTTGTGGAGTTATAAAGTTCCCTTCACAAGCTGGACATCTAATCCTACTACTTTCCTACAACAAAATAAACAAATTTTAACATCAACAAAACACAAATAAATACAATTTTATATGGCCTCTGCTCATGGCCTATATTCTTGTCAGTTTTCTAATACAATGATTAGTCTTTTTCCTTAATATATGTATTATTTCACCACTATACACACAGAGTTTATTATTTTGTCTATCTTTTGTGATACCTGGTTACTTTGTACATATATTATATTTATCACAAGATGACATAGCATCATTGATTGGTCTTGAGATGTCATTTTTTATGGTGCGACAAATCTCACTCTAATTAGTTAAATTCTTTTAGAATTGACTTTACTTTCAACTGAGTTTGTTTCTTATTAAGGTATACTGATGTATTGTACCTTTCTATCTCATTTTTGTTAGTATTATGTAAGTATTTAGCCAGATCTGATTATTTTTGTACTGGATAATTGGCTTCAGCCATACATGGTATAAGTAAATATTTTGCTGACTTGACTATTACAATGTTAAAGTTGGTCAGGTATATTAGTATAGTTGCTTTATATCATATTACAGCTTTCTAATACAGTTTGGTTGCATTTTGGCAACATTAAATTCATAAATTATACAATATTAGATGCCTATTACATGTTTTTTGTTAACACTGTTTTTGGCTATTTTGGCTGCTTTTTATTCATTTGACAGCTTCCTTTATTTAAGATAAATTGTTCACTATTGTCTGCTTGACAATTACATATAGTTTTTATTTAAATCTGATAATAATTAATCTTTTCATGAAATCTTGGTGTATGGTCTCAAATCCAACACATTAATATTTTTTTTTGTCATAACAAATATACAATTTTTATTTTAACTTAAACTCTTTCTAATAATGTATTTAAGTCATTTAATACATTTATTTTATTTACATCACATAATATAATGATGGATCATGTCCATTTATTCACAAAAAATAGTTTTTAATACTATATTCATAGTTATAAAACTTAATAATTATTGACTTTATTCTGGTGGATTCTGACATTATTTCTCTCTCTTATAGTGTCTTATGGTTTTTTCACTCTTATTCACTTTAATAATATATATGGGGTTTTGTCTTAGTCATAGTTTGGTCGTTTTTTCAAGTTGATAGAAATAATTATTATACAAAATTACACAATTTTTTGGGACTACTTGGGTTCGATACTGTTCACTTCACTTTCCTCTTATGCTAACTTACTATATAAATGATTTCTTTTATGGAACGTTCTGTGACGTTACAACGGTAGCCCGGCTATCTAGCGGGGCTTAGATAGGTCCGTTAAAACGATATATAAGAAGTGAACGGTTTCATATTTCTCTGTTGGTAAATGACCTGAAGATGGCTTGACTGCTGAAAGCGCTCGTCAATACCAAAGACAACGTAGTGGTTTGTATTAAATTACTAGTAGAAATAAAAGTAGGTTGTGAGAGGATGGTGGGTCTTAGAAAGGAAACTACCTTCTCGTGCTGACCACATGATGTTACATCTCCTGTTCTTTTTTTTAGCCACCACTTCTCGCAAATTTTGACACCGAAAATATAATGTCTGTCTATTCAGTTCTAATAGGGACCACACGAAGGACAATTTAGTGACCCTTTAATAACCCCGTGGGAAATTAAAAAGTCGATAATATCAGACTCATTCATTCGAATGCAGTCGTCCGGCTTCCTACTGCACTGAATATCATGGGAGGCCATTGAAGTATTAAATATGTTAATAATATTGTTTATTAACAAATCTGGTGTTTTCTAAACAACAGAAATAATTAATAATAACATCACACAATAACACAAACGAAAACACTGAAATTCACAAAATAAATACCGCTACACGAGAATACACTAAAATAAGCTTACCGTTACAGTAATACACTACCTTATTGCTCGGGCGAAACCATGCGAATAAATATTGTTGGCGCGTTTTTGTCTAAACACACACACACACACACACACACATGACAAACCAATTAGAAGTGAGAATATGCAAAATTTTGAACTTAACGGTTTATTAACGCGCTATTTTTTTGTTTCGACCAATCAGGCGTCAGCCTTCTCACCGACCATCTTCATAAATTCGTGGGTTTTTGGCGTCAGACTACACAACACGTGAATTTAAGTAAAGTATGTTCAACAGTAAAAGGTTAGTGGTGCTATTGTGAATTGTGATTTTCGTGATCCAAAACTATAGGGAAACGTTTGAAAAATAGTACACATTGATATCAGTGAAGCCGTTATCGGATATAAATGACTGTGTAAGCAAGATAGGTTAAATGTCATTTGCCACAGTTAATATGGCTCTCATTCACCTTTCCATGCGTGCTTATGGGAATAATTATTTTATTTTTTCTTCGTAAATAGCTTCGACCGCCGTTTAAAATTATTTTTCCCTTGTTTATATAACATAGAAGAATAGAACAAAAATATTTCACCTCAATATCAGCTTAGATTAGAAAGGAAATAATTTGGTTATCAAAAATACTGAAAGTAATGGCATAGTCAAATATTGTAATACAACGTACAGGACAAGTTCAAGACTAAATGTAATATTATTATACCTTGAATAACCCACACCTGGGCAAACATAAGCTCACCGTGCTGCATAACTGACTACTAGGCTACCATAAGGTGACTAATAACTATAAATATTGTAGCGTGACAGATAAGCCCATAAAAATGAATGGTAAAATGATCATAGAAATAAAATAATAACATAATTAAATCCGAGAAAACAAAATAATATAAAGAATTAATTAAGAACCACCGTGGAATACAATCATTGATTAAAATAAAAGTTCATGTAAAATAAATGTTACAAGGAGTGATGAATCATCAAAACCAATTTAAAAACTAAATATGAGAAAACAGGTAATACCCAGGTAGGATAGGAGTAGGTAAGGAAGAAACCCAGAAAATGACTAAACCCACAACAAGATGAAGAAAATATGTTATAAGAAACAAGAAGAACAGAAGGGACCAATGAAGAAACATCCACAAGAAGATGAAGAAAACAATTTTATAAGAAACCAGAAGAAGAGGAGGAATCAATGAAGAAACCAGAACAAGACAGCATCCACATGAAGAAGGAATGCTCTTATAAAAAAAAAACCCCAAACCCCTAAATAAATATAATAATAATAGATCAAAGTATAACAAAATATCAAAGGTAAAAACCACATGTACAATAGATGTAAACCAAAAAAGTGTATAGAGTAAGAATTGAAAGTGAACCAATGTGAGATAATAAAGTAACACCAAAAAACAAATCTTCATTATAATCTATAAATAGATTTCTTGATTCTAGTAAAACTATATAACTATTTAGAATCAAAATCAAGGAATAAATAGAGAATCAGTGCAAGTTTTAGTGTTATAGAAAATAAACCTTATATTTCAATATTGGTGTTCACAAACTGAGTAGATGATGAAATACTACAACTTTAAAGTGATTTAATTTGTGTTCATGAATAATGTAAATAGAGTATTATCATGACCTATAATACATGTGTTTTTTAGTAGATAACTGCCACTCTTTTAAAATAACATTCATTAGAATGAATAAAATAAAACAGAGCAGGCCATAATAAAAGTGAAGTGACAAGGTATCATTACCCCAAAAAACCCAAAAACAGATGAAAACTGATATTCAAACCTGATTTAAGAAAAATAGGATAAGATTATAATAATTATATTTGTTTGTATAGAATAAGGTGTTAGCAATAGTTAAGTTTAAATGTCAGAATCTAACATTCCTTATTTATAATATTTCTTGTGTATTTTATCAATCAATAAGTATACAATGTCTAAGTTGAAAAGACAAATATTAATTTGATTTATACGTTATGTATTAATGGTATGAACCATATACTAATTGTTATTTTTGTTTACAATAAGAAAATGTTAATTTGAGTTATATGTTATTTGTTAATAGTATGAACCATATACTAATTGTTAACTTGTTAAAATAAGAAAATGTCAATCTATGTCACAATAGCAATGAAAGTCAGAGAGGGTATAAATCAATATGTATTATTTTTAAAAAAAACTTTGTATGTAAAAACTATTAGAAATCTAGGCCAAATGTAAAAAACTAAAAACAGCATCAAATTTGATAAAATAAGTATAGAAATACATTTAAACTGAAGGAATTTACATAAGGTAAATCAGTAATAAAGTCGTGTAATTAGAAATATAAGTAATGAAGATTTTGTAAAATTATATCCAGAATTATTGTTAAAAATGGAAATGTAAGAACTCAAAATTTGGAGAGGGGAGTCATATGTTACTGAATAATATTTATAACATAACCGATTAAGCTAATTGCAAGAAATTAAGGGAAGATAAACCTTTTATTACCATCTGAAATTTAAGATAATCAATAATATAACTTATAATATGGCTTCATTTGAAAGACAAAGACAGGAAGTTAGATTTTAAAAATTACATAACAAAATGAAGAAACAAAATACCATTTTAGATTAAAAACTTAATAAAACTACATTATTTGGTATCAAATTACGCAGAATGAACTGAAGAAGAAGATTAAGTAGTTACTAGCGAATAAATTTGAAGAATAACAAAAATATATATCAGTTATATAATGTAACTTTATCACATCCACAGGATGCAAAGAAATTTGGAACAATGCATTGAAAAATATTGTCTTGGCTAAGACTTTGGCCAAGGAAGGGGGAAGTGAATTAGTTGATTATTGAACGTTGAATGATACACTTGATACGTGTTCTTAAAAACCTTAACCTATTTGCTACAACCGTAATGGTGAACGTTCTCGAAGCCTAAAAGTGACGAACGGGAGTTTCGACAAAAAACATATTTTAAAGGGAGGCCGAGTGAAATAAACACCTACAGACATTCAACTAACACTATACAGAACAGAACACCAGTGATTACACATTTAAAACCATTAAAACAGCAAAAACACTTAACCATAAAAGTGCAAACATACGCCTAACCGACAAAAGTGAATTTGACTTAATTCTACACTATTTTTCCAAGTAGAACACCAAAACTGAACCAGAGACACTCCACCAACACAAGAAGGAAGAATTGCAGCCACCAGGACGAAAATTCAGAGGAAAAGCATATTTATTTAAACTTTGAATCAGCTAGGTGAGACCGGCTTCCAACTATAGTCGAGAGGCAGCCATCATTGATTACCCACAATACAACTCAACACAGCCTTCGCAACGGATTGGTCTGAAAACTGCTTACTTACCATTTTATATTAAATATTAAATCTGTATTTTAATTTTTAAGGTGATATATTTGTACTGTTATACTTGATAAACTTAACCCTTATTTCTCTGACTTACCATAAAATAACTGCTAAAAGAATCCTGATATAAATAATTGTACGATAAAACAACACCCTGAGAATCGATTGACAAATCGATAAAGAGTCAAAAGATATTGAATTGTTAATAAAATTTCTTATTTATTTCATACTTACACAGTTTTTTCATTCCTAGAATATAAATAATATAATAATTAAATTTAATAGAAGTAACAACCAGGATCTCACCACGAAGAAGGAAGTTAACCTCCAAATAAGAAAAGCAAACAAATCGATTGTTCTTGGAGACGAATCTATAAAGTGGCAAGAGCATTTAAAAATACCGAAAAGTCAATAAAACAATTAAAACAAAAAATAAACGATTAAGAACACCACAGAACATAATTAATTAATTGTTTTTAATTAATTATATAATAAAAGAAAAAAAATTTATAAACAAAATTTTTTTTTAACACGAACATTATTTTTAAATCTAAACACGAAATATATAATTGTAACATACACGTTTAGTTACAAATTGGCGCACAACTGAGGGGCTTTAATTAGCGATTGACAGGCTACTACAATTTGCCCAATCCCTAATTGGAGCTTGGCAGCAGCTATAGAGTTAGAGAAAAGGGAAGATGCAACGTCGAGCAACCTCAAAGAAACGGGCTGCGGAGGCCGAAAAGGAGATTGAAATCGATATGGAAAACAAAGAGGCGACGCCAGTGGAAGATGTAGAAAGGTTATTACCACCAGTATTATCTAAACAACCCGCACAACCGGAGGAACAACCTGAGATGCCCACACAAACAGGGGAAGTCAATGTCCAGGAAGAACCATTAGAAAAGCCCACACGAACGGAGAATGGGAACGTACAAGAGATAATCAGGATAATGATGGAGAAAATGGACGAGAACAGTAAGAAATTGAGTAAGGAAATAAATAAAAACATAGAATCCAAAATAGAAGGTTTGAAGGGGGACATTGGAAATACCAACAAAAACATAGAATCCACAAAAGAAGATTTGGGAAATAAGATCGAAGAAAACAATAAGAAGATGGAAGAGAGGATGGGAGAAAAGTTAGAAGAATTGAAGGAAGACAACCAATCTTTTAAGGAGGAATTTAAATCGACTAAGGAAGAATTGATTAACAAAATTGAGAATACCAATAAGAGAATTGAAGAAAATAGTAAAAAGATGGAAAGTGACAACCGACAGTTGAAGGAAGAGTTGAAGGAAGATAACAAGAAGTTGGAAGAGAAGATGGGGGAGAAGTTGGAAGACTTGAGAGAGGATAACCAAATGTTAAGAGAAGAATTAAGGGAGGTCAACCAGGAGAATCTGGACAAGTTAGACGAAAGGATGGAGCTGTTGAGAGAAGAAATGAACAAGGAACTCAACGATAATAAGAAATCTCTAAATAAAAAATTGGAAGAAGAAACCATCATAATGAACCAACAAATCAGGGAAATTGACGGAAAATGTAACCAAACCGAAAAGGAAGTACAGGAGTTCCAGGAAGTGGTAAACATTAAGTTTACTAATATTGAAGAGCATAGTCGCAGGAAAATGGAAGAACAACGGAAGGAAAATCAGGAAGAACTCGGGAGAGTACGGAGCCAAGTCGCGGAACGGTGTGACGGGATGGAAGAGGCTATGACCAATATCACGGGTCAGGTACGGCAGAGCCAAGAAGAAATGGAGGTTTTGAGGAGCCGACCCACTAATTTTACCGGGATACCCATCAATGAAAACCGGGAATGGCTGAACTTCCGGGAATACAAGAGGAAACCTATGGAGTTCCTAGCTCGGATAGAAGAATATTTTGCCAAGCATCAAGCACAGAGGGAGTCGATGGAACAATAACCGGGAGATACTGGACGAGTCATTCAGGGAGATGACAGATAACTGGTGGATGGCGAACCGTAGCGAGATTGAGGACTACCAACAGTTCAGGAAACTGTTTAAGGCTAAATACTGGTCAGAAACAACCCAGAACCTGATCAGAGATAATATTTGCCATGGACGGTACAGGGCCCAAATAGGCGGCACCATGACAGCCTATTTCCTAGGGAAGGTGTGCCTGGCAAAACACCTAGAGCCGGCAATACCCGAAGAATGTCTAGTGAACAAGCTATCGTATCACTATGACGAGGGAGGAGAGGTAGCCAGATTAAAAATGGTGCAGGCCATGACTGAGTTGTTAGAGAGCTACGAAAACGAAGAATACTACCGTCAAAGTAGGAGGAGGAATGATAGACCGGAGGGGAGAACTAACCAGTACCCCAGTAATGGTAATAACTATCCAGGAAACCACAACCAGCAAAATAATTACAACGGCAACAATAATCCGCCGCACAATAACAATAACTTTAACGGCAACCAAAACGGTAATAGAAATAATAACCAATACACTAATAACCGTAATAATTTTTATCAACCCCCTAACAACCCATATAGTCAGAGAAACCCGTACCCCGGTAATAATGAACGGTATTACCAGAATAATAGAAATTACAATAAGAACTATAATAATAATAATAATAATAGAGTTTCCCGTCCTAGAGTTAATTTTATAAGAACCGAAGATCGAGGGCCGAGAAGATTCAACCGTCAACGGAGGAATAGTTTCCATGATGGAGATCGCCGACGAAGAAGCGAAGAACGGGACGGTCCGAGGTATGAACAAAGAAGAAGAAGTACCAGCCTGGAGGATCCTGGCCGACAGCAAAACAGAGAAATAACATTCGAACAGGATACAGAGCGGCAGGAAACGACTCAGGGTTTCCAAAACGACGCCTCGGTCAATCCGAGTGCCAACGATGACAACAATAATTTAAACGGGAGGAGGCAGTGATAAACCATCACGACCCGTTACTGCTCCTAACTCCTGGGTATATAAACGAGTTGCAAGAGGCAACCGAGTTAAAAAGTATCACCATCATAAGTAACAACTACTTAAAAACATTAGAACGGAACTATTGGAGGAAAACGAAACTAGCCTCGATAGTCAAAACAATGAGATATTGTATATAAAAGCGGAAGTGGAAGGAATCCCCGCGAAAATCATGATTGATACCGGTGCGAATATTTCTATAATAAATGTGAACGAACTGGAAAGAATCCAGAAAGAGTGTGGTAAAACTTTGCCTATGTTACCAGTAAACAATATTGTCTTAATAGGTGCAACTGGCCGCCAGACAAAACTATTCGAAAACAAGTTTCCGTAAATGTCGTTAGCCGTGGTATAGCTTTAGATATGGTATTTTTGATCGCCACCGGATTACCATTCAATATATTGGTAGGTTGCGATATTTTAAGAAGGTACTCCGCCATTATCGACCTTAACCAAGAAAAGGTATCACTATTTCCAGACGGAATAACATGGACAGCAGATTTGGTAGGAGGCGCGAATATACTTCCCAATACAATACACCAACAACTTCGCAAAATAAATTTTGTAGAGAACAGATCCATTCATAAACCAATAATATATAATAATGGAGTAGAGGATTTATGGTCAGTGAAGATACAAGAAATACGAGACTTCCAGTACGGAACCAACCACGAAAAAATACCCATACACCAAGCAAATCGGTTAATAAGGGTATACGAAAGATACAAGTCCGTATTTTCAGATGAACCAGGTAAAGTCAAGAACTACCAGTGTAAGCTTGAGTTTAAGGAAAACGTGGAATTTAACCGGAGGTCATACCCAATCGCGCATTCACTGAAGGAGGCCGTGAGAACAGAAATTAATAAGATGATCAGCAGTGACATAATTGAGATTAGTCAATCTCCATACACTAGTCCAATCATTGCTGTTCCCAAGAAAGACGGACAAGTCCGGCTCTGTTTGGATGCGCGCGAGCTAAATAAAACTATTGTTAATGACCGAACATCACCCGGTGAAATAGAGGAGATCCTAAAACGATTTCACGGCACCAAGTTTATCAGCACATGGGACACTGTATGTGGTTACTGGCAAGTGTAGTTGCATCCACAAAGTCGTCAGTACGTGGCGTTCATTTTCGAAGGGCGCAATTACCAGTTCAAGAGATTGCCCTTCGGACTTGTAAATTCTGTAGCCATCTTTGTGGCCTGTATGGACCAAATACTTGGACAAGAAGCACTCCAATTTACTACAGTCTATGTGGACGATTTGCTCATTACGTCAGAGACGTGGGAGGAACACTGTTACCGAGTTGAACATGTACTCGAAAAATTAGCGCAGAATAATATAACACTGAAATTGGAGAAATCCAAGTTCATTGCGCGAGAAGTACAATTCTTAGGTTTCAACCTAGACGATAGAGGTATTACCCCGTCAGCAGAAAAAGTGGAGGCAATTCAGAAGTTCCTGAAACCAAAGAACAGGAAACAGTTACAATCTTTCCTCGGACTCTGTAACTATTACAGAAAGTTCCAGCACAAATATTCCGAGCTGACAGCCAAGTTTCAACCACAATTGTCTGCAAAAAACAAATGGACCTGGGGTGAAGAACAGGATATTACCTTCCAACTGATTAAAGAAAAGTTTTTAGAGAGTGTTATACTTCGTCACCCTGATTTTAAGAAACCTTTCTTTTTGAACTGTGATGCTAGTGACATCAGCTTAGGAACCACGTTATATCAGGAAGATGAGGAGGGGTCACCATCTGGTGATAAGCTTTGCTAGTCGTACCCTGAATCAATGCGAAAAGAATTATAATGTGACCGAGAAAGAATTGCTTAGTGTGGTATTCGCATGTAGCAAATTCCGGACATATATTCTCGGGTATCCTGTCACTGTCCGCACTGATCATAAATCCATCTCATTTCTACGTAGGTGCAAATTGAGTCACGGCCGATTGGCTAGATGGGTACTCGCCCTACAAGAATACAACTTACAATGGGAGTATATTCCGGGGAAAAAGAATGTGGTAGCCGATGTGTTGTCACGGATCAATTTGGAAGACCAGACCTTCGAGGGAGAGAAGGAGAGCTTAGTCAAAATTTACAACTTAATGAAAAACAGATCCGACTTAGAAGCTGTATTGATAAACATCCGTATCCACCAACAGTCTGACCCTAAACTAAAAACCATTATCAATCGATTGGAAGCAGGCGATGAGACCGTTTCTAGATACTACCATGTGAATAAAGGTATATTATTCGTCAAAACAGCCTTAAATGAAGAAACATGGAAGGTGATTATTCCGAACCAAATCGAGAAGGAGATTATAATCGATTACCATGTAAGGTATGGCCATATGGGAGCGCTTAAAGTGATACAGGCTTTAGATGAGAATTGTAAGATAAAGAACATCAACCGAAAGGTAAGAAATTACTTGAAATCGTGTAATATTTGCCAGGCGTTAAAATTAACAACGAAAAGAAAGAAGGTATAATGATACCGATAACAACGAAAGCGAAACTAGAAAAAGTATTTTTAGACATCTGCGGGCCATTTCCCCATAGTGGTGGTCGACACAGGTACAAATACCTAATCATAATAATGGACCATTATACAAAATACGTAAAGCTATATCCGGTTAATCGGGCAACAACAGTAAAAGTTCTCGCAGTCATAACAGAGTTGTATGTGCCAGAGATAGGTAAACCATCTTCAATCATTACCGACCATGGTACTCAGTTTAAAGGGAGAAGATGGCGGGACACATTAGTATCACTTGGAATTAAAACATATAAGACGTCAGTCTACCACCCAAATAGTAATCCAGCTGAAAGGGTACTGAGAGAAGTGGGTAGAATCTTGCGAACGTACTGTCACAACCAACAGAAAAAGTGGCAAGAGTACTTAGCAGCAACAGAGAAATTCTTAAATTTCGCCCACCATCCAGCTATAGGAATTACCCCTTACTCTGCCATGTATGAGAAACCAAACCCCCGAGAGATTGAAGAAATAATAGAGTTCCCAACGAACAATGGTCGTAAGTTTGACCAAGTGAAGTTCTATAACAAGGTGGCCAAAGACCAAGAGAAACGGCAAGCAAAATATCAAAAGGCACAAGGACAAATTATAACTTATAAAGAGGGTGAAAGGGTTCTGTTAAAAAATCGAGAACTACCCAGCACCCTAGAAGGGATAACAAAAAAGCTATTGTTACTATATACTGGACCATATGTCGTCGTAAAAAATAATAATAATAGTACATACGAACTGAAAGAAATAGTTTCCGGAAGAGTTAAAGGAGTGTACAATCAAGCCTCCATAAAAAAGTATTATGAAGAATGAATTTTGAATAGAAAAAAAATAATAAAAATTCTAAAAAATAAGTAAGCACATCTTACTACCAAATATTTATGAAACGACTTTTGAACTAAAGAAAAAGAAAAAGAATTTTGAAAACTAATAAAAATTCTAAAAAATAAGTAAGCACATCTTACTACCAAATATTTATGAAACGACTTTTGAACTAAAGAAAAAGAAAAAGAATTTTGATAAAAATCAAAATCCTAAAAGATAAGTAAGATCAACTTACTACCAATAAATCTGAAAGAAAATATTGTGACTAAATAAAAGGAGATGAATTTTGATAAAACCATCAAAATTTTAAAACATATTAAGATCAACTTATTACAAATGATTTATGAAAAATGTTATGGAATTAAATAAAAAGAAGAATTTGAATTTTGCATAAAACTAACAAAGTTCTAAAAATAGATATGATCCACTTATAAATAAATTTAGAAGAAAATAATATGATTAATTAAGAAAAAGAATTTAAAAAAATAATCCAGAATAAATGTGAATATCTAACATTTGAAGGAGTAGAGAAGAAAAACAAAAAAAGAGTGTGATATACAAGAGAAGGCAATAATTTGGAAAAAAAGAGAAGAATCTGTTATTATAAGCAAATCATAAAAAATCTAAAAAAGAAAAACAATAATATAATGAGAACGACCTATGACTAACTACTTATGAAACAATAATGGAAACAGATAATCAAGAAAAATGATTATGATATTACTCAGTTCTGAAGAAACAAAGAAGAACAACTCATATCAAACAGATGGAGAAGATGATTTTGAAAAAATAATAATAATAAGACATATATGAAACGCAAAGAGAAGAAGTACCACATGAAATATAATATAAATGAATTAATTTTAATGAATGCAAAGGTGGATTAATAACATTCTGAGAGAAAAGAAAGAAAAATATCTCTCTCCTATGGCGCTACAGCCCAAGTCGGGCCCTGGCCTCCACCAATCTCCGCCTCCAATCCACTCTATCCACTGCAACCCTCCTCCAGTTTCTTATCCCCATGTCTCTCGCGTCCTCTGCAACGCCATCTTTTATGAAAGAAAAATATAATTAAATAATATGATCACAATAACAACCTGAATATCAATTATAAAGATACAAATTGAAAAAATTAACTAACATAAAAATAAGACCATTCAAATAATTGATAAGAACCAAAGAGAAAATACATATAAAAAAGTATGCTATATTGTAAATAACCAGAAGAAAATGTAATGAGAATTCAGATGAAAAAGAAAAAAGTTACACTATAACTAGTAACAAGAAGTATTAACAAAAGTTTCCAACCATAATTAAAATGAATATATCAGACGAGCTAAAAGTTAGAAGAATATATATAATGAGAATAATAAATAGTAAGAAGAATAATTGAGATAGAAAAGGTGAGATAATCTGAGAAACAACGAAGTGAAGAATCCAAAGATATTAAAAAAAAAATAAAAAATAGTCATAAAGTGGACTATTTTTAGGTAATTTTTATTCGATGACTGACTGTAGATAATTCCAGCAGCATTATGTTTTTGAGCAGAGATGAATTTGCCTCTGGACTCAATTTGAAGTGATGTATGACCAGCAGAGTAGTGAAGCCTACAGTGCCCCTCTGGACTGCCCCAGCTCACACGTTAGGGAACGTTAGGGAATTAATATCCCAGGGATAAAACACGAAGTTTATAAGAAAAGTAAATATAATAATAATAATAATATATCTCAGAAGACACTAACTATTCAAGAAGGATCAAAAGTCGATATATAAATGGAGAGGAAAATGAAGAATAAAAAATAATAAAATTGTCATAAGCAATTATTTCATCCATAATCAAGTCTGAAATAATCACTTCTGGAGGAGAGCAATCTGTAGCGTGACAGATAAGCCCATAAAAATGAATGGTAAAATGATCATAGAAATAAAATAATAACATAATTAAATCCGAGAAAGCAAAATAATATAAAGAATTAATTAAGAACCACCGTGGAATACAATCATTGATTAAAATAAAAGTTCATGTAAAATAAATGTTACAAGGAGTGATGAATCATCAAAACCAATTTAAAAACTAAATATGAGAAAACAGGTAATACCCAGGTAGGATAGGAGTAGGTAAGGAAGAAACCCAGAAAATGACTAAACCCACAACAAGATGAAGAAAATATGTTATAAGAAACAAGAAGAACAGAAGGGACCAATGAAGAAACATCCACAAGAAGATGAAGAAAACAATTTTATAAGAAACCAGAAGAAGAGGAGGAATCAATGAAGAAACCAGAACAAGACAGCCATCCACATGAAGAAGGAATGCTCTTATAAAAAAACCCAAACCCCTAAATAAATATAATAATAATAGATCAAAGTATAACAAAATATCAACGGTAAAATCCACATGTACAATAGATGTAAACCAAAAAAGTGTATAGAGTAAGAATTGAAAGTGAACCAGTGCAATAAATAGAGAATCAGTGCAAGTTTTAGTGTTATAGAAAATAAACCTTATATTTCAATATTTGTGTTCACAAACTGAGTAGATGATGAAATACTACAACTTTAAAGTGATTTAATTTGTGTTCATGAATAATGTAAATAGAGTATTATCATGACCTATAATACATGTGTTTTTTAGTAGATAACTGCCACTCTTTTAAAATAACATTCATTAGAATGAATAAAATAAAACAGAGCAGGCCATAATAAAAGTGAAGTGACAAGGTATCATTACCCCAAAAAACCCCAAAACAGATGAAAACTGATATTCAAACCTGATTTAAGAAAAATAGGATAAGATTATAATAATTATATTTGTTTGTATAGAATAAGGTGTTAGCAATAGTTAAGTTTAAATGTCAGAATCTAACATTCCTTATTTATAATATTTCTGGTGTATTTTATCAATCAATAAATATACAATGTCTGAGTTGAAAAGACAAATATTAATTTGATTTAACATTATGTATTAATGGTATGAACCATATACTAATTGTTATTTTTGTTTACAATAAGAAAATGTTAATTTGAGTTATATGTTATTTGTTAATAGTATGAACCATATACTAATTGTTAACTTGCTAAAATAAGAAAATGTCAATCTATGTCACAATAGCAATGAAAGTCAGAGAGGGTATAAATCAATATGTATTATTTTTAAAAAACTTTGTATGTAAAAACTATTAGAAATCTAGGCCAAATGTAAAAAACTAAAAACAGCATCAAATTTGATAAAATAAGTATAGAAATACATTTAAACTGAAGGAATTTACATAAGGTAAATCAGTAATAAAGTCATGTAATTAGAAATATAAGTAATGAAGATTTTGTAAAATTATATCCAGAATTATTGTTAAAAATGGAAATGTAAGAACTCAAAATTTGGAGAGGGGAGTCATATATTACTGAATAATATTTTAAAACATAACCGATTAAGCTAATTGCAAGAAATTAAGGGAAGATAAACCTTTTATTACCATCTGAAATTTAAGATAATCAATAATATAACTTATAATATGGCTTCATTTGAAAGACAAAGACAGGAAGTTGGATTTTAAAAATTACATAACAAAATGAAGAAACAAAATACCATTTTAGATTAAAAACTTAATAAAACTACATTATTTGGTATCAAATTACGCAGAATGAACTGAAGAAGAAGATTAAGTAGTTACTAGCGAATAAATTTGAAGAATAACAAAAATATATATCAGTTATATAATGTAACTTTATCACATCCACAGGATGCAAAGAAATTTGGAACAATGCATTGAAAAATATTGTCTTGGCTAAGACTTTGGCCAAGGAAGGGGGAAGTAAATTAGTTGATTATTGAACGTTGAATGATACACTTGATACGTGTTCTTAAAAACCTTAACCTATTTGCTACAACCGTAATGGTGAACGTTCTCGAAGCCTAAAAGTGACGAACGGGAGTTTCGACAAAAAACATATTTTAAAGGGAGGCCGAGTGAAATAAACACCTACAGACATTCAACTAACACTATACAGAACAGAACACCAGTGATTACACATTTAAAACCATTAAAACAGCAAAAACACTTAACCATAAAAGTGCAAACATACGCCTAACCGACAAAAGTGAATTTGACTTAATTCTACACTATTTTTCCAAGTAGAACACCAAAACTGAACCAGAGACACTCCACCAACACAAGAAGGAAGAATTGCAGCCACCAGGACGAAAATTCAGAGGAAAAGCATATTTATTTAAACTTTGAATCAGCTAGGTGAGACCGGCTTCCAACTATAGTCGAGAGGCAGCCATCATTGATTACCCACAATACAACTCAACACAGCCTTCGCAACGGATTGGTCTGAAAACTGCTTACTTACCATTTTATATTAAATATTAAATCTGTATTTTAATTTTTAAGGTGATATATTTGTACTGTTATACTTGATAAACTTAACCCTTATTTCTCTGACTTACCATAAAATAACTGCTAAAAGAATCCTGATATAAATAATTGTACGATAAAACAACACCATGAGAATCGATTGACAAATCGATAAAGAGTCAAAAGATATTGAATTGTTAATAAAATTTCTTATTTATTTCATACTTACACAGTTTTTTCATTCCTAGAATATAAATAATATAATAATTAAATTTAATAGAAGTAACAACCAGGATCTCACCACGAAGAAGGAAGTTAACCTCCAAATAAGAAAAGTAAACAAATCGATTGTTCTTGGAGACGAATCTATAGAGTGGCGAGAGCATTTAAAAATACCGAAAAGTCAATAAAACAATTAAAACAAAAAATAAACCATGAAGAACACCACAGAACATAATTAATTAATTGTTTTTAATTAATTATATAATAAAAGAAAAAAATTTTATAAACAAAATTTTTTTTTAACATGAACATTATTTTTAAATCTAAACATGAAATATATAATTGTAACATACACATTTAGTTACAATATGAGATAATGAAACATACAGATATTCAACAGAATACGGAAAATTGCTGTTAGTAGCATTTATGGAAAGTATCAGTAGATGAATATATTTTTAGGCATGTGAATATAAGTAAATATGTGATGATTTCTCAAAACTATGCTTTTGTGATAATGTTTTCACAACGATTCAATGCACATTAAAAATTGAATTGTAGTTACCGTCAAATGGGGATACTTAAGACAAGTTTTATTTTTTCTTTGATGCCATTTACTCCCCTTTTGAAAAAATGTGATTGTTACACCTCAAGACCTCCAGTATGTGCTTACAGTTTATATATATATATATTAACATTTTCTCTACATTTTTATTTTTATCCCCTCCACAAACTAATATACTGTGTCTCAAGTTACCCAGTGGGTTGGGGGTAAAATGAGACATGAACTTAAACACCATATATAGCAATGATTTTTGACTGGATGTCTCAAGTAAGGCATTGCCTGGTTTACTTGAGACCTAAACAAGTTACCATATTACCAAGTGGTACCTAATATTTAGTGAATACAAAAAATAACACTGAAAAAATCACTTTATAATTCAAACACAAAAAATTAACCGGACATTTTCAAAAATTGTGAAGCCCTTGAATGACTTTATTGAGTGTAACTTTACATATTATAACCTACTTTCACTTACTTTTCAGAACACATAAAATTTATGAAATATAAAAAAAAAATGACGGCCTCGAATAATTTTGTAAGGTGTAACTTTACGAACAATAACTTCTATGTCTACTTCATTTTCATCATCAATGTCTGGGAAAATGAAAACTGTCATTTTTTGAGGACCTCCTAAGGAACTTGACCTTAACTTTGGTTTGATTTTCATCTTTGTCTAATACTTGGGCTATGAAGTGTTTCGCAGACTCTTTTCTAGTGCCAACATCATACATAAGCCGAACTAACACAAAAGTATCTTTAGTGAGTTCTGCCATGGTCACAGAATGTTGTCCAGTTGGTGTAGACTCTTCTTGTTTTCCTACTTGAGCCAGATCTAGCAACTCCTCATCGCTGGTGAAATGTACATCAAGATCCGAGTCCGAATCATCCAATGAGTAGGAACTGTTTTCTGATTCGGAACTCCATACGTGTTTACGTCCTCTGTTCTTGAAGAAAGCATTTGTACTAGTACATATTCTTGAAAACGGATTAATTGCTTGGGATCTTTCACCTGTTGTTTTCTTCTGCACAGTACAGTTCCTACTTGAATGAGATGTCGTTTCTGGCAGTGAAAGGATGTCAACTCTGTCGGAATCTTCAGAATCCTGTTCCCTTGAGTTTTTCTTTACCAAAACTTTTCTTGAACACTTTGAGTTTCTTTGAGTTGTGGGATTCTTGGGGGAATCTGTTTCAAGCATTCCACCAACAACTCCCTTCCCAGGTGGAAGATTTAGCCTCTTCTTTCTTACTCTTAAGGGTTGGGTTTCTTTGCATCTTAATTCAGTTTGAAACTCCTGAAAACTTGCAGTCCATTCCCATTTATTGACTGTTTCTTCTCCATTAGATGTGGTCAGGATGGTTGTGTTCAATGGCAGCCTTTTCAGAATTTGGTTCCTGTCCAGTGGACACACCCCTGAGCCCCTCATTCCTGCTTGAATGTTTTTTTGATTTGTTGATTCTAGTTCTTGCAGACAAGACTTCAACAGACGTGGGAAAGTGTCTTTTGGAATGGTCTCTCTATTTTTGTTTTTCCATCCTTCTAGAACCTCTGCCCACTTCAACTTGAGTGGCTTAAAAAATGCCACATCCAGAGGCTGTCAATCCTGTGCTGTTTGGAGGTAAAAGGACAAACCGAATGTTCATTTTCTCACATTGTCTTATCATGAAGGGGGAAACATGACTAGCTAGGTTATCCCCTAGCAGAATTTTGGGGTTTTCATTGGGAGATCTCCGGAAATATGGCATGATTATTTTTTCAAACCAGTCATCAAAAATTTGCATATTGAACCAGCCACTTGGTGAAGTATTATAACCACAGTCCTGTTGTCCAGGTGTCATATGGGGGACATTTGGCTTTGTATACCACATACGGCGGCAGTAGAACCCCATTGGCTGTGACAGAAAACATAACGGATACGCTGGACTTGTAGGAATCCATGATTCGCTCTGGGTGATGACAGTTACTTTTCACAAGGACTTTTTTTCGCTGTGGGTCATCAGTGATATTAGTTTCATCGTAATTTACGATTAAACTAGGGTCAACATCCTTTAAAGTCTTCTGAAGTTCAACAAAGTATTTGTTTAAAATGTCATCGTCAACATTAGCTCTGGATCTTTTTATATTTTGGCACAACCTCTGGGTCAAATCCCCTTTGTTTCTGTTCAGAAATGACTCAACCCAATCTGGACCAGGCATATTGTTTTGAAAACGAAGCTCTGTGCATCCTTTACGGTCTAAGAAGCCCTTGACTACAAGACGAACATCTACTTTAGTTAGGGGGAAACCCCATTCCCCTGCAAGCTTGATACACTCAACAATAGATTTTTCATCTTCATCGTTGAAAACCGCTGGTCTTCCATATTTACCTGTGTGTTTACCTTTTAATCGGCGGTAAAGAGAGTCTTTACTGACACCATACTTCTCAGCTGCTTTCCTGATAGCTAGACCTTCTTCTTGTACACCCTTAAGCGCCTTTTCCATCTGATCATCTGTGAAGTTCCGATATTGTCTGGATCCAACCTTTCTGATATAATTTTGTGGCATGATACCTGAAAGAAACAAAACCAGGATAAGAGAGGTGGTTATAGGGGTATGGTATTAATTGTAAAAAAAGTGAACTTTTTTTGTTAATACCAGTACTGAATTTGTTGTTCATTAACCCACATCAGTACTTTATTTAATTAATATGCATTTCAACATTTTACAAAACAAAACATTGTGTTTGTTTGTTTGTCATTGAAAAACAATGAAAGAGGCCAGTATTTAATAAAAAAATCATTTTTGGGGGAACTTGAGACGTCTCAACTTACCCCAACTCTTTTGTCTCAAGTTACCCCAAAAATTACCACTCTAGGGAAATTTTGCTTTCTGTTAAAAATGAGTGGTGGCACTGCTGGAATTATTGGAGGGAAAGTAAGCTAAAGAAGTGAGGTTAACCAACACTGACTTTGTTTCTGCCTAAAATAAAACAGTTAAGTTGCACCTTGGCAGTTAGTTGATGAAAAAGTTATTTAAAAAAAGCGTTAATTTTCTTGATAATTTGTAATATTCTTACCTGAAGTTTAAATGACCTGCTGATAATTCCAAACAAAGCTGATAGGATGTTAACAGTAACCACACACTGAAAATCCAAAACCTCAAACAGTGTGACCACTACATAAATTAAAGATATTATTGTATTTTGTCTGAAGTTGCCCCATAGTCTCAAGTATCCCCATTTGACGGTACTCAGGTTGACAATTTGAAATGACAAATGAATTTATTACAGTTCTTACAAATGAAAACAAGAAAATTATGATGCTCACTATATTATTATTGAAACGATTTATTATGTAATTTGTATTGAACTGAACTAAAGCAAATAAAACTTTTTGTAGACTTCCAAAACAAAATAAAACTTTCAGATTCTTAACACTTTTTGTTCAGACATTATTGTCAGTATATGTTTTATGTCAGTATATTTTTACTTAAGTCAATGTGTTTAATGTAAAGGCAGTGCAGTTCAGCTTGAACAGTAACAGTAACAATGGAGCCATGTTATGTTGTGCATGAAATAGCTTTGTGGCGGAGGCGGCATAAAGTAGTTTTATAGTTTCTTGTAAGAAATTTATTTTCAAATGGATTGTATATAATATTTCTGGTTTGGTCAGTACTGTATTGTATTAAGCCAATACATGACATTAGATATTATTAAAATACACAAAGTAAACTAAAAATCTATTACATAAATGTGTATGTTAACCAACTACTGAATATTATTATTTGGCCATGCACAGCCATTTATTATAAAGAAACAGTTCAACATAAACATAATATGATTGCAAGGTGGATATCCCTACTTTCACTATGTTAAATTCTGAAAATTGAGATGAATTTTTCAAAGAAATAACAAAATATAAAATATAATTTTGTTTTTAATCCTACAATATCTTTCATATAACCTCAGTATTGACACTTGGGAATGCACAAGAAATTCAGATTTGGTTCTCTTTCACTTTGCCTGCCATTCATAGCTGATGTTAAGATGTCCTTCCCGTACCAACAAATAAATGTTGCCAATTCTTATCAGCTTACACAAATGTCTCTTTTCAGTGATATAACACATCACGTTTTGGATCTGTTAGCTGTTTTTGTATGTGGTTTGTTTTAGTAATGTGTTATTAGGCTGTCAGAAATTATATCAGTGACATGAATATCATTAATATTACCCTTCATGTTACTGGAAAACTCTTCAAAGTGGTCTCAGCGGATCATGAATTTAACCAGTCCCAGTTCTCCTTTTTATATGCAGTTTACAAACTATGAAATATTGTTCCATTGTCTATTATGGTATTCAGTGGCATAACTTACGCACTCGCAGACCCCGCACTGCGGGGGGGGGGGGGGGGGGGGGCGAAGGCTTGGTAGGCCCTATGCATTTTTGCTGTAAACTATCGGGGCTAAAATTCCGAAAATATTTTTTTGTCTTTGCACCTACAATGCATATTGCGGAGGTTCGATCTACTATTCTTCCAGAAAAAGGGGGAAAGTAGATAAAGAATGTCGAAAATAGTGGAGAAAAAAAGAGGAAAAAGTGGGTTTTAATTACTATTAATGGATAAATAAAGACCTTGATTATCTTTTAAATATTATGAATTTTTCTTTTTCGTGCTACCTGTGCTTTCGTGCTAGGCCGAAAGAGACAATTTTCGTGCCTCCAGCACGAATATAATTGTTTTTTTCCGCCGGGGGGAACACGAAAAATTGTATACGCACCACGGGAAGTAAAAAAGAATGCCTCTTAACGTATTTTTCTGAAAATGTGGCAGACGAAATTAAACAGTTTATTGTTAATCATGGTCCATGTAAACCGAAGGACCTTTTCCTAAAGATGCCAAACAACAAAACAGGTGCTTTTCAAAAACATATTACGAAAAAGTTACTAAAACCGGCATGATTATCCCAAGAGAATGGTTGTGCTATTCTGCTCAAGGTGATTATGTGCACTGTCAGTTGTGCTGGCTGTTTGCAGACAGGAGTTCATCGTTTTATTACAGTAATTGGGTTAATGGCATCAGGGACTGGAAGGGCCTGTCAAAAAAAATTGACGTACATGAAACAAGTAGAGTACATATCCAGGCTTGCATTACTTTAGATTTATGGAAGAGGCGCAACACAATTGATAGTAGTTTGGAAAGTGCAATACAGAAAGAGGAAAATACGTGGTACAAAATATTGCACAGAATTGTTAACGTGACTCTGACCTTAGCATCTTGTAATCTAGCCTTTAGAGGTCACTGAGAAGAGATTTGAGAGCCTAATAGTGGTAACTTTCTTGCAGTGATCGATCCTGGATCTAAACGAAGTAATCAAGGTGTTTGCATCAAACAAACCGAGAAGAAAAGAGAGACTGTTTGCCAAAACTAAATAAAAAGATAATGTATATATTATTTTAATACAAATGTACTCTATATGAAAGTTTTTATTCACCTATATATATATATTTCAATCACTTTCTGCTACAGTCCGTTTCTTGATGTATATAATACTTTAATATTTATACTAAATTTACCTCAAGATGTTTTTTCTATTTGGTGGAACATGTTTCGAGAGTTCCTGTTCTCTCATCTTCAGCCTTCGCCTTGGCTTCAAGACTAGATAGTATTTCCAAACTAGATAATACAACAACCAACGCTATATACAAAATTGAATGCCAAGATTGCAATAAATGTTATATAGGACAAACAAAAAAACAGCTGAAAAAACGTTATTTTGAACACCTAAATGCATACAAAAAACCAAATATATATAAATCCAATTTAGCCACACATGCAATAAACACAGGACATGAATTCCCAGACATAACCAATGTAACACTAATAAAACATATGCCACACAAAGGCACCATAATGAACATTTGGGAAAATTTATAGATTTACAAACATAAAACACAAAACAAACTAATACCAGAACAAATACAAATCAATACAAAACATGACACAATATTCAAAGCACTCAACATCGAAAATACACAAAACACAAAAACAGATACCACAACCACACACAATAATGCAACTTTAAAAGACCAAAGACCAACAAACTGCCTTAATAACATCCAGAAGCCAACACACAAATACTTCACCAGAAACAAGATGGCGAAGGCTGAAGATGAGAGAACAGGAACTCTCAAAACATGTTCCTAATAGGGAAAAAGTATATCTTGAGGTAAATTTAGTTATAAATATTAAAGTAATATATATATATACCTATGTTTATTTCTTTTTGTACCATTAAAACTTTTGGAACTTAAGTACAGTGGCTCAGATTTTATTTTATCCTGGTATATCAAAGTTAAGCTATCTTTTTTAAAATGTGAATTAAAAAAATAATACTTCTAATGAAAAGTTTTGTTGTACGCACTATTAAAATATCATCTTAGATCTCAAAATTTTATTTTATGTGAACAATGTTTCATTATGATTGTAGAGGCTATTTATAACAATGTGGCACTTAATTTATCTGTCCTAATAAATGCAGTAATAATTTGATTTTTTTGTATGTTTTTTTTTTCAATAAAGAGGGGCAAAAAAATTTTTTGCGGGAGGGCCCAGCTGAAAAACGTTACGCCACTGATGGTATTTCAAGTCATTAAAAATTATAATTTCTACACGATTTCTAATATTGTTTGTCAAAGATTTTCTGTTTAAGACCAGATTAAATTTACTGCACCCTGAAAGCTATAAACAAGATGAAATGTGTCTTCAGACTAGATAAAGCAGAACAAATATTTCAACTCTTTAAATCTGTCATACGCTTTAAACTTCCGTTGTAAACAACAGTTTGCAAGTAGTATTGCAGTGTATTCCCACAGCTGTCAATTTGGAAGTTATGTGAAACAGAGTATACTATATAACTTCTGCAAACATTTTGATTCTGAGGTTTCATAAAAATTTTAGCATTCAATTGATAAGCAATTGTTGTTTCCTTTTCAAAATAATTCTAAAATTATGTCAAAAGTCTTATAATTTCTGGTAAATAGGAATTTAAAAACAAAGTCTGTCTGAAAATAAATAACATGGTATGATGAACTAAAAAAAAAAGTTGTAGACACATGTTTGCATGGCTTCAAAGAAAGGTGGACCTTTATGGGGAAAACATTTTCCAGGAAACATCAGTATAGTTAGCACTGTAGGTTGAATGCTCTTCTGTACGTTAGCTCATTCCAATTACATGTGCAGAAGTAATATGACTTTTCCTCTACATAAGTGGTTTCGGTATCTCCTTTCAACCAAGAACACTTTATTGTATTAAATGAAGTACCTTGCCCACACTAAGATGTGGCATCCTCATTGGTTAAACTGAGGTCTGACAATGGGAAGACATTATTTATTAATAAAGATATGTGCATTTAATCTAAAAGTGTCCTTAATCAGATGTTATTCTTGTGCTAACTTGTGAGTGATGTAGATTTAGTCTTCATTGACTGACTGCCAACTTGTTTTCATTTGTTTCAGGTGTTAACAAGATCAATTTATCCATCATCTGACAAATAGAAGAGATCAAATTTGAAGACAAGGTACAAAGTTTAAAAATAAAAATATATCTTTTGCTGTTTAATGTATGTATTAAATTGATACACGTGTTATATACACGTATCTTATACACACATTCATTTCTTATAATAATAATAGTTTATTTAATATCATATTGATTTGTAATTAATTGGTGTACAGAATATGATATATACATGTATCCTTTTGTGTAGGGTTTGCATTGACAATATGCATTTTCCATAACCTCCTAACTTTCAAGCAATTCTCTTCCTCCCTCGTCCAATTTAGACTTGTAGTCTGTTTGTTAGTTGCAAAGTAGCTTTAAAACTTTTTTTGATCTGCCAGTCCTCTGTCTTTGTGTTGGCCAATTATATCAACATACTCATACTATTCCACCATCACTCATTCTCTTGTGTTGTCCACACTGGTAGTCCTGTCCTCTGCAAGTCTTCCTGGTATTCTCCTGAACTCCATACTTGTGACATCTCATTTCGCTGTTTTGACTTGCATTGTCTCACTCCCAGTTTCTGCAGAATACATCAGTATTAGATGTATTATGTGTCTTATGTTATACCTTATATGTATTATTAGTATTATATGTCTAAAAGTCAATATTAGATATGTAATTTATGTACATATTCAAACCTTTGTGTTTTGTCTCAAATGTTTGTTAGCCAGATAGTAAGAGCCAGGCACACAACTGACTATTCTATGAGTGATCATGACTTGGATTTGAATTTTTGATCTGACCACCTGCTCCTGTGCCAAGTGGGGGGAGTCCAAAATTCACCATTTATTACCCACTTTTAATGTTGTAACCTTTAGCTATATAATTGCTTCCTTCCGATTTTATGTATATAACCTACTCGTTCGTGGTGAGTGAGGTTAACTCTTCTTACTAAGCCACTGCTCTCAAGATTACTTATAAACAAGTCAGTCAAGGACACAGTAGGCATGCTGCTTTTAACTGTATAATTAACAAACTATTAATGTAAAAAGTGTGTTAATAAGTTGTGATGGTACATTTCATCACATATGTATAAGATATATTATAACATTAAGATATCAATAACAAGTACTAGCACAAGCCATGAATGGGAAAAAACTTATTAAGAAGTATGTAATAAACATTGAAATATCAATTCCAACATACAACAAAAGTAATCAAAGAATATTAAATAAATATTTTGTAAGAAACTAGTTATAAAAAGAAATTCAGAAGAAAACAAACAAAGAAAAATTTCTAATAATGTGACAAAACCCAATAGTTGGTAGGTGAGGGGCATGAACAAATCCAACATAAACCAATCTAACATGAACTACAGATGTATTGATAATAAAAACTGAAACGTGCAACAATGTATACCAAAAGAAGAATCAACATTTAATAGAAGAAATGAGAAGAGGCAAAGAACTAGGATTAGAACTTGGAAACAGAAGTTTGGACCAAGAGACATAACAAATAGACCCAATTTAATAAGTAAACTAGTCCCATTCTTTTGAATAACGATAACCTTGGTAGGAAGACCCAATAAATATAAAACAAAGTTAAGAATACAATGCAATAGAATAAATAATAACAGAATATGTGCTAGTATAAGAAACCATTGTAAGTCAATAAACTAAAACAAGTAAAGGTAGTGAGAGTGCACTCCCAAAATAATTGAGTGATGATCAAAAGATCATGATATAAACCAGTGGGGAGGTGAAAGTTAGTGGGGGAAATTAAAGTGATAATGGTCATATGAACCACATATATGGAAGTAAGGACCAAAATATAGCCCAAAGTGTTTTTATAAGTGTTTTATAAACTACAATGTTCTATTTCATGAACAATTATTTATTCATAGGGTTATAAACACATAAAAATTTTAAAATAGTAAACCGTTATTGTTTGTTATGATATAATTTAGATAATAGGGATAGTGATATACAAAAGAATTAGGGTAATAAACACCCATGTTTAGTGTAATGGTACATATAACACATCCAACACCAACGTATCACAAGTGAATTGAAAGCCACTACAAATGAAATTATCTACAAAGTTGAACCTACAATCATGAATAAAGGAAGTATTATAAGCCAAAACAAGTGAATAAAATAAATAATGAACTACCAGTAAATGAACAACAAGTTAAATAAATCAGGTGTAATGTAGAAATTCAAAACTGATAATCAACCATTGTTGAATAAGTAAATGATAACATAAACTAATCTGGCCAACTAGTTTTCAACAAAACCATAGAAAAATAAGACTAAAGCAATGTTAAACTAAAATGTGTTGTAGTATAACATAAATAGATAATATAAGGAACATTTAATGTACAACAGATAATGTGTTAAGGAAACATAAAGGCTGAATTGATGTAATTTAATATAACCATAAGCATAACATAGAATGGTTGCATGAGACAACAAAATTATCTAGTAAACTTGTAATAAAAGTGTAGGTGCTCAACCAATAACACTGAATAAGGCAGACTAACGTTTAAATAAGTAAATTCAAGGATTATATCCACCTCTTTATAAATAATAACACAAGTAATAAGTACACCCTAGTAACAGCTAGATGCAAGTAGTCAGAGTAACTTCAAACCAAAGTAATTGTCAATGTAAATGCAGAATTAACTACTGCACAGTACTAACAGTGTTATCAGAACACTGATAATAGATAATAAAACAATAATGAGATTAATGTGAAAGGATTACAACTCACGAAAAAATGTAACTTTCAAGAGTATTGAAAACTCACCTAAAAGACTATAATTAAGGTAATAGAACCCAGTGATAAATAAAAAGGACACTATCACCTAAAAGACTATAATTAAGGTAATAGAAACCAGTGATAAATAAAAAGGACACTATCAGAAGTGATAATGACCAATGCATTATGCATAGGCCATAATAAAATGGTATTATCAACAACTATTTTTATAAACAATGTATGTGATAATAGGCCTAGAATTTGAACCTAGGAAAATGGATATTTTATAACTATTAGTATATGACCAGGCGTAAAAAGTGCATAATACAGTAATAATATGTTATCACCGTGAACACACTGGATAAAAACAATATATTTAATGTATTAGGTAACTTAAGAAGTATTATTAATTTGTGCCAAGTGCGGTTTTATCAACCCCAGATCAGAACTATATGATGAGGATATGCAAATTACTCGTAATCAAAAGATAGAAATGATGGGAGTTATAAAAATATCATCAGTGTAATTAGAGATAAGATATTTGACATATAAGAAAAAATTAATAAATGACAAGCCCGTGCGTGTGGCTGTGTAACCAGTAAATCATAGCCTTGGACCCAGCCACTGACGCTAAGTGAAGCTTATATTTTGACGAACCTCGCCAATAGTACACGACATAAAGACAATTAGCCAATCAGAGCTCATTAAAAAGTACGAAGTGCCGAATCCCGACCAGGTAACATCAAGCAGTTCATCACCGGCAATCGAGAGATACTCCACGTTAGCAGAACGGCCATCATAACATTGAATTGACAGCCGACAGCTGATAATGCACAACTAACCTCGAAACTTTGAGTTGAGGTTAGGTCGGACCAAAAGGACAGTGAAGTCTATTTTCAAAGTGTCCTATAACAGAGTTCATGCGTATAGGCAGTGTGTGATGTGAATTAATAAGAATTAATTAAAATATTATTTAATTATTAAAAATTAAAAAGTGTTAATGCTTTGACTCAACAGAATACGCAAGTATCAGTGCAAATTATCATTATATTATATAATAAATCATTAATCAATTAAAGAACGCTGATAGCAGATATAATTTGTTAAATTAAATAACAAATAACCCGATTTCCACAAGGAAGGGGACTTTGAGAAATAACATTAACAATAATCAAATGAAAGGTTTTGCTAATGACAATTTTAACTTTCTAGATTGAAATTAATTGTAATAGTTTAAGAAGAGACGTTGAATAATCAATGAGGGAACAATGAACCCTAACAATTAATAATTTTAAGATATTATTGTATTTAATTGTAGTACATTAACTCAAGGTCACACATGAGTGAACCCTAGTAGCAGTGAATTAATTTGAATTACCTGTTTTGTTTATATCCAATTTTGGAGATCATTCAGAAAAATAATATTGAATTTAATACATAATAATGATGTACAAAATAAGTAATGCCTTCAAAGAAGCATCCATTAATTAATCTCAAATAAGTAAGGTTACCATGAACCGTAGTTAACCTCAACTGTAAACAATGAACAATCGTTCATATTTTGTGTTATGTTAAAGCAACAATTAATATTTTTATTCTCCGCCTACTCATTATCACAGTAGTGCATTTTATTGTTGAAGTGTATCTTGCAGACTCAAAGAACCTGCTAATTTTATAAAGCATAATAACCAGATTATTTACAAACAGACATAATCTTTTTTCAAAATGAAGTCTTACCACCCTGAGAGTTTAATACTTTTAAGAGTCCATACTCAACTTTAATTATTTTTTTAAAGAAAATAAATAATAGAATTGTAACAATAATCTTTGAACTTGAGTTAAATAAATAATAATTATTTCATGAACAAATTAAAGTGTTGACATTTATTGAAAAGAATAGAATTACAGCTAAGGTGAGCAACAAGAGACGGTTGGTACCAGGAGCCAGAGCGAAAATTTAAATCTAATGATTCTCACCAGCAATATTATCTCATATCATTAGCATACTACAACTGCTAGTAAGTATTATATAAATGTTGTGCTTATGTTAATTTCAGTACAGGAATGCACCAATCGAATCACCTCAGCTAATGGCAGAAAATTCAATGCAAACTATTCAAATACGAACTCAAGACATTGAACTAACATATAAAAAATCTAAACATATTTAATAAACAACATCAAGAGTAAGTGAACAGATTTATTTATATTGGATTCAATATAAAAAAGTTGAATTGGATTGAATAAATCACTAAAAAAAAGAACTAATAATAAATACTTATACCAAAATAATACTGTGTAAAAAAATTCTACGAGACGATATCTCGTCTAATTACAAAATGGTGAACAACGTTTGAGACGATTAATTAGGTTCAATCTCAACCTCATAACGATTATAAATACACCGTACACAATTAATCTCGTTACAACATGGCTCCCAACCTGCAGGCATTGAATTAGGTAAAGAAACACCAACATAATAACGTTTGAGGCTTGAATTAGGTGAAAAACATTTAACGTAATCAATAAAAAATAAATAATTAACCTAATTTGCGAGGCAGCTGCAAGTACACAACGAAAATGTCGGGTCTAACAAAAACACAGGAGGCAGAATTATTAGAAATGATGAGGACTCTGATGGAAGATTAGCAAAAAGAGAACCAGAAACACTGGGACAACCTACATAAGATAATGAATGATGGTTTTAAAAAAATGAGAGAGAATCTTGAGGAAACAAACAAGAAGTTGGATGATTTCAATAGGAGTATAAAGAACAGCTTTAAGGAGGTGAGAGAAGGAATAAGAAACGACAGTAAACCGAAAACCGAAGAGATACCAAAGGATGAAAACACGGAACAAGTGAGCCCGAAAACCGAAGAAAATGGAATAAAGAACCAAATAATTAAGAAAACGGAAGAAAGAAGAATGATGCGTCCCAAGAAAGTGAGAATTACATGGTAAATATTAGAGATGACTAGGAGTGGTCTAATTAATTTCATAAACCACCCAATGATTAATCATAGAACAACGATCAATGGTAAGAATTATAAAAAGAACTTCATAAAGATGTTCGAAGTGAATCACCATGCAACAGTGAGAAGAAATTTTACCAATAGGGTAGTCAAATTAAATACACCCAGAAAAAAAATACTTCTCAAGAGATCAATTATGTCATCAATAAATGAGATAACAGGAACGCATTTGGTAGGCAAACCAGATGATAAAGCAATTGATTCAACCTGTAATACCATTAGAAGTGTTAGAAAAGAAAAATTGCAACGCCAATCCACTGGAAAAGAATCAACAGAGACAGAATTAGTTCAAAACACTAATACAGGCCTCAAATTAAAAGAAACTTTGGTAACAATGAAATGGAAGGACAAGATGATACTAAGGTACGTTTCAGGTACTGAGAGCCATCTGAACACGAAGATGATCCCAACAACAAACGCACCTAAGATGATTGACCATGGATAACCAGAACACCAATGCATCGAAGAAAAGGGACGGAAATTTTGGAAATGGACCAAAGCAAAAAATAAGAAGAAAAAAATTATCCAGAATAAATGTTAAAAATCAGAAATTTGAAGGAGCAGAGAAGAAAACCACCAAAGAGAGAATTATATAAGAGAAGGTTATAATAAAGGGAATGGATAAAGAAGAAAAATGATATAATAATTCAACAAAGATGAGACAAATGACTATTGAGTAAACTTAATACAAGACACAGATACTTTAATAATGATTTCAACCAAAATAAGAAGAAAAATCATCCAGAATAAGTGTTAAAAATCAGACATTTGAAGGAGAAGAGGAGAAAATCACCAAAGAGAGAATTATATAAGAGAAGGTTATAATAAAGGGAATGGATAAACAAAAAATGATAATATAATAAATCAACAAAGATGAGACAACCGACTATGGAGTAAACTTAATACAAGACACAGATACTTTAATAATGATTTCAACCACAATAAGAAGAAAAAATTATCCAGAATAAATGTTAACTATCAAACATTTGAAGGAGTAGAGGAGAAAAACACCAAAGAGAGTATTATATAGAGGAGATTATAAGAAAGGGAATTGATCAAGAAGAAGAAAGAAAAAATCAATACGAAGAACATATGTCACAAGAAGAAGAAAAATAAAAAGTATTTACACATGCTACTTGTCAACAACATTAACTAATAAAGATCTACAGAAAATAAGGAATCCAGAAGAAGATGTATAATCAAATATAGACAGCAAAAGAGTGAAATAACCCAAGAGTGTTTTTTATCAGTCACCAATCGACTACTTATAAGTTTTTATATAATGAATTGACTGTAGAAATGTTCCAGCAATCATTGTCCTGAGCAGACGTCCCTATGTACTCAGAAGGTGTAGGATGGACAGCGGAGTAATGGAGCCAAAAGTGCCCACCTGACTGAACCAACGCACATGATAGGGAAAAATGTTAGGGAAACTAAATACTTAAGGGATAACACACCAGCCAGGAAGATATTTACCCAGATTCCAGAATTACGAAGGAAGATAAAAGGTAGAAATTTAATGAAGTGAAGACAGGTATAAAAGTAGATAGAAATATGAAAGCATTATATGTGACTAAAGAGTAAAATAAAAAATTGATAATTTCTTCAATACTAAAGAAGAATCTCAGAAATAATAAATTCTAGTAGGGATGCAATATGTAATGGTACATATAACACATCCAACACCAACGTATCACAAGTGAATTGAAAGCCACTACAAATACAATTATCTACAAAGTTGAACCTACAATCATGAATAAAGGAAGTATTATAAGCCAAAACAAGGGAATAAAATAAATAATGAACTACCAGTAAATGAACAACTGAAGAAAATAAAACAAGACTAACAACGAGACAACATACCTAATTACGCAATAGATCAAACAGTGAGAAAGAAACTAATGACAACAACATCAAGAAGAAACTTATTAAGAGTGAGGAACGAATCAGTGCAGATAAGAAGAAAACCTAATCAGGTCAAACACCAAAGGGAGATAATATAAAATAGAATGAATTAACATATGCAAATAAAAATATTATTATAGAAAAAGAAAGTATAAATGAGGCAAACAATATGATTTAAATCCCTAAGCTGTAAATTGACACTGACCTAAACTTATTAATCAAATACCTTCCTTAACAATACAATACAAACCGAACTCAATGAAAGTTAATTATTGAAAACAGAAGTTAATAAAGAGAATGAGTAACAGTATGATAATTTCATAGCTAAATGATGTGTAAACATTACAAAAAGGACTATGTCCAAAACACTAATAACAGATTTTAAAGTGGAATTGAAATTGTAAATAACCACTAATTATCAATGATAAAGACTGTGAAGATCAACAAATTGAAGTCTAGTGACAAACAATAATATACCAGTGCTATATAAGGTTAAATAAATCAGGTGTAATGTAGAAATTCAAAACTGATAATCAACCATTGTTGAATAACTAAATGATAACATAAACTAATCTGGCCAACTAGTTTTCAACAAAACCATAGAAAAATAAGACTAAAGCAATGTTAAACTAATATGTGTTGTAGTATAACATAAATAGATAATATAAGGAACATTTAATGTACAACAGATAATGTGTTAAGGAAACATAAAGGCTGAATTGATGTAATTTAATATAACCATATGCATAGCATAGGATGGTTGTATGAGACAACAAAATTATCTAGTAAACTTGTAATAAAAGAGTAGGTGCTCAACCAATAACACTGAATAAGGTAGACTAACGTTTAAATAAGTAAATTCAAGGATTATATCCACCTCTTTATAAATAATAACACAAATAATAAGTAAACCCTAGTAACAGCAAGATGCAAGTAGTCAGAGTAACTTCAAACCAAAGTAATTGTCAATGTAAATGCAGAATTAACTACTGCACAGTACTAACAGTGTTATCAGAACACTGATAATAGATAATAAAACAATAATGAGATTAATCTGAAAGGATTACAACTCACGAAAAAATGTAACTTTCAAGAGTATTGAAAACTCACCTAAAAGACTATAATTAAGGTAATAGAACCCAGTGATAAATAAAAAGGACACTATCAGAAGTGATAATGACCAATGCATTATGCATAGGCCATAATAAAATGGTATTATCAACAACTATTATTGTAATATTATTAATAAACAACGTATGTGATAATAGGCCTAGAATTTGAACCTAGGAAAATGGATATTTTATAACTATTAGTACATGACCAGGCGTAAAAAGTGCATAATACAGTAATAATATGTTATCACCATGAACACACGGTATAAAAACAATATATTTAATGTATTAGGTAACTTAAGAAGTATTATTAATTTGTGCCAAGTGCGGTTTTATCAACCCCAGATCAGAACTACATGATGAGGGTATGCAAATTACTCGTAATCAAAAGATAGAAACGATGGGAGTTATAAAAATATTGTCAGTGTAATTATAGATAAGATATTTGACTTATAAGAAAAAATTATAATATACTTATAAGAAAATGACAAGCATGTGCGCGTGGCTGTGTAACCAGTAAATCATAGCCTTGGACCCAGCCACTGACGCTAAGTTAAGCTTCTATTTTGACGAACCTCGCCGAGAGTACACGACATAAAGACCATTAGCCAATCAGAGCTCATTAAAAAATACGAAGTGCCGAATCCCGACCAGGTAACATCAAGCAGTTCATCACCGGCAATCGAGAGATACTCCACGTTAGCAGAACGGCCATCATAACATTGAATTGACAGCCGACAGCTGATAATGCACAACTAACCTCGAAACTTTGAGTTGTGGTTAGGTCGGACCAAAAGGACAGTGAAGTCTATTTTCAAAGTGTTCTATAACAGAGTTCATGCGTATAGGCAGTGTGTGATGTGATTTAATTAAAATATTAATTAATTATTAAAAATTAAAGTGTTAATTCTTCGACTCAACAGAATACGCAAGTATCAGTGCAAATTATCATTATATTATATAATAAATCATTAATAAATTAAAGAACGCTGATAGCGGATATAATTTGTTTAAATTAAATAACAAATAACCCGATTTCCACAAGAAAGGGGACTTTGAGAAATAACATTAACAATAATCAAATGAAAGGTTTTGCTAATGACAATTTTAACTTTCTAGATTGAAATTAATTGTAATAGTTTAAGAAGAGACGTTGAATAATCAATGAGGGAACAATGAACCCTAACAATTAATAATTTTAAGATATTATTGTATTTAATTGTAGTACATTAACTCAAGGTCACACATGAGTGAACCCTAGTAGTAGTGAATTAATTTGAATTACCTGTTTTGTTTATATCCAATTTTGGAGATCATTCAGAAAAATAACATTGAATTTAATACATAATAATGATGTACAAAATAAGTAATGCCTTCAAAGAAGCATCCATTAATTAATCTCAAATAAGTAAGGTTACCATGAACCGTAGTTAACCTCAACTGTAAACAATGAACAATCGTTCATATTTTGTGTTATGTTAAAGCAACAATTAATATTTTTATTCTCCGCCTACTCATTATCACAGTAGTGCATTTTATTGTTGAAGTGTATCTTGCAGACTCAAAGAACCTGCTAATTTTATAAAGCATAATAACCAGATTATTTACAAACAGACATAATCTTTTTTCAAAATGAAGTCTTACCACCCTGAGAGTTTAATACTTTTAAGAGTCCATACTCAACTTTAATTATTTTTTTAAAGAAAATAAATAATAGAATTGTAACAATAATCTTTGAACTTGAGTTAAATAAATAACAATTATTTCACGAACAAATTAAAGTGTTGACATTTATTGAAAAGAATAGAATTACAGCTAAGGTGAGCAACAAGAGACGGTTGGTACCAGGAGCCAGAGCGAGAATTTAAATCTAATGATTCTCACCAGCAATATTATCTCATATCATTAGCATACTACAACTGCTAGTAAGTATTATATAAATGTTGTGCTTATGTTAATTTCAGTACAGGAATGCACCAATCGAATCACCTCAGCTAATGGCAGAAAATTCAATGCAAACTATTCAAATACGAACTCAAGACATTGAACTAACTTATAAAAAATCTAAACATATTTAATAAACAACATCAAGAGTAAGTGAACAGATTTATTTATATTGGATTCAATACAAAAAAGTTGAATTGGATTGAATAAATCACTAAAAAAAAACAACTAATAATAAATACTTATATCAAAAAAATACTTTATAACAAAATTCTACGAGACGACATCTCGTCTAATTACAAAATGGTGAACAACGTTTGAGACGATTAATTACGATAAATCTCAACCTCATAACGATTATAAATACACCGTACACAATTAGTCTCGTTACAATATGGCTCCCAACCTGCAGGCATTGAATTAGGTAAAGAAACATCAACATAATAACGTTTGAGGCGTGAATTGTAACGCATCTTTCAATTTTTTATGCTTTATAAAAAAAAAACCCTTTTTTTTTGAAAGAGGGGCCACTAGTTATTTAAAACTAGGCAGAAGGCCTAGAGAAGCAAAAATGTGCTGGGTCCAGTGAGACGGGACTAGCAATTAAAACTCGGTCGGTAAACAGCAATAACAAACTTTTATTAACCTTCTTGTTTCCCACAATTCATGTTACATATATATATTGTAACATTACATTTGGAACAACTTAATATCGTACCTGATTTAATGAAGACTTTGGTTGAGAAGCTAACAAGGAGAACAATATCTTCCAAGATGATAGTGAAGAGGAATGACTAACCATTTTAGACTGACTAGTAAGACAACTGACCGTACCCAAATTAATGATTTAGGCTAAGTGATGCAAAATACCTTCAACCCCAATTATGACATGAATTTTCAGTATTGACCAAATAAAGAATTATAAAGACAGACGGCTTATGAACCAGTACTATAAAGAAACAAATGGTTTCATTTAATGTATCATAATATCCAGATAATCAAAATACAAATTGAGGGATAATAGGCCCAAACATGTAACATTATGTAAAAGAAATATTGGTAAATAATTAAGTTAATTGATGTGATGAAAATATAAATATACCTTATTATAGATACATAAACCATACAAATAGTTGTAACATATAGTGTTCATAAGATTGTCCAGTAAACAACAAATAATGACATGTTCATTATAACAGTTATAACAAGAGTGAAGCATAACATAGACAGTGTCAGAGTAATTATTAAATTAACTGGCAAAAGACTAATTAGTTAGTACAGAATTTGTTTTATAAATGTGCATGTTATTATGTTTAAGCACAGTGTTTTATTGTCATAGTATTTGTGTTGTTTTGTGTATGTAGCAGGTGGAACAGTTATTTTAAAGGAATATCAATTAAATGATATTAATTTCATGTTTTATGTTAACAAATATAACCATAGAACTGGTGTTAAACAGTTATAAATTGATTTGGCAAAACAGAATAGACTATAAAAGATGTTATGGCTAAGTGTCAAACAATTATACAGTTTAGGTAAAAAACCAGTTAATTTGTTCAAGGATTCAGTAAAATCATAGCTATGTGTGCATGAATTTAAAATAATAGAATAGTATGTCTTTTGTTTTGATAAAATAATGTTATGTGTTAAACAGTTTTTATAATTGTTAAAGGATAATTTAACTGAAAAAGATTTTAAACATGGTGATGAAAATAACACCAGTACATAGGCCAGGTGAAACCAACTTTTGTAAATTTTGAACAATAATGTTAGAGATTTTGTAAAACAAAGGTGAAAGGATAAATATATTTATAGGTAATAGTGTACACAACGAATATAGAAACAAAACAATACATATCAAGTTATTTAAGAAAATTTCAAATAACAAAATTGTAACATCTGTAGTTCTTAAGTAAAAATAGGCATGTTTAGTGTCTAAATGTAACAAATGTAAAGATCAAAATAATGCTGATAATGGTTTTAAATTCCCATTCAGCATAGAAAAGTTATGTCAATTTAAAGATTTTGAACAAATTTCGACTTTGAAATAATGAAAGTATATGACAATGTATATCCGAATTAGCCAACCAGATTCCAAGTTTACCCTTAGTAACCAGAAATTTCGGATAAATAAAATGAGACTTCTTTGACAACGAGCTTAGCGGATAGACGCGTTTGTAAAACGTCCGACATATTATATAATAAACAGTGTAAAAACGATACAAACATATTAATACAGTTAGAAGTAAACAACACGAACCTTTTACACTAAGAGAAGAACAACAATTATATGAGAGAGAAGACCCAAGAACCAGGAAGAAGATCTGAAGTGGACGAGGACTCTGTATTCGACAAGAACCATAAAAGAAGAGGATTTGGTGATTTTTGACAACTTATTATATTGTGCATTAACACCCACATTTGTATACACGACTTTTTAAATACTAATCAACTAAAACTACAGACACCATATCACACCAACACCAAGAACACTCACTAATAACACGATTTGACATTGACACCTTTTCAAACACCACAAGAACCTTTGATTTACATAATAATTATTGAAGCCTGAATTGGACATAACCTATTTGAACTGATAACCACTATACAACTGCCTGTGTGCACGTTACACTATAACATTGTAATATCCTTTAATTGTAAACCTTGTATTTTGATTTATTGAAAAATATTTTGTTTAATTGTAATCCCCGAACCCTATACACCCTGAGATACTTTATTTTTTAATAGAAACGTTAACGAAGCATTGTTTTGGTCTGAAAGAAATACTGAATGTGGGCTACTACTGCCAACTGGTAAAAAGAAGACTTATAATTTGCGCCACAATTGTGATTATCCTGTTCAAATTTAAGAACAATTAAACAGTGTTTTTTCTGAATAAAGGAATTCCTATAAGGATATATGTTTGATGCTAATTTGTGTCGTTATTATTGCTGTTCTATTTAGGAAATAAATTCACAGATTGCAGCGGACACGACGGTTGGCAACGTTGAGTGACGTCACGGAAACGTGCGGTATAGTGGAAGCAAGCGGCAATTTACGAAACCATTCGCCGTCCTACATAACACATTCATAATTACAAATTGACGACTCCAGTGCGAGTTAGTCGCTACATTATTTATCTATATTATAAATTGACACTTCCAACGGGCGGTGTATGTAATTCAAGTGCACACAACACAAGATACAAGTAACCTATTCCTGATAACATTGTACGTAACGAATATATTCTTATGGTTACAAATTGACGAATCCAACGCGAGGCTATATTTAACTAAGACGTAACAATCTCGTTTTATTACAAATTGGCGAACCAACGTGTGAGGCGTGTAATTTAATATAAATTAAATTATAAATCATAGACAAACAAACAAAAATAAACAAAATGAGGAAGCGAGAAACATCGCGAAAACGAGCGGTCGAAGCCGAGAAAGTAGACGAATTAGATATGGAAGACAAAGAAGCAACACCGGTCGAAGAAGTAGAAGTAATAATAAGAGAGGACCACGGAGATAAACAAGAACCGGACAAAGTCACAGAGAGCGTTGACCTGAAGAGCATTATGGAATATTTAAAACAGAGTAGTAAGAAAACGGAGGAGAGTAATAAGAAGAACTTAAAAAAATTGAAGGAGGAATTAAAACAGGACAATAAACAGTCCATAGAGAACAGTAATAAGAACTTAGAAAAATTGAAGGAAGAATTAAAACAGGACAATAAACAATCTACGGAGGAGTTGAGCCGAAAATTGGGAGAGACTAATAAGAAAATTGAAGAAAAAATGGGAGAATTGAAAGAGAATAGCAAGAAAATGGAGGAGAAAATAGACGAAAATAATAGAGCATTGAGGGAAGAATTGAAGGGAAATTACCAGGAAACCATGAAAAAATTGGATGAACACAAGGAGTTATTAAAAGAAGAGTGGAATAACAAGATGGAAATTAATAACCGGCAATTGCAGGAAGAATGGGACAAGAAGCTGGAAGAACCGGTAACCGAAATTAAAAGGGTAGAATCCGAGACCAAGGAAAAGTGTGAGCGGATGAACCAAGAGATACTGAGCGTCCGGGAAGAAACGAATGGACGAGCTGAAAATATAAGAACCAACCAAGCAGTGATGGGAGAAAGATTAGAAGGTATGAGTACAAGACCAAACAACTGCTCATAGAGATGAAATCAATTCCCTAAAAAACAGACAGTGTACCGGTGCCCATACAACATGCGAGGAAAATCGAGAAGTGATCGATTTTCAAAACTATAGAAGAAACCCCATGCTATTCTTAGAACGAGTCGAAGAGAAGATAGCCGAAACCGGAGAAGACAGATGGTTTGTAATAAGGAGCATGCTGGACGAGATGTTCCGAAAAGTATATGACAATTGGTGGACGGCGATGCGGCCGAGTATACAGAACTTCCAAGAGTTTAAAAAGCAGTTCAAATCTAAATATTGGTCTGATGCCACGCAACACATGATAAGAAGTGACATAGGATTGGGCCGATATGACCTGCACGGCAAGTAAACTCCAACCGCATATTTTCTTGGCAAAATAAACATAGCCAGACATTTAGAGCCTGCAATTCCTACAGAATGTTTGGTGCGGCTATTAGCCTACCACTATGGTGGCGAAATTACAAGAGGTCGAATAAACGGACGCATACAAACCATCGAGGAGATGTCAACATTATTAGCGGAGATGGAACAAGAGAAGAACTTCCTCCAGTACCGACGAAGGAACGATGAAATAAATAGAAATAATGGTCGCCGCGACGCCCAATATGAAAACAACGGGCAACGACCGAACAATAGTTATAACAACAACGGTAACCACTATCAACGCGGTTACCAAAACCAGAATAATACTAACAACTATCCACGAAATAATGCGAATAATAACAACAACCACTATTACCGTAACCCTCCTACAAATAATAACAATAATGGATACCAGCGAGCCAATGACAGAGACCACCAGTACCAGAACAACCGAGGTTATAACAACAACTATGATAACCGATACAGGCATAATAATAACGGCAATAATAGCAATCAAAATCAAACATATCGAAGACAAGTGAATTATGTAAGCATTGACGATAGAGATGTGGGAAGACGTTGGTACCAGGGACGAGCAAATTATAATGGGAACCGTGGAAGAAGTTTTCAGGAGGAGAGTAACCAGCACTACCGCGATGAACATCGGCGAAGTAGAAGCTGCGACGACAACAGAGATAACCGAAACTCAGTGACGTTCAATAATAACGCCATTGAGGTACAAGAGTCACAGAGTAGAGACAGACCCAATCAATCAGACAACAGGACTGAGGAGATCAGCCCTGATTTAAACGGACCGCGGCAGTGAAAATCCATCAGGTCCCATCACTGAACTGGCAATTTGGGTACTTACTAGGACGAGACAAAATGACTGACGATACATTGACGAAAGTGCACAATCACTTCTTAAAAAATGTTAGAGAAGAACTACTGAACGAAGACACGATAACGCAAAATAGTTCAAATAATGAGATCGTTTATATCATCGCCCAAGTGAATGGACTAGAGACAAGATGTATGATAGATACGGGCGCAAACGTGTCGTTAATCGACAACAATGGATACATCAAAATTCAAAAACATAGTAAGGCCATCTTACCAACTTTACCAATTCAAAATATAATTTTAATCGGAGCCACTGGAAGGCAAAACAAGTCAATAAGAAAACGGCTATCATTAACAGCAACCCGGCGGAAAGAGTACTGAGGGAGGTCGGCCGTATACTCAGGACATATTGTTTTGATAAACACCAGAAGTGGAGTGACTACATTACACAAACAGAGAGCTTTATCAACTTAGCTTACCATGAAGCAATACAAGATACTTCATATACCATAATGCATGAAAGACTACCACCCCGAGAAATTAGTGAAATAATCAATTTTCCAAACAACCCAGCTTACCAGTTCGACAACGTGAGATTCCACAGCAAACTGAATGAACAAGTGGAGAAAAGAAGGAAAAAATACAAAATAATTCAGCAGAAAATGATCCAGTACAAGATTGGAGACAAAGTATTGTTAAAAAACCGCGAATTGCCAAGTTCTAAGGAAGGAATAGCAAAAAAGCTATTATTACTGTATAATGGACCATATGTTGTTATAAAAAACAATAACAATAATACTTATGTCATTAGTGATGTGGAAACAAAAAAGATTAAGGGGACATACAACCAAGTTTCCTTAAAAATGTATTATGAACCTAATAAACAAAGTTGAATATACCACCAAAATTCTACAGAAATAGTAAGAACAACTTACAACTAATTATTTATGAGAATTAATATGGAATTGAAAAATCTATTATTACAATACCACAAAATTCCAAACAAATAGTAAGATCAACTTACAACTAATTATTTATGAGAATTAATATGAAACTGAAGAATTTATTATTATAATACCTCAAAATTCAAAGAATATAGTAAGCTCATCTTACCAACTTTGATAATCCAGAATATAATTTTAAATGAAGCCAAATAAACAAATTTGAATATCTCAGAATTCAAATAAATAGTAAGGACAACTTACAGTACAGTTTGATAATATCATTATGAATCAAGCAGATAAACAACTGGGAATAAATTTCCAAGTTCTAAACAAAATAAGCACCTCTTATTAAATATAATTATGAACTTATTATTGGAATATAAAAGAAAGAGACCACATCCATAAATCAGAAGAAACCATAGTGCTATAAATTGAATAAAAAAAAAGACAAATGTAGACAATCGACGATGAAAATGAGACAAGACTAGAAACGAATTTACTACAAATAACCTGTCATGATTGTGAGAGAATTAACAACTAAAGATGCAAATACTTGTTATGTTTTAATTGAATGAAAATAGTGAAGGAAAAAATGAAGATTAAGCAGTACTGATAAAGAAGGAAAGAAGATAGTACCAATTGAAAATAAAAAATGTTATTAATATCGCCACAAGAAAATAAACATCTGAAGGAATCAATGGAAAGAAATATTTAGATCTGAGAAGTTAGACTGAGTGAACAATCCCAAGAATATATTATATTATTTTATTTTATTTTAGTCGTGAATAGACTAGTGATTATTAAATGTGATTGACTGACGAGATAGCTCCAGCAATCGATATTATTTATGTATTATGTATTGTAAGGACAGCGGGGTATTAGGTCAAGAGAGCCCCCCGACTGATTCCAGAATATATGGTGATTAATTTGTTAGGGAAGTAACATGTTCCAGGGATGGAACACTTATAATTAAAGACAAGTATACCAGATCATAATAAGAATAACAAATGATAATGTGAAAGAGAAGATAATTGATAATTTCAACAAAAACAATATTTTATTAAAATGATCAAATTTGGTGGCAGGGTAGTATGTAACATTACATTTGGAACAACTTAATATCGTACCTGATTTAATGAAGACTTTGGTTAAGAAGCTAACAAGGAGAACAATATCTTCCAAGATGATAGTGAAGAGGAATGACTAACCATTTTAGACTGACTAGTAAGACAACTGACCGTACCCAAATTAATGATTTAGGCTAAGTGATGCAAAATACCTTCAACCCCAATTATGACATGAATTTTCAGTATTGACCAAATAAAGAATTATAAAGACAGACGGCTTATGAACCAGTACTATAAAGAAACAAATGGTTTCATTTAATGTATCATAATATCCAGATAATCAAAATACAAATTGAGGGATGATAGGCCCAAACATGTAACATTATGTAAAAGAAATATTGGTAAATAATTAAGTTAATTGATGTGATGAAAATATAAATATACCTTATTATAGATACATAAACCATACAAATAGTTGTAACATATAGTGTTCATAAGATTGTCCAGTAAACAACAAATAATGACATGTTCATTATAACAGTTATAACAAGAGTGAAGCATAACATAGACAGTGTCAGAGTAATTATTAAATTAACTGGCAAAAGACTAATTAGTTAGTACAGAATTTGTTTTATAAATGTGCATGTTATTATGTTTAAGCACAGTGTTTTATTGTCATAGTATTTGTGTTGTTTTGTGTATGTAGCAGGTGGAACAGTTATTTTAAAGGAATATCAATTAAATGATATTAATTTCATGTTTTATGTTAACAAATATAACCATAGAACTGGTGTTAAACAGTTATAAATTGATTTGGCAAAACAGAATAGACTATAAAAGATGTTATGGCTAAGTGTCAAACAATTATACAGTTTAGGTAAAAAACCAGTTAATTTGTTCAAGGATTCAGTAAAATCATAGCCATGTGTGCATGAATTTAAAATAATAGAATAGTATGTCTTTTGTTTTGATAAAATAATGTTATGTGTTAAACAGTTTTTATAATTGTTAAAGGATAATTTAACTGAAAAAGATTTTAAACATGGTGATGAAAATAACACCAGTACATAGGCCAGGTGAAACCAACTTTTGTAAATTTTGAACAATAATGTTAGAGATTTTGTAAAACAAAGGTGAAAGGATAAATATATTTATAGGTAATAGTGTACACAACGAATATAGAAACAAAACAATACATATCAAGTTATTTAAGAAAATTTCAAATAACAAAATTGTAACATCTGTAGTTCTTAAGTAAAAATAGGCATGTTTAGTGTCTAAATGTAACAAATGTAAAGATCAAAATAATGCTGATAATGGTTTTAAATTCCCATTCAGCATAGAAAAGTTATGTCAATTTAAAGATTTTGAACAAATTTCGACTTTGAAATAATGAAAGTATATGACAATGTATATCCGAATTAGCCAACCAGATTCCAAGTTTACCCTTAGTAACCAGAAATTTCGGATAAATAAAATGAGACTTCTTTGACAACGAGCTTAGCGGATAGACGCGTTTGTAAAACGTCCGACATATTATATAATAAACAGTGTAAAAACGATACAAACATATTAATACAGTTAGAAGTAAACAACACGAACCTTTTACACTAAGAGAAGAACAACAATTATATGAGAGAGAAGACCCAAGAACCAGGAAGAAGATCTGAAGTGGACGAGGACTCTGTATTCGACAAGAACCATAAAAGAAGAGGATTTGGTGATTTTTGACAACTTATTATATTGTGCATTAACACCCACATTTGTATACGCGACTTTTTAAATACTAATCAACTAAAACTACAGACACCATATCACACCAACACCAAGAACACTCACTAATAACACGATTTGACATTCACACCTTTTCAAACACCACAAGAACCTTTGATTTACATAATAATTATTGAAGCCTGAATTGGACATAACCTATTTGAACTGATAACCACTATACAACTGCCTGTGTGCACGTTACACTATAACATTGTAATATCCTTTAATTTTAAAACTTGTATTTTGATTTATTGAATAATATTTTGTTTAATTGTAATCCCCGAACCATATACGCCCTGAGATACTTTATTTTTTAATAGAAACGTTAACGAAGCATTGTTTTGGTCTGAAAGAAATACTGAATGTGGGCTACTACTGCCAACTGGTAAAAAGAAGACTTATAATTTGCGCCACAATTGTGATTATCCTGTTCAAATTTAAGAACAATTAAACAGTGTTTTTTCTGAATAAAGGAATTCCTATAAGGATATATGTTTGATGCTAATTTGTGTCGTTTTTATTGCTGTTCTATTTAGGAAATAAATTCACAGATTGCAGGGACACGACGGTTGGCAACGTTGAGTGACATCACGGAAACGTGCGGTATAGTGGGAGCAAGCGGCAATTTACGAAACCATTCGCCGTCCTACATAACACATTCATAATTACAAATTGACGACTCCAGTGCGAGTTAGTCGCTACATTATTTATCTATATTATAAATTGACACTTCCAACGGGCGGTGTATGTAATTCAAGTGCACACAACACAAGATACAAGTATCCTATTCCTGATAACATTGTACGTAACGAATATATTCTTATGGTTACAAATTGACGAACCCAACGCGAGGCTATATTTAACTAAGACGTAACAATCTCGTTTTATTACTATATATATATTGTAACTCTACTTATATGCGTTATTGTTGTGTCGTGTTGTGTATAAGTACCTACCTGCTGTCCGATCTTGCGGATTCTTCCGGCTAGGGCGTGTGGATTTTGGATTTGAATTTCGCAAGCTAGTAATCTCAAATTTATTGCAACAACGCACAAAATAGGTTACTTTAAAGGGGGAGAGTTTTGTGAGACTGGTAGGCTTTATCGTACAACAATAAAACACTGTTATATGGGGTAATAAAACGTTGTTTATTACTCCAACAACACACAAGAAATAAATGGTTATTATATTATCAATTTCTTACAGTCTAGACAATGAATCAATGTTTTTCGATTGGTTAATAATTGAAAAGAAACTAAACTCGTTCTTTGGCGAGTTAATTGCAATTTAAATTTTAATTAATTAATTGATTTGATTTGATTAAATTTCTTTTACTAAATTGAATTTAAATGTTCATGAACCAAAATATAAAACTCTGAAGTTAATTAGAATAATTTTCCAAAATAAATTAGACGTGACAGTCTCAGTTCACGTTATTTCATTTCTAGTGATTCGAGTTCTGTTATACTGCAGTATGAACTAATAATTAGATTGTTAGTTAAGATTTGTATAGCGCTTTTATACTACTTCTATTTCTTAACTATAGCATACTAATGACTTAAACTGCAATACAGATTATCACAATGAATTTATTCTTAATTACTAGAGTCTTTGATTTTTGTATGGCACCTGAATTATTTGAATTTACAATGTTTTTAAATGAAAAATAGAAAATTTAATGTTGAAAAATAAATAAGTGGATTTTGCTTTCCTGTTATTGAAGAGGATGTCGTTCCGATTTTCCCTCGTCGATTCGAGTCCTTCGCTAGAGAAAGTAATCTGCTTAGAGCTGCTGGATTCGGTCGTGGAGTTCAAAATTCGGCAACACTCTGCTTCCTTGCTGTTTGTGAATATTTTAACGTCTGCGGCTGTCTGCTGGAACTGGTTCCTGTCCCTCGTCGATTCGCACGTCGCACGTCAGCGTGTGTGTGTGTGCTTCGTTCGAGTGGTAGCTCTGCTCGTCAGCTGTTCACCAATGATTTAGACGGCCTCTCTGCTGTATTCTTGAAGTCTGGTGGATCTCTTGCGTGCTTATGACTAGCTGGTAGTACACAATAAGCTTGGTTGATGTACTGAAGAGTATCTCGCCTTTACGCAACAATTACGAGCTATACAGTTGATCTGTAATTACTGTGTTCGTAATTGCGTGTGTGTTGACCACGTAGAGTCTTCTTATTGATCTTCACCACTATGGTTACTAGACGATCGAAGAATTACGTCTTAACTTCGTGAGTACTGGCAGAAGAGTGATGTTTCAGCCTGAAAACACCGCGCTGGTTGGGGTTTGCGTCAAATGATTTGATTGGCTGACACACTCTCCCTACTACATATAATTTGAATTCCCTTGGTCCGTGAGAATGAAGTTAGGTTCCCACAGACGGAGAATTGTTATTATTTTTAATACTATTATTACCGGCGGAACCAAATTGTCGGTCCGGATTTCCTGTGCTTATTTGATTTTGCAATAACTTGGTTGCAAACCAAGTTGTGTGAAATCTAAAATATACAATCTGTCAGAAATTATTATCTTCATAACATACTAAAATCTCATTAATTTAACTCTATTTTTACAGAAGTTATTCAATTATATTTAATTAACTCTTTCATTTGTTAATTATATTGCGTAAAATTTGCACACGTCATTATTAATATTTCGGTAAACATTTTGGCTATCTTGGATTTCGCCTTAATTCATTAGTTTTCGAGATATTAATAATTAACAGATTGGGTGTGGCCGCTTCCTTGTACAGCGAACTGATTACATAATGACCACGTGTGCGTCGCTTTACAAAGCATTATTTTCAACGCTCTACATTCAAATGGAGTTTTGACTGTTATAATTTATTTAAATATGCTTTCAGTATGCGGGTAACATATAACCCCAAATAATTAATATTTGGTGCTGTTATATATTCCCCCACCCGTTTAAAAAAAAATGAATGTAATAACTACAGTTATTTTTTTTTCTTAAACATTACACACGTATTCTGTAATCACTATACTTATTACCTATACATTGTATTACTTATTCAAAAGAAAAACATACATGTGTGTTAATGTTATTCCATTATATACAACTTAATTCTAAATGCATTTACTAATGATATTATATTTGCACTTTACTGTGTATTAATGTTTTTATAACGGTTAATAGCTAACTGCAGCGTTTAAAAGGTTTGTTTGTAAACAGTGGCACGCGCACGAAAGAATTTGCTGACACTGTCTTGTTTACAGCCGTTATCGCCTGCCGCGTAGCACTAATTGCTTGACCTATTTTCAAACGTGGGGAGGTAGTTACCGCGTGTGTCTTAACTATTTCCTGGCGCTGTTTTCGTTTCGTTCTACACGCTCGTTATTCACCACGTTATAAATGCATTATTATTAATACACCAGCTATCTACAATTATTATTAATAATATAGAACACAAGTTATTTATTTTAATTTTACTTATTATAATACAATTATTATTAATTCTAAATATTATTTATTTTTTTCTAAAGTCTTATTATTTCGTCGCGACGCGCTTTGGAATGCCATGCTACTCAAAGTATTTTCTCAAAGAGCTCGCATGGTATTTACCGATCGTTTTCGTTCGGTCGAGCGTCGTAACGATAAACGTGTGAGGCGCGAGTTGTTGAGCCAAAAGATACGGACCATTATATAAACGAAAAAACTTTGCGGCTACATTTATGTCTCTTCGGCCTACAGGATTCGCCTTGAGCAGTACTTTCTCACCTACTACAAAGTTAGTTAGTTTATGAGTAGTATTGAATTTGTCCGCCCTTTTCCTCCCTTTTTCAACTATTCTTTCCCTCACAAGTTGATTTTTACACTGCACCGGCAGAGGTAGATTATAAGTCTTTGGCCTACTTAAATAATTATTCCAAAACCTCTCTGGCCTTATTCCAGAGTCTAACTCTGCTGGTGTGTATTCCGTGGTATCGTGATAATTCTCGTATTGCCTTTTCGAAGAATGGTAGGAACTCGGGCCATTTACTTTGTTCCTTATAGCAATAGATACGGAACATTTTACCGATTTCCCGATTCACCCTTTCGGCAAGGTTGCCCTGTGGTCGTCGTATCGAGGTTAGGATTGCTTTGATACCGTTACGTTCCAGGGTAGCTGCCCAGTGTTTGTTTTGGAATTGCTTTCCCTGGTCACTAAGTACGTTCCTTATTGGTCCATGCTGTGGGGTATACTTGTTAAGTATAATATCTAAAACGGACTTTGTGGTGGGCCTAGGGATCGCATAAAGGCTAACTGTTTTAGTGAACACATCGACGCAAACTACCATGTGTTTTAGATTTCTGGTAGCCTTGGATAATGGTCCCAGAAAGTCGATGGCGATCATCTGTCCCTTACCTTCCGTTATCACATTGGCCATGGGAACGTAAGTGTGCAAGTTTGGTACTTTCGCAGTTTGACACGGATGACATGTTTTTAACAATTTCTTCACCCTACGATACATGTTTGTAATTGTAAAATCCTCCTGCAATATTTTTACACATTTTACAGGAGATGCGTGCGCCATTTTTGTATGTAATGATTGTGTTACACACGCAAGCATCGCTGGAGACAATACCACTTTCCATTCGCCCTGTAACAATTTATACAATATATTGTCTTGTATAAGATAATGCGGATTCGGGTGAGCTGTTAACATTAGCTTTTTAGCAAGGAGTGCGAGGTTATCGTCCTGCTCGCGTCCTAAGTTCTGTAGCATATTGGTAGCTTCAGGCGCGACAGTGTATTGTATATTCAATACCTTTAACTCGTCGTCCGCTGCTTCATATACCTCCTCCTTTTCTACGGGCGGATATCTACTTAAAGTGTCTGCGGTGGTATTCTCTGATCCTTTGCAATATTTAATAGTGAATGAGTACTCCTGAATAGCTAACACCCATCGTGTTAGTCGGGAATTTGCTAATCGACATTTTAATATAAACGATAACGCCTGATTATCTGTGTGGATCTCGAAATGGGTACCATATAGGTAGTGTCTGAATTTTCTGAGTGCGTTTATTATGGCGAGTATTTCTTTCTCAGAAGTACAATAGTGCAACTCAGCGCCTTTGAGCGTTCTATTGGCGTATGCTACAACATGAAGACTACCTTGTTCGTCTTCTTGGTGCAACACGGCGCCGATAGCGTACTCGCTAGCGTCAGTGTACATTACGTACTTCCTACCCTGCTGTGGATGGAACAATTGTAAATTAGATTGGAACAGGCCCTTAACCCTCTCAAACGCATCGTTCTGTTCAGAACCCCATTTCCACTTTATATTTTTGCGTACCAGCTGTAGCAAGGGGACTGTATATTCGGCGTATTTGCTGGTGAATTTCCTGTAGTATCCCGTGAGTCCAAGGAATGCTCGCAGTGCTTTGAGGTTCTTGGGCACCGGGAACTCCACAATACTCCTGAGCTTTTCTGGGTCCGTACTGATACCTGTAGCTGAGATTATATGTCCCAGGAACTTCATTTGAGACTTTACAAACTCGCACTTGTGTAGCTTGAGCTTGATGTTGGCTAACCTCAGCTTCTGGAAGACGCTTCTCAGATGCTCGAAGTGTTCTTCCAACGTGCGGGATATCACGAGGATGTCATCAACAAAAATTACAGTGTATGGGTCTACCTCAGGTCCTAGAGCTCTCTCGAGGCATCTTACAATCGCAGCGAGACTCGTGCTAAGGCCAAAAGGTACCACCTTGTGCTGATAGCATTTGTTATTGAATATAAATGCTGTATACTTTCGATCTTGTTCACACAGCGGGACCTGCCAGAAGCTTGCTGTTAGATCTAACTTCGTGAGGTACCTGGCTCCTTCACACTTAATGAAGAGGTCCTCCGCTGTCGGTGCGCAGTCAAACTCTTTCTCTACCAGACTGTTTAAGTTCCTCATATCCAGGCAGAGTCGGATTTCTCCAGTCTTCTTGCGGACGACCAGCAGTGGGTTGAGGAAGCTGCTATTGGATCTCTCTATAATATCTTCCTCCAACATCCGCTGTATCTCCTGCTGGACCTCGGCCTGGTATTTTATAGGGATCTGGTAGATTCTCCTTATGAACTTCTCCGGCTCTGTGAGGTGGATTCTGTGTTCATACACTGCCGAGATTGAGTGCTCTTCACTGAAGATATCGCTGAATTCTTCTTGCAGCGACGACAATCTCCATTCAGTTCGGGAATCTAAGGTTGTCTCCCCCTCTTCACAGTCTTTATAATGAATCACTTGTTTTGGTGGCCGTGTGATTTTAATTGGGTCACCATGATTTTGTGTGTGTGTATGTGTGTTCAATTTAAAGGTGTAACTAACATTGTCAATGGTACATTTTAATAAGTGTTCACTGGTGTTAATTTCCGCACGTATTTGTTCTAATACATCTACCCCCAATAACATATCACATATTAAATTGTTTATACCCACTACACACACTTCAAATTGCACTTGGTCTAGCATGATAGTTAGATAGTATTGAGTGTCAATTTTTTTCTTTTGTATCGGTAGCGGTTCGTATATAAAATTGATTTATTGGGAGTGATGGGGCCGTACGAAAATATTTTTTATGGGCACGCAGGAACCTTTCACTGACGCCGGAAACAACGCTGCCGGTGTCCAACAAAATTTGTGTGGGAACGCCGTTGACAAAGGCGTGTAACACCGGACACGCCGCGCTCACTGGCCTTTGTTGCGTGGGACCGGATTCTAGCAACGGATCCCTGACGTCCGGTGGGAACACATTATTAACGGGCACACAAGTTACATAATTACAAGTACACATTTCACACAATATATAATCCTTATAATTAACATGCTTACTCTTACAAAATTTTACCGAATTTATAGCGCGTCCTTGCTGGATGCGCATTTTGGCACGTTTTTTGTAGCTTGGTAATTTTTCGATTTATTGTTAGAGTCTTTATTACTTTGAGAGTCGCTGTCTTTTGCAGTTGTATCAGCTTTGGCTAATTCGACCGTTTGAATCGCTCTAATTGGGGCCCCGTCGTTGCCCTTACCCTGCCCCTTTGGTCTACCAATATTTTGTTTACCCTTGTACTCAAAGGGTTTATTTGGTTGTTTTGACGGTGTTTGGGGTGGAGTAGAACTGGTACTCGGTCTTTGATCGGATTTCTGATGGTACTGTACCCGCGTATTCTGCCCTTCGTTATTTCGGCGAAAATCGGGATTATAACGCCACCCGCCCAAATCAAAAACCGTCTCACTTTGGGACACTAGAATGAGGAGTTCATCGACCGTGCGAATACCCTGCGTAAACACGGCTACTCTAATGTTATGATTAAAGTGATAGGCAAGTTTCGTGACTATGTCAATCTCCGAAAATGCTGGGGTTAAATGCTTGGCGCGTTCGACCTGCTGGATTATATAATTTTCCGCGGTAATACCCAATTTCCTATCAAATCTGCCATACTCCAGTTCATTGCGTAGAAGTCTTTGGGTATGCGAGTTCCAGTACCGGCTTTCAAATTTTTGTTTGAACTCCGCGTATGTGGACACTCTATCGCGTACAATGTTATACCACTTACGCGCCGAATCACGCATCGCGTTAACTACCCACTGTATTTTGTCTTGATCTTCTAGTCGGGAACCTACTCTAGCCATTTCACTCTCACACGCTAATAAAAATTCAATAGGGTTTTCGTTATTTTCCCCCGTAAAATACACGCGATTTTTCTCGTCAACAGGACCTTGTACCAAAATATTAGGCGCGGATCTCCTCCGTACCTCCTGTCGTACTTTCAAAATCTCGTCGTTTAACGTTTGTAAGACACTCTTTTTATTAGAGTCTATGTTAGATCGCGTCTCTACAATTGAAGCGTCTAATCTATCTACTCGTCGTTGCGTTTCGGTCACGTCGGCCTGCATCTTTATCTCAAGAGATTCGACCTTTCTTGAGACGTCTTGCGTTTGCTTCTCGCAGCGGCTAATATGTTCCTTGAACCGGCCCTCCATACGTGTTACTTGTTCAATAAACGATTTTTGCATAGTGGTCTCAAAAACCTTAAACCGTTCATTGATTTTGGTATCGACCGTATGTACTTTTTCACCGATTTCAGCGACTTTCGCAGTTAGCTCTCTATTACTCTCTTCGATTTTTTTATTGCTTTCCGCGATTTCGTCTATTTTCGCCGTCAATTCTCTACTACTCTCTTTATTACTTTGCTTAATTTCCGTATTTATGTCGGCGTTGCTTTGCTCTAATTTCTCGGTTAGACTAACTTTTTGTGCTTCTATGTTAGATTTTAATTCTGCTATATTCATTTCAGCATTGGCTGTTATTTGTTCAAATTTCGCTTTCATATTAGCGGTTAATTCGGCATTTGTTTTCTCAAATTTCGCGTTAATATTAGGGGTCAAATCCGCACTCATTTGCGCGTTCATTTGCTGTATTTGTTTAAGTATTTTATCCATATCCATTTTAAATACACAACAATTTCAAATATAGACAATTTAAAATACACAGAACAGTTTCAAATACACACAATAATTTCACTGCTGTACGAGCACCAGTCACAAAACTCTTTGGGGATTGTTTAGTTGGACGCCAGCTGTTTTAAGAAGTAAAACAGCAAAGTTAGTTTTACACGTGAAAATTAAATTTAAATTGGTTTTAATTAATTTAATTAAATTTGATCGTGCCCCACGTTCCGGGCAAGCCATTTATAACTCTAGTTCGGAACGTGAATTCAATTTAATGTACGTTTTCCGGGCCCCACGTTGGCCGACATATGTAACTCTACTTATATGCGTTATTGTTGTGTCGTGTTGTGTATGAGTACCTACCTGCTGTCCGATCTTGCGGATTCTTCCGGCTAGGGCGTGTGGATTTTGGATTTGAAGTTCGCAAGCTAGTAATCTCAAATTTATTGCAACAACACACAAAATAGGTTACTTTAAAGGGGGAGAGTTTTGTGAGACTGGTAGGCTTTATCGTACAACAATAAAACACTGTTATATGGGGTAATAAAACGTTGTTTATTACTCCAACAACACACAAGAAATAAATGGTTATTATATTATCAATTTCTTACAGTCTAGACAATGAATCAATGTTTTTCGATTGGTTAATAATTGAAAAGAAACTGAACTCGTTCTTTGGCGAGTTAATTGCAATTTAAATTTTAATTAATTAATTGATTTGATTTGATTAAATTTCTTTTACTAAATTGAATTTAAATGTTCATGAACCAAAATATAAAACTCTGAAGTTAATTAGAATAATTTTCCAAAATAAATTAGACGTGACAGTCTCAGTTCACGTTATTTCATTTCTAGTGATTCGAGTTCTGTTATACTGCAGTATGAACTAATAATTAGATTGTTAGTTAAGATTTGTATAGCGCTTTTATACTACTTCTATTTCTTAACTATAGCATACTAATGACTTAAACTGCAATACAGATTATCACAATGAATTTATTCTTAATTACTAGAGTCTTTGATTTTTGTATGGCACCTGAATTATTTGAATTTACAATGTTTTTAAATGAAAAATAGAAAATTTAATGTTGAAAAATAAATAAGTGGATTTTGCTTTCCTGTTATTGAAGAGGATGTCGTTCCGATTTTCCCTCGTCGATTCGAGTCCTTCGCTAGAGAAAGTAATCTGCTTAGAGCTGCTGGATTCGGTCGTGGAGTTCAAAATTCGGCAACACTCTGCTTCCTTGCTGTTTGTGAATATTTTAACGTCTGCGGCTGTCTGCTGGAACTGGTTCCTGTCCCTCGTCGATTCGCACGTCGCACGTCAGCGTGTGTGTGTGTGCTTCGTTCGAGTGGTAGCTCTGCTCGTCAGCTGTTCACCAATGATTTAGACGGCCTCTCTGATGTATTATTGAAGTCTGGTGGATCTCTTGCGTGCTTATGACTAGCTGGTAGTACACAATAAGCTTGGTTGATGTACTGAAGAGTATCTCGCCTTTACGCAACAATTACGAGCTATACAGTTGATCTGTAATTACTGTGTTCGTAATTGCGTGTGTGTTGACCACGTAGAGTCTTCTTATTGATCTTCACCACTATGGTTACTAGACGATCGAAGAATTACGTCTTAACTTCGTGAGTACTGGCAGAAGAGTGATGTTTCAGCCTGAAAACACCGCGCTGGTTGGGGTTTGCGTCAAATGATTTGATTGGCTGACACACTCTCCCTACTACATATAATTTGAATTCCCTTGGTCCGTGAGAATGAAGTTAGGTTCCCACAGACGGAGAATTGTTATTATTTTTAATACTATTATTACCGGCGGAACCAAATTGTCGGTCCGGATTTCCTGTGCTTATTTGATTTTGCAATAACTTGGTTGCAAACCAAGTTGTGTGAAATCTAAAATATACAATCTGTCAGAAATTATTATCTTCATAACATACTAAAATCTCATTAATGTAACTTTATTTTTACAGAAGTTATTCAATTATATTTAATTAACTCTTTCATTTGTTAATTATATTGCGTAAAATTTGCACACGTCATTATTAATATTTCGGTAAACATTTTGGCTATCTTGGATTTCGCCTTAATTCATTAGTTTCCGAGATATTAATAATTAACAGATTGGGTGTGGCCGCTTCCTTGTACAGCGAACTGATTACATAATGACCACGTGTGCGTCGCTTTACAAAGCATTATTTTCAACGCTCTACATTCAAATGGAGTTTTGACTGTTATAATTTATTTAAATATGCTTTCAGTATGCGGGTAACATATAACCCCAAATAATTAATATTTGGTGCTGTTATATATTCCCCCACCCGTTAAAAAAAAAAATGAATGTAATAAATACAGTTATTTTTTTTTTCTTAAACATTACACACGTATTCTGTAATCACTATACTTATTACCTATACATTGTATTACTTATTCAAAAGAAAAACATACATGTGTGTTAATGTTATTCCATTATATACAACTTAATTCTAAATGCATTTACTAATGATGTTATATTTGCACTTTACTGTGTATTAATGTTTTTATAACGGTTAATAGCTAACTGCAGGGTTTAAAAGGTTTGTTTGTAAACAGTGGCACGCGCACGAAAGAATTTGCTGACACTGTCTTGTTTACAGCCGTTATCGCCTGCCGCGTAGCACTAATTGCTTGACCTATTTTCAAACGTGGGGAGGTAGTTACCGCGTGTGTCTTAACTATTTCCTGGCGGTGCGTTCGTTTCGTTCTACACGCTCGTTATTCACCACGTTATAAATGCATTATTAATAATACACCAGCTATCTACAATTATTATTAATAATATACAACACAAGTTATTTATTTTAATTTTACTTATTATAATACAATTATTATTAATTCTAAATATTATTTATTTTTTTCTAAAGTCTTATTATTTCGTCGCGACGCGCTTTGGAATGCCATGCTACTCAAAGTATTTTCTCAAAGAGCTCGCATGGTATTTACCGATCGTTTTCGTTCGGTCGAGCGTCGTAACGATAAACGTGTGAGGCGCGAGTTGTTGAGCCAAAAGATACGGACCATTATATAAACGAAAAAACTTTGCGGCTACATTTATGTCTCTTCGGCCTACAGGATTCGCCTTGAGCAGTACTTTCTCACCTACTACAAAGTTAGTTAGTTTATGAGTAGTATTGAATTTGTCCGCCCTTTTCCTCCCTTTTTCAACTATTCTTTCCCTCACAAGTTGATTTTTACACTGCACCGGCAGAGGTAGATTATAAGTCTTTGGCCTACTTAAATAATTATTCCAAAACCTCTCTGGCCTTATTCCAGAGTCTAACTCTGCTGGTGTGTATTCCGTGGTATCGTGATAATTCTCGTATTGCCTTTTCGAAGAATGGTAGGAACTCGGGCCATTTACTTTGTTCCTTATAGCAATAGATACGGAACATTTTACCGATTTCCCGATTCACCCTTTCGGCAAGGTTGCCCTGTGGTCGTCGTATCGAGGTTAGGATTGCTTTGATACCGTTACGTTCCAGGGTAGCTGCCCAGTGTTTGTTTTGGAATTGCTTTCCCTGGTCACTAAGTACGTTCCTTATTGGTCCATGCTGTGGGGTATACTTGTTAAGTATAATATCTAAAACGGACTTTGTGGTGGGCCTAGGGATCGCATAAAGGCTAACTGTTTTAGTGAACACATCGACGCAAACTACCATGTGTTTTAGATTTCTGGTAGCCTTGGATAATGGTCCCAGAAAGTCGATGGCGATCATCTGTCCCTTACCTTCCGTTATCACATTGGCCATGGGAACGTAAGTGTGCAAGTTTGGTACTTTCGCAGTTTGACACGGATGACATGTTTTTAACAATTTCTTCACCCTACGATACATGTTTGTAATTGTAAAATCCTCCTGCAATATTTTTACACATTTTACAGGAGATGCGTGCGCCATTTTTGTATGTAATGATTGTGTTACACACGCAAGCATCGCTGGAGACAATACCACTTTCCATTCGCCCTGTAACAATTTATACAATATATTGTCTTGTATAAGATAATGCGGATTCGGGTGAGCTGTTAACATTAGCTTTTTAGCAAGGAGTGCGAGGTTATCGTCCTGCTCGCGTCCTAAGTTCTGTAGCATATTGGTAGCTTCAGGCGCGACAGTGTATTGTATATTCAATACCTTTAACTCGTCGTCCGCCGCTTCATATACCTCCTCCTTTTCTACGGGCGGATATCTACTTAAAGTGTCTGCGGTGGTATTCTCTGATCCTTTGCAATATTTAATAGTGAATGAGTACTCCTGAATAGCTAACACCCATCGTGTTAGTCGGGAATTTGCTAATCGACATTTTAATATAAACGATAACGCCTGATTATCTGTGTGGATCTCGAAATGGGTACCATATAGGTAGTGTCTGAATTTTCTGAGTGCGTTTATTATGGCGAGTATTTCTTTCTCAGAAGTACAATAGTGCAACTCAGCGCCTTTGAGCGTTCTATTGGCGTATGCTACAACATGAAGACTACCTTGTTCGTCTTCTTGGTGCAACACGGCGCCGATAGCGTACTCGCTAGCGTCAGTGTACATTACGTACTTCCTACTGATATGCCGTGACCGAGCTTGGCCTACCAATAGGCGAGGGTGAGAGATAATAGATAATACACAACACAGCAAGTATAGTTAAAGTACATGTATATTGAGGTAAATTATACATATAGTTGACTTACATAGTTCCATGGTAGCGAACAACAACAACACTTATTACCTAGACTTAACCGATTAAGACAGTACAGTCACAGAGATAGTGACATCTACGTTCGAAAGCTAAGAGTGAATTCTTACCCCTTCTTCGAAGGTAAGTAGTTTTATTGAATGTACCTCCAATTCAGATATCCCGCCCCTTTAGATCACATGACTATTTTCGCATACTTTTAGTGGCTAATCTTACGATCGTCACATCTGAGATTATCCAATCATACATGAACGTGTTGTCATTCATGACGTCCGGAGGATCATCCGATGTGCACGTGATGGAAACTTAAAGAGCTTGTTTTAGAATAATCGTGGTTACAGAACATCCTTACTTACAGGACGGGCTTGGTTTTACATAGGAAATAATGGAACCACTAAAAGACACGAATAAACAAATATTTTCCTTAGGGGTTTACCGGGTTAATCTGGTTTAATCTGGTGTGGCATTACAACCACTCTCCCTTTAAAAAAAAGGAAGGCACAGAGTGACTTTCTTTTCTAATTCATGTTATTAATAGAGTAATCTTGCATATTCGGTTAGTCTTTACTAATTTCGGAGTTGCGTACGGCTGTTTTTCTAACTTGCCTTAATTTCTTTACCAATTCGTCTAATTCTATTTGTGCATCCTCACTAACATCTACTTTCATTGAAAGATCATCCTCTGTTGGTATTCTCATTTCGTGTCCATATAAAAGCATATGCGGACTATGTCCAGTTGACGTCTGTCGAGTACTTCTGTATGCCATTAGAGCATACGGTACAATCGTGTCCCAATTCTTACTATCTTTTGCTACATAATGGGATATCATATCTGCTATAGACTTGTGTAGTCTTTCCAGTAATCCATTGCATTGAGGGTGATAAGGAGTGGTTTGGAGTTTCTTTATACCTAGTAAAGAACACACTGACGTAAAGAAAGATGAAACAAAGTTTCTACCTTGATCAGTCAAAAGTCGTTTAGGGACTCCATGTCGAGTAATAATCTTTAAAACAAACTCTCTTGCTATAATATCAGCACTTTGATAAGGTATTGGTATAGCTTCACAATAGCGAGTCAAATAGTCTATAAAAGTTAATAGGTATCTGTTACCATTCCTACTGACTGGTAGTGGTCCTACTATATCTAAAGATACAAGTTCAAATGGTTCTAATACAGGTTTAAATTTCGCCATAGGGGCTTTAATTCTCTTACCTGATTTTCGCTGATTGCATGAGATACATTTACCTATGTATTCTTCTATATCTTTATTCAATGTTGACCAGAAATACCTGTCTTTAATCAGACTAATTGTTCTCTTTATACCTTGATGGCCAGAGAAGATAGTATCATGATGATGACTAATTATCTGTTTGACCATAGACTTAGGTATAACTAATCTAGGTTTATCATTTTCTATATTATAAAGTAATCCATCGTCATCTAACTTATAACAGTTTTTAGGGTCATTTTGCATTAGTTGACAAAATTCATCTCTCTGTTGTTCTACGGCAATTTCCTGCCTAGATAAATACGGCGTTACTACTGTGTTAACAACTCTACTTAGCGCATCTGCGTTTGTATGCTTTTTCCCAGGTTTGTGGATAACTTCATAATCAAATTCGGATAATCGGAGTGCCCATCTAGTTAATCTAGATGATGGATCCTTTAAGCTTAACATCCACTTTAATGCTGCGTGATCAGTTATAACCGTAAATTTATGTCCGTAGAGATAGCATCTAAAATATTTGGTTGCCCACACTAAAGCTAAAAGCTCTCTTTCGGTGGTACCGTAATTTCTTTCAGCATTATTTAGTTGTCTGCTCGCATAAGCAACTGGATGTTCTTGGTCGTCTTGCAATTGTGACAAAACGGCTCCTATAGCTGTTGAAGATGCGTCGGTACTTAGAATGAAAGGCTTTGAGAAATCGGGATATTTCAAAACAGGTTCGTGACATAATGAATTAGCTAGAGTTTGAAATGCTTCTTCTTGAATTTTATTCCAAGCGAATGGGACATCCTTTTTGGTAAGTTCAGTTAGAGGTTTAGCAATTTCGGCAAAGTTTTTTATAAATCGTCGATAGTAACCAACTAATCCTAAGAACGCTCGTACATCTTTCACGTTACATGGTTTGGGATAGTGTTTAATAGCGGAAATCTTTTTAGGATCTGGCAATATACCATTGTTTGTTACGATATGTCCAAGGTATTCTACTTCATTTACTGCAAACACGCATTTGGATAATTGTGCATAAAGATTTGCTGTTTCTAGTCGACTCAGAACCTTATCAAGCCGTTCAGCATGTTGTTCTATCGTACTGCTATATACGATGATGTCATCTAAATAAACTAAAGCTTCTTCACCTTTGATCCCCATCAATATACTATCTATTAATCTTTGGAAAGTTGCAGGTGCATTACAAAGACCAAAAGGCATATTTTGGAACTCGTAATGTTGTCCTGGTATACAGAATGCTGTTTTCTCAATATCTTTAGGTGACATTTTCACTTGATGGAAACCGCTGTACAAATCAAGAGTGGTAAAGTATACGCTACTATGTAAGCAATCTAATGTCTCTACAATGTTAGGAAGAGGGTAAGCATCACCACGCGTAATGGCATTAAGGGCTCTATAATCTACGCAGAAACGATATTTAGGACGTCCATCGGGACTTTTCTTACTTACTATAACCACGGGACTCGACCACGGTGATATAGAAGGTCTTATAATTCCTTTTTTCAGCATATCGTCTATTTGCTCGTCAACTATTGGCTTTAGCGCATGTGGGAGTCTGTACGGATTCTTTTTAATAGGTGGGTGATGACCCGTCTCTATCTCATGTTCAATTTTACTGTGACAACCAATCTTACCTCGAGGTTCATCAAATATGTGTGAATAACGATACAATATCGGCAATAGCACTTTACGCTCAGAAATACTTAAGTGCTCTAATTTACTTTCTATTTCTTTAACTACTTTCTCGTTTTCTACTTTCCTGGATTTCATATAGTTCACTGTGCACATTTTATTAACCCGTTTACTACTTCTGTCTACTGCCTGAGACCTATGCGACTCTGCTATACCTAACGTACAGTTTTTCGGCAGTGTCAGTTTTTCTTTGCTAAAATTAATAGCTTTTAATACTACATGCGGGACATCTCTTCCCACTTTACTAAGAACTCTGGCGACTCGTACGCCATGAATATTTAACTCAATCGGCTCTATAATTACTTCTTCTGGAGCGGATACTTTCTCTTGTGTTGTAACTTTCAGGCGTCCCTGAATTAACACTTCAGACATAGGAGGTAGAGGTATATCTCGGGTGGTTGTAACACACCATACTGTAGCTGCACCATGCAAGGTCATAGGAACATTGTCACTAGCATTGAGAGAGAGCCGGCCGTGCTCTATAGTCTCTGCTGCTTGCGACTGAAACCTTGACTCATGTATCGTACATCTATCTACTCTATTCCTATTATCTATATTTCTACTTTCTACATGGTAAACGTTATCATGTGAGAACAGTTTCCCTGTGGACAAGTCTAAGTTAGCTCCTATACGCCTTAAGAAATCCATTCCTAATATGCCGTCACAAGGCATCTCTAATGACGCTACTATAAATTCATGTGTAAAACTACGTTTTCTATCAAGGGTCACAGTAACTTCCTGTCTGCCGTATTTTTTCAATAAATCACCGGTAACACTTTTGGCTATCACGTCACTATTATAAATTTTCTTTCGACTAATACCCCTTTTTATTATCGATATTGTAGCACCTGTATCTACAACGAACCTACATGGTTTTCTTCCAATCATGACATCTAAAATTATTTGATCATCTACACTATCATGGATAATATTAGTAATTCTATGTTGGCTAAATCTGTTCCTAACTGGTCTTAATTCCAGTTCGACAGGTCGGTGCTGTCTCCTGCCGAACCTTGCGCGTTTGGGTAATTCTTTTTCGAGTTTCGACAATCTTTTGCTATATGGCCAAATTTATGGCAAGAATAACACTCAATATTACTTTTATTTCTACTGGTTTTATCTGTGCTACTTTTATTATCTTTACCGGGCTTATGCGCATTTTTATTTAGGACATTCTTGTTATTAGGTTTCATCCTACAATCTCTAGCTATATGGCCAGTACGATTGCAGTTGAAACAAGTCACTTGAGTAAAGAACACGTTTTTATTTGGGTACGAAGGGCGACGTGCCTCGACTGCTGCTACAGTAACTGCTAGCTGGATAGCTTCTGTCATAGTTGCAGGCATTCGATATCTAACTTGTTGACCCACGGTTCCAAATAAACCATTGGTGTACGCGGCTAACATCCTTCTCTCAGCTTCTTCGTTTACGATCTTTTGTTGTTCCGCATCAGCAACTTGTCTAATTGTTTTAGCGCACAGCCTTCTGCATCTATCGGCAAAGGCTTCGGGCGACTCATTTTTATGTTGGGCGGCATTCTGAAGGGCAACATAATGAAACTGATCTAACTGTTTGACACGAAAACGCTCGACAAAAACTTCTCGCAATTCTTTAAAAGTTATGTCTACTCTTTTCAATTCTGCATTACTATTTAGAAACAACGCGGCTGGCCCTTTCAGCTTAAGTTTTAATATAGAGACTTTATCTGTTTCAGTCCAATTTCCTACTTGTGCCGCTCTTTCGATATTCTCAAAAAATTCATTAACTGGCACGGGACCATCGCCTCGCCAAGCATCAATTAAATTCGCGGTAGTTAGATCTTTAACTCTCGTTGGGACTGCTGCTGCTTGAGCTTGTGCCTTGAGTTGCTCTTGGGCTCTATAGAGAGCTTGTCTGAGCTCCTGTACCTCTGTACTTGGAGTTGTCATTTCGAAAATAAAGCAAAATATTTCAAATACGTTATTATACTTTAATTATTATTTTCTAGTGTTATTCACTTCTCGAAATAGGCACCACAATAGGGAAAACCCGCATGAATTGCTTCTCCAGATAAGAATTATCTCGGTTACTATACACGCCACAATACCCAAGATAACGCAAATTAGAGATTTTAGTGTCATTTAAAAGAATATTATCTTTTACACTCTTAATTGTAATATTCTATTTCCAGTTTTATAATCTGTACACGTACTACGTTATCGTCGACAGTATAATTGGAGTATCCGTTAATGTGTCGTTCTATAATGCGTTGAACCAGGGTTTTGAGCAACGTTTCACACCCCTCTAGAAGAACGTCAGGGTCGGAAATAGGTAGGTAATAGATAGGTCGTGAACTCATTTCTGTGATCGAGGAACATCGTACACAGGTTGTTCGTTAATAGGGAGAACGCTTTCTAACTCAGGTGTCTTACTCTCTGTTGGAACCTGTAATGATGGTAAAGGCGAACAAGGTACAGTAGAAGTGTTTGATGGGTGTCTCAGACTGGAAACCGGAGGAATATGTCGATAATAAGCTGTTATAGTACCAACACGAGTACCAATTTTCATAAACAAATCAGGAGTTATAGGTTCTCTAGTTACTAACTGACCAGACGGACTTCCGAAATTTCTACGACTATCCATAAAATAATTATCACTATCTTTATGTCTTTTCCGATAACTGTTTCCCATGCACGTATTTCGTTTAAATTGGAAATTTCTTAAAATTAACTCAATAGTACTTAAATAACTTAACATTAACACACTAAAAATTACACACAAAACATAATATCTTGAAATATTTTGAACAGGGTGACTTGACAATCGGTAGACAAAATTACGCCTACTGTTGTCCATATAACTCTCGCTTGTTTTACTGAATTTTCTTTTTCTCAATGAGATATTCCCCATTTACTTCTATATTAGGGCAGCATTTCTTTTCACAACAAAATTTAAACTTAGGTAAGTATTTATATTTACAACATTCTTCATCCATACAGATATGCTTATGTAAGTTAGATTTGACAATATCTTTAGCTTTTTCTAATTTACCTGTATTAAGATTCACACTCATCTTACTTAATTTAATTAATTAAACAACATATGATAAATTATAAATTCACATAAGTTCAAATAAGGTTAATTATTTCCCTTGCATTTACTTTATGACTGAGTTATAAGTTATTAACCGAAACTTTCTTTAAGACAAAACAATATTTCCAATTACTACTCTGCCATACATCTCTCATAACCAATAGGATCCACTATTCTTGCAAGCGGAATCCCACGGGCTGCCACCAATTGATATGCCGTGACCGAGCTTGGCCTACCAATAGGCGAGGGTGAGAGATAATAGATAATACACAACACAGCAAGTATAGTTAAAGTACATGTATATTGAGGTAAATTATACATATAGTTGACTTACATAGTTCCATGGTAGCGAACAACAACAACACTTATTACCTAGACTTAACCGATTAAGACAGTACAGTCACAGAGATAGTGACATCTACGTTCGAAAGCTAAGAGTGAATTCTTACCCCTTCTTCGAAGGTAAGTAGTTTTATTGAATGTACCTCCAATTCAGATATCCCGCCCCTTTAGATCACATGACTATTTTCGCATACTTTTAGTGGCTCATCTTACGATCGTCACATCTGAGATTATCCAATCATACATGAACGTGTTGTCATTCATGACGTCCGGAGGATCATCCGATGTGCACGTGATGGAAACTTAAAGAGCTTGTTTTAGAATAATCGTGGTTACAGAACATCCTTACTTACAGGACGGGCTTGGTTTTACATAGGAAATAATGGAACCACTAAAAGACACGAATAAACAAATATTTTCCTTAGGGGTTTACCGGGTTAATCTGGTTTAATCTGGTGTGGCATTACACTACCCTGCTGTGGATGGAACAATTGTAAATTAGATTGGAACAGGCCCTTAACCCTCTCAAACGCATCGTTCTGTTCAGAACCCCATTTCCACTTTATATTTTTGCGTACCAGCTGTAGCAAGGGGACTGTATATTCGGCGTATTTGCTGGTGAATTTCCTGTAGTATCCCGTGAGTCCAAGGAATGCTCGCAGTGCTTTGAGGTTCTTGGGCACCGGGAACTCCACAATACTCCTGAGCTTTTCTGGGTCCGTACTGATACCTGTAGCTGAGATTATATGTCCCAGGAACTTCATTTGAGACTTTACAAACTCGCACTTGTGTAGCTTGAGCTTGATGTTGGCTAACCTCAGCTTCTGGAAGACGCTTCTCAGATGCTCGAAGTGTTCTTCCAACGTGCGGGATATCACGAGGATGTCGTCAACAAAAATTACAGTGTATGGGTCTACCTCAGGTCCTAGAGCTCTCTCGAGGCATCTTACAATCGCAGCGAGACTCGTGCTAAGGCCAAAAGGTACCACCTTGTGCTGATAGCATTTGTTATTGAATATAAATGCTGTATACTTTCGATCTTGTTCACACAGCGGGACCTGCCAGAAGCTTGCTGTTAGATCTAACTTCGTGAGGTACCTGGCTCCTTCACACTTAATGAAGAGGTCCTCCGCTGTCGGTGCGCAGTCAAAATCTTTCTCTACCAGACTGTTTAAGTTCCTCATATCCAGGCAGAGTCGGATTTCTCCAGTCTTCTTGCGGACGACCAGCAGTGGGTTGAGGAAGCTGCTATTGGATCTCTCTATAATATCTTCCTCCAACATCCGCTGTATCTCCTGCTGGACCTCGGCCTGGTATTTTATAGGGATCTGGTAGATTCTCCTTATGAACTTCTCCGGCTCTGTGAGGTGGATTCTGTGTTCATACACTGCCGAGATTGAGTGCTCTTCACTGAAGATATCGCTGAATTCTTCTTGCAGCGACGACAATCTCCATTCAGTTCGGGAATCTAAGGTTGTCTCCCCCTCTTCACAGTCTTTATAATGAATCACTTGTTTTGGTGGCCGTGTGATTTTAATTGGGTCACCATGATTTTGTGTGTGTGTATGTGTGTTCAATTTAAAGGTGTAACTAACACTGTCAATGGTACATTTTAATAAGTGTTCACTGGTGTTAATTTCCGCACGTATTTGTTCTAATACATCTACCCCCAATAACATATCACATATTAAATTGTTTATACCCACTACACACACTTCAAATTGCACTTGGTCTAGCATGATAGTTAGATAGTATTGAGTGTCAATTTTTTTCTTTTGTATCGGTAGCGGTTCGTATATAAAATTGATTTATTGGGAGTGATGGGGCCGTACGAAAATATTTTTTATGGGCACGCAGGAACCTTTCACTGACGCCGGAAACAACGCTGCCGGTGTCCAACAAAATTTGTGTGGGAACGCCGTTGACAAAGGCGTGTAACACCGGACACGCCGCGCTCACTGGCCTTTGTTGTGTGGGACCGGATTCTAGCAACGGATCCCTGACGTCCGGTGGGAACACATTATTAACGGGCACACAAGTTACATAATTACAAGTACACATTTCACACAATATATAATCCTTATAATTAACATGCTTACTCTTACAAAATTTTACCGAATTTATAGCGCGTCCTTGCTGGATGCGCATTTTGGGACGTTTTTTGTAGCTTGGTAATTTTTCGATTTATTGTTAGAGTCTTTATTACTTTGAGAGTCGCTGTCTTTTGCAGTTGTATCAGCTTTGGCTAATTCGACCGTTTGAATCGCTCTAATTGGGGCCCCGTCGTTGCCCTTACCCTGCCCCTTTGGTCTACCAATATTTTGTTTACCCTTGTACTCAAAGGGTTTATTTGGTTGTTTTGACGGTGTTTGGGGTGGAGTAGAACTGGTACTCGGTCTTTGATCGGATTTCTGATGGTACTGTACCCGCGTATTCTGCCCTTCGTTATTTCGGCGAAAATCGGGATTATAACGCCACCCGCCCAAATCAAAAACCGTCTCACTTTGGGACACTAGAATGAGGAGTTCATCGACCGTGCGAATACCCTGCGTAAACACGGCTACTCTAATGTTATGATTAAAGTGATAGGCAAGTTTCGTGACTATGTCAATCTCCGAAAATGCTGGGGTTAAATGCTTGGCGCGTTCGACCTGCTGGATTATATAATTTTCCGCGGTAATACCCAATTTCCTATCAAATCTGCCATACTCCAGTTCATTGCGTAGAAGTCTTTGGGTATGCGAGTTCCAGTACCGGCTTTCAAATTTTTGTTTGAACTCCGCGTATGTGGACACTCTATCGCGTACAATGTTATACCACTTACGCGCCGAATCACGCATCGCGTTAACTACCCACTGTATTTTGTCTTGATCTTCTAGTCGGGAACCTACTCTAGCCATTTCACTCTCACACGCTAATAAAAATTCAATAGGGTTTTCGTTATTTTCCCCCGTAAAATACACGCGATTTTTCTCGTCAACAGGACCTTGTACCAAAATATTAGGCGCGGATCTCCTCCGTACCTCCTGTCGTACTTTCAAAATCTCGTCGTTTAACGTTTGTAAGACACTCTTTTTATTAGAGTCTATGTTAGATCGCGTCTCTACAATTGAAGCGTCTAATCTATCTACTCGTCGTTGCGTTTCGGTCACGTCGGCCTGCATCTTTATCTCAAGAGATTCGACCTTTCTTGAGACGTCTTGCGTTTGCTTCTCGCAGCGGCTAATATGTTCCTTGAACCGGCCCTCCATACGTGTTACTTGTTCAATAAACGATTTTTGCATAGTGGTCTCAAAAACCTTAAACCGTTCATTGATTTTGGTATCGACCGTATGTACTTTTTCACCGATTTCAGCGACTTTCGCAGTTAGCTCTCTATTACTCTCTTCGATTTTTTTATTGCTTTCCGCGATTTCGTCTATTTTCGCCGTCAATTCTCTACTACTCTCTTTATTACTTTGCTTAATTTCCGTATTTATGTCGGCGTTGCTTTGCTCTAATTTCTCGGTTAGACTAACTTTTTGTGCTTCTATGTTAGATTTTAATTCTGCTATATTCATTTCAGCATTGGCTGTTATTTGTTCAAATTTCGCTTTCATATTAGCGGTTAATTCGGCATTTGTTTTCTCAAATTTCGCGTTAATATTAGGGGTCAAATCCGCACTCATTTGCGCGTTCATTTGCTGTATTTGTTTAAGTATTTTATCCATATCCATTTTAAATACACAACAATTTCAAATATAGACAATTTAAAATACACAGAACAGTTTCAAATACACACAATAATTTCACTGCTGTACGAGCACCAGTCACAAAACTCTTTGGGGATTGTTTAGTTGGACGCCAGCTGTTTTAAGAAGTAAAACAGCAAAGTTAGTTTTACACGTGAAAATTAAATTTAAATTGGTTTTAATTAATTTAATTAAATTTGATCGTGCCCCACGTTCCGGGCAAGCCATTTATAACTCTAGTTCGGAACGTGAATTCAATTTAATGTACGTTTTCCGGGCCCCACGTTGGCCGACATATGTAACTCTACTTATATGCGTTATTGTTGTGTCGTGTTGTGTATGAGTACCTACCTGCTGTCCGATCTTGCGGATTCTTCCGGCTAGGGCGTGTGGATTTTGGATTTGAAGTTCGCAAGCTAGTAATCTCAAATTTATTGCAACAACACACAAAATAGGTTACTTTAAAGGGGGAGAGTTTTGTGAGACTGGTAGGCTTTATCGTACAACAATAAAACACTGTTATATGGGGTAATAAAACGTTGTTTATTACTCCAACAACACACAAGAAATAAATGGTTATTATATTATCAATTTCTTACAGTCTAGACAATGAATCAATGTTTTTCGATTGGTTAATAATTGAAAAGAAACTGAACTCGTTCTTTGGCGAGTTAATTGCAATTTAAATTTTAATTAATTAATTGATTTGATTTGATTAAATTTCTTTTACTAAATTGAATTTAAATGTTCATGAACCAAAATATAAAACTCTGAAGTTAATTAGAATAATTTTCCAAAATAAATTAGACGTGACAGTCTCAGTTCACGTTATTTCATTTCTAGTGATTCGAGTTCTGTTATACTGCAGTATGAACTAATAATTAGATTGTTAGTTAAGATTTGTATAGCGCTTTTATACTACTTCTATTTCTTAACTATAGCATACTAATGACTTAAACTGCAATACAGATTATCACAATGAATTTATTCTTAATTACTAGAGTCTTTGATTTTTGTATGGCACCTGAATTATTTGAATTTACAATGTTTTTAAATGAAAAATAGAAAATTTAATGTTGAAAAATAAATAAGTGGATTTTGCTTTCCTGTTATTGAAGAGGATGTCGTTCCGATTTTCCCTCGTCGATTCGAGTCCTTCGCTAGAGAAAGTAATCTGCTTAGAGCTGCTGGATTCGGTCGTGGAGTTCAAAATTCGGCAACACTCTGCTTCCTTGCTGTTTGTGAATATTTTAACGTCTGCGGCTGTCTGCTGGAACTGGTTCCTGTCCCTCGTCGATTCGCACGTCGCACGTCAGCGTGTGTGTGTGTGCTTCGTTCGAGTGGTAGCTCTGCTCGTCAGCTGTTCACCAATGATTTAGACGGCCTCTCTGCTGTATTCTTGAAGTCTGGTGGATCTCTTGCGTGCTTATGACTAGCTGGTAGTACACAATAAGCTTGGTTGATGTACTGAAGAGTATCTCGCCTTTACGCAACAATTACGAGCTATACAGTTGATCTGTAATTACTGTGTTCGTAATTGCGTGTGTGTTGACCACGTAGAGTCTTCTTATTGATCTTCACCACTATGGTTACTAGACGATCGAAGAATTACGTCTTAACTTCGTGAGTACTGGCAGAAGAGTGATGTTTCAGCCTGAAAACACCGCGCTGGTTGGGGTTTGCGTCAAATGATTTGATTGGCTGACACACTCTCCCTACTACATATAATTTGAATTCCCTTGGTCCGTGAGAATGAAGTTAGGTTCCCACAGACGGAGAATTGTTATTATTTTTAATACTATTATTACCGGCGGAACCAAATTGTCGGTCCGGATTTCCTGTGCTTATTTGATTTTGCAATAACTTGGTTGCAAACCAAGTTGTGTGAAATCTAAAATATACAATCTGTCAGAAATTATTATCTTCATAACATACTAAAATCTCATTAATGTAACTCTATTTTTACAGAAGTTATTCAATTATATTTAATTAACTCTTTCATTTGTTAATTATATTGCGTAAAATTTGCACACGTCATTATTAATATTTCGGTAAACATTTTGGCTATCTTGGATTTCGCCTTAATTCATTAGTTTCCGAGATATTAATAATTAACAGATTGGGTGTGGCCGCTTCCTTGTACAGCGAACTGATTACATAATGACCACGTGTGCGTCGCTTTACAAAGCATTATTTTCAACGCTCTACATTCAAATGGAGTTTTGACTGTTATAATTTATTTAAATATGCTTTCAGTATGCGGGTAACTTATAACCCCAAATAATTAATATTTGGTGCTGTTATATATTCCCCCACCCGTTTAAAAAAAAAAATGAATGTAATAATTACAGTTATTTTTTTTTTCTTAAACATTACACACGTATTCTGTAATCACTATACTTATTACCTATACATTGTATTACTTATTCAAAAGAAAAACATACATGTGTGTTAATGTTATTCCATTATATACAACTTAATTCTAAATGCATTTACTAATGATATTATATTTGCACTTTACTGTGTATTAATGTTTTTATAACGGTTAATAGCTAACTGCAGCGTTTAAAAGGTTTGTTTGTAAACAGTGGCACGCGCACGAAAGAATTTGCTGACACTGTCTTGTTTACAGCCGTTATCGCCTGCCGCGTAGCACTAATTGCTTGACCTATTTTCAAACGTGGGGAGGTAGTTACCGCGTGTGTCTTAACTATTTCCTGGCGGTGCGTTCGTTTCGTTCTACACGCTCGTTATTCACCACGTTATAAATGCATTATTAATAATACACCAGCTATCTACAATTATTATTAATAATATACAACACAAGTTATTTATTTTAATTTTACTTATTATAATACAATTATTATTAATTCTAAATATTATTTATTTTTTTCTAAAGTCTTATTATTTCGTCGCGACGCGCTTTGGAATGCCATGCTACTCAAAGTATTTTCTCAAAGAGCTCGCATGGTATTTACCGATCGTTTTCGTTCGGTCGAGCGTCGTAACGATAAACGTGTGAGGCGCGAGTTGTTGAGCCAAAAGATACGGACCATTATATAAACGAAAAAACTTTGCGGCTACATTTATGTCTCTTCGGCCTACAGGATTCGCCTTGAGCAGTACTTTCTCACCTACTACAAAGTTAGTTAGTTTATGAGTAGTATTGAATTTGTCCGCCCTTTTCCTCCCTTTTTCAACTATTCTTTCCCTCACAAGTTGATTTTTACACTGCACCGGCAGAGGTAGATTATAAGTCTTTGGCCTACTTAAATAATTATTCCAAAACCTCTCTGGCCTTATTCCAGAGTCTAACTCTGCTGGTGTGTATTCCGTGGTATCGTGATAATTCTCGTATTGCCTTTTCGAAGAATGGTAGGAACTCGGGCCATTTACTTTGTTCCTTATAGCAATAGATACGGAACATTTTACCGATTTCCCGATTCACCCTTTCGGCAAGGTTGCCCTGTGGTCGTCGTATCGAGGTTAGGATTGCTTTGATACCGTTACGTTCCAGGGTAGCTGCCCAGTGTTTGTTTTGGAATTGCTTTCCCTGGTCACTAAGTACGTTCCTTATTGGTCCATGCTGTGGGGTATACTTGTTAAGTATAATATCTAAAACGGACTTTGTGGTGGGCCTAGGGATCGCATAAAGGCTAACTTTTTTAGTGAACACATCGACGCAAACTACCATGTGTTTTAGATTTCTGGTAGCCTTGGATAATGGTCCCAGAAAGTCGATGGCGATCATCTGTCCCTTACCTTCCGTTATCACATTGGCCATGGGAACGTAAGTGTGCAAGTTTGGTACTTTCGCAGTTTGACACGGATGACATGTTTTTAACAATTTCTTCACCCTACGATACATGTTTGTAATTGTAAAATCCTCCTGCAATATTTTTACACATTTTACAGGAGATGCGTGCGCCATTTTTGTATGTAATGATTGTGTTACACACGCAAGCATCGCTGGAGACAATACCACTTTCCATTCGCCCTGTAACAATTTATACAATATATTGTCTTGTATAAGATAATGCGGATTCGGGTGAGCTGTTAACATTAGCTTTTTAGCAAGGAGTGCGAGGTTATCGTCCTGCTCGCGTCCTAAGTTCTGTAGCATATTGGTAGCTTCAGGCGCGACAGTGTATTGTATATTCAATACCTTTAACTCGTCGTCCGCTGCTTCATATACCTCCTCCTTTTCTACGGGCGGATATCTACTTAAAGTGTCTGCGGTGGTATTCTCTGATCCTTTGCAATATTTAATAGTGAATGAGTACTCCTGAATAGCTAACACCCATCGTGTTAGTCGGGAATTTGCTAATCGACATTTTAATATAAACGATAACGCCTGATTATCTGTGTGGATCTCGAAATGGGTACCATATAGGTAGTGTCTGAATTTTCTGAGTGCGTTTATTATGGCGAGTATTTCTTTCTCAGAAGTACAATAGTGCAACTCAGCGCCTTTGAGCGTTCTATTGGCGTATGCTACAACATGAAGACTACCTTGTTCGTCTTCTTGGTGCAACACGGCGCCGATAGCGTACTCGCTAGCGTCAGTGTACATTACGTACTTCCTACCCTGCTGTGGATGGAACAATTGTAAATTAGATTGGAACAGGCCCTTAACCCTCTCAAACGCATCGTTCTGTTCAGAACCCCATTTCCACTTTATATTTTTGCGTACCAGCTGTAGCAAGGGGACTGTATATTCGGCGTATTTGCTGGTGAATTTCCTGTAGTATCCCGTGAGTCCAAGGAATGCTCGCAGTGCTTTGAGGTTCTTGGGCACCGGGAACTCCACAATACTCCTGAGCTTTTCTGGGTCCGTACTGATACCTGTAGCTGAGATTATATGTCCCAGGAACTTCATTTGAGACTTTACAAACTCGCACTTGTGTAGCTTGAGCTTGATGTTGGCTAACCTCAGCTTCTGGAAGACGCTTCTCAGATGCTCGAAGTGTTCTTCCAACGTGCGGGATATCAGGAGGATGTCATCAACAAAAATTACAGTGTATGGGTCTACCTCAGGTCCTAGAGCTCTCTCGAGGCATCTTACAATCGCAGCGAGACTCGTGCTAAGGCCAAAAGGTACCACCTTGTGCTGATAGCATTTGTTATTGAATATAAATGCTGTATACTTTCGATCTTGTTCACACAGCGGGACCTGCCAGAAGCTTGCTGTTAGATCTAACTTCGTGAGGTACCTGGCTCCTTCACACTTAATGAAGAGGTCCTCCGCTGTCGGTGCGCAGTCAAACTCTTTCTCTACCAGACTGTTTAAGTTCCTCATATCCAGGCAGAGTCGGATTTCTCCAGTCTTCTTGCGGACGACCAGCAGTGGGTTGAGGAAGCTGCTATTGGATCTCTCTATAATATCTTCCTCCAACATCCGCTGTATCTCCTGCTGGACCTCGGCCTGGTATTTTATAGGGATCTGGTAGATTCTCCTTATGAACTTCTCCGGCTCTGTGAGGTGGATTCTGTGTTCATACACTGCCGAGATTGAGTGCTCTTCACTGAAGATATCGCTGAATTCTTCTTGCAGCGACGACAATCTCCATTCAGTTCGGGAATCTAAGGTTGTCTCCCCCTCTTCACAGTCTTTATAATGAATCACTTGTTTTGGTGGCCGTGTGATTTTAATTGGGTCACCATGATTTTGTGTGTGTGTATGTGTGTTCAATTTAAAGGTGTAACTAACATTGTCAATGGTACATTTTAATAAGTGTTCACTGGTGTTAATTTCCGCACGTATTTGTTCTAATACATCTACCCCCAATAACATATCACATATTAAATTGTTTATACCCACTACACACACTTCAAATTGCACTTGGTCTAGCATGATAGTTAGATAGTATTGAGTGTCAATTTTTTTCTTTTGTATCGGTAGCGGTTCGTATATAAAATTGATTTATTGGGAGTGATGGGGCCGTACGAAAATATTTTTTATGGGCACGCAGGAACCTTTCACTGACGCCGGAAACAACGCTGCCGGTGTCCAACAAAATTTGTGTGGGAACGCCGTTGACAAAGGCGTGTAACACCGGACACGCCGCGCTCACTGGCCTTTGTTGCGTGGGACCGGATTCTAGCAACGGATCCCTGACGTCCGGTGGGAACACATTATTAACGGGCACACAAGTTACATAATTACAAGTACACATTTCACACAATATATAATCCTTATAATTAACATGCTTACTCTTACAAAATTTTACCGAATTTATAGCGCGTCCTTGCTGGATGCGCATTTTGGCACGTTTTTTGTAGCTTGGTAATTTTTCGATTTATTGTTAGAGTCTTTATTACTTTGAGAGTCGCTGTCTTTTGCAGTTGTATCAGCTTTGGCTAATTCGACCGTTTGAATCGCTCTAATTGGGGCCCCGTCGTTGCCCTTACCCTGCCCCTTTGGTCTACCAATATTTTGTTTACCCTTGTACTCAAAGGTTTTATTTGGTTGTTTTGACGGTGTTTGGGGTGGAGTAGAACTGGTACTCGGTCTTTGATCGGATTGCTGATGGTACTGTACCCGCGTATTCTGCCCTTCGTTATTTCGGCGAAAATCGGGATTATAACGCCACCCGCCCAAATCAAAAACCGTCTCACTTTGGGACACTAGAATGAGGAGTTCATCGACCGTGCGAATACCCTGCGTAAACACGGCTACTCTAATGTTATGATTAAAGTGATAGGCAAGTTTCGTGACTATGTCAATCTCCGAAAATGCTGGGGTTAAATGCTTGGCGCGTTCGACCTGCTGGATTATATAATTTTCCGCGGTAATACCCAATTTCCTATCAAATCTGCCATACTCCAGTTCATTGCGTAGAAGTCTTTGGGTATGCGAGTTCCAGTACCGGCTTTCAAATTTTTGTTTGAACTCCGCGTATGTGGACACTCTATCGCGTACAATGTTATACCACTTACGCGCCGAATTACGCATCGCGTTAACTACCCACTGTATTTTGTCTTGATCTTCTAGTCGGGAACCTACTCTAGCCATTTCACTCTCACACGCTAATAAAAATTCAATAGAGTTTTCGTTATTTTCCCCCGTAAAATACACGCGATTTTTCTCGTCAACAGGACCTTGTTACCAAAATATTAGGCGCGGATCTCCTCCGTACCTCCTGTCGTACTTTCAAAATCTCGTCGTTTAACGTTTGTAAGACACTCTTTTTATTAGAGTCTATGTTAGATCGCGTCTCTACAATTGAAGCGTCTAATCTATCTACTCGTCGTTGCGTTTCGGTCACGTCGGCCTGCATCTTTATCTCAAGAGATTCGACCTTTCTTGAGACGTCTTGCGTTTGCTTCTCGCAGCGGCTAATATGTTCCTTGAACCGGCCCTCGATACGTGTTACTTGTTCAATAAACGATTTTTGCATAGTGGTCTCAAAAACCTTAAACCGTTCATTGATTTTGGTATCGACCGTATGTACTTTTTCACCGATTTCAGCGACTTTCGCAGTTAGCTCTCTATTACTCTCTTCGATTTTTTTATTGCTTTCCGCGATTTCGTCTATTTTCGCCGTCAATTCTCTACTACTCTCTTTATTACTTTGCTTAATTTCCGTATTTATGTCGGCGTTGCTTTGCTCTAATTTCTCGGTTAGACTAACTTTTTGTGCTTCTATGTTAGATTTTAATTCTGCTATATTCATTTCAGCATTGGCTGTTATTTGTTCAAATTTCGCTTTCATATTAGCGGTTAATTCGGCATTTGTTTTCTCAAATTTCGCGTTAATATTAGGGGTCAAATCCGCACTCATTTGCGCGTTCATTTGCTGTATTTGTTTAAGTATTTTATCCATATCCATTTTAAATACACAACAATTTCAAATATAGACAATTTAAAATACACAGAACAGTTTCAAATACACACAATAATTTCACTGCTGTACGAGCACCAGTCACAAAACTCTTTGGGGATTGTTTAGTTGGACGCCAGCTGTTTTAAGAAGTAAAACAGCAAAGTTAGTTTTACACGTGAAAATTAAATTTAAATTGGTTTTAATTAATTTAATTAAATTTGATCGTGCCCCACGTTCCGGGCAAGCCATTTATAACTCTAGTTCGGAACGTGAATTCAATTTAATGTACGTTTGCCGGGCCCCACGTTGGCCGACATATGTAACTCTACTTATATGCGTTATTGTTGTGTCGTGTTGTGTATGAGTACCTACCTGCTGTCCGATCTTGCGGATTCTTCCGGCTAGGGCGTGTGGATTTTGGATTTGAAGTTCGCAAGCTAGTAATCTCAAATTTATTGCAACAACACACAAAATAGGTTACTTTAAAGGGGGAGAGTTTTGTGAGACTGGTAGGCTTTATCGTACAACAATAAAACACTGTTATATGGGGTAATAAAACGTTGTTTATTACTCCAACAACACACAAGAAATAAATGGTTATTATATTATCAATTTCTTACAGTCTAGACAATTAATCAATGTTTTTCGATTGGTTAATAATTGAAAAGAAACTAAACTCGTTCTTTGGCGAGTTAATTGCAATTTAAATTTTAATTAATTAATTGATTTGATTTGATTAAATTTCTTTTACTAAATTGAATTTAAATGTTCATGAACCAAAATATAAAACTCTGAAGTTAATTAGAATAATTTTCCAAAATAAATTAGACGTGACAGTCTAGTTCACGTTATTTCATTTCTAGTGATTCGAGTTCTGTTATACTGCAGTATGAACTACTAATTAGATTGTTAGTTAAGATTTGTATAGCGCTTTTATACTACTTCTATTTCTTAACTATAGCATACTAATGACTTAAACTGCAATACAGATTATCACAATGAATTTATTCTTAATTACTAGAGTCTTTGATTTTTGTATGGCACCTGAATTATTTGAATTTACAATGTTTTCAAATGAAAATAGAAAATTTAATGTTGAAAAATAAATAAGTGGATTTTGCTTTCCTGTTATTGAAGAGGATGTCGTTCCGATTTTCCCTCGTCGATTCGAGTCCTTCGCTAGAGAAAGTAATCTGCTTAGAGCTGCTGGATTCGGTCGTGGAGTTCAAAATTCGGCAACACTCTGCTTCCTTGCTGTTTGTGAATATTTTAACGTCTGCGGCTGTCTGCTGGAACTGGTTCCTGTCCCTCGTCGATTCGCACGTCGCACGTCAGCGTGTGTGTGTGTGCTTCGTTCGAGTGGTAGCTCTGCTCGTCAGCTGTTCACCAATGATTTAGACGGCCTCTCTGCTGTATTCTTGAAGTCTGGTGGATCTCTTGCGTGCTTATGACTAGCTGGTAGTACACAATAAGCTTGGTTGATGTACTGAAGAGTATCTCGCCTTTACGCAACAATTACGAGCTATACAGTTGATCTGTAATTACTGTGTTCGTAATTGCGTGTGTGTTGACCACGTAGAGTCTTCTTATTGATCTTCACCACTATGGTTACTAGACGATCGAAGAATTACGTCTTAACTTCGTGAGTACTGGCAGAAGAGTGATGTTTCAGCCTGAAAACACCGCGCTGGTTGGGGTTTGCGTCAAATGATTTGATTGGCTGACACACTCTCCCTACTACATATAATTTGAATTCCCTTGGTCCGTGAGAATGAAGTTAGGTTCCCACAGACGGAGAATTGTTATTATTTTTAATACTATTATTACCGGCGGAACCAAATTGTCGGTCCGGATTTCCTGTGCTTATTTGATTTTGCAATAACTTGGTTGCAAACCAAGTTGTGTGAAATCTAAAATATACAATCTGTCAGAAATTATTATCTTCATAACATACTAAAATCTCATTAATTTAACTCTATTTTTACAGAAGTTATTCAATTATATTTAATTAACTCTTTCATTTGTTAATTATATTGCGTAAAATTTGCACACGTCATTATTAATATTTCGGTAAACATTTTGGCTATCTTGGATTTCGCCTTAATTCATTAGTTTTCGAGATATTAATAATTAACAGATTGGGTGTGGCCGCTTCCTTGTACAGCGAACTGATTACATAATGACCACGTGTGCGTCGCTTTACAAAGCATTATTTTCAACGCTCTACATTCAAATGGAGTTTTGACTGTTATAATTTATTTAAATATGCTTTCAGTATGCGGGTAACATATAACCCCAAATAATTAATATTTGGTGCTGTTATAATATATTACAATTCCCATTATTTGTTAATACATCTTAATTCAGAAAATTCCAATATCCCCTGTAAGTGCAATTATAACAATAGTCTCGATAAATAAATAAATCTCAATATATCAATAATCAATTTCCATAAATCAATTTCAATTAATACAGCAATTAACAGTCCTTCAAATAATTCACCCATACATATATATCGATCTGGTACATTAATTTAACACATCATTTAACACATAATATAGCACACATATACCTATACATCACATAATCACAGACAAATTACAATTATAAAGCCTGGCGCACCGCCTGCATATTTTATCAAATACATACATGACGGTAGAGAATATCTGGACTTGCCATAATAACAAAAACTACAATTATAACTTGAGGTGCTAGCACAGCCTGTATAAATTTTATAAAATTGCAAAATCTTTAATTTTAGAAAAGTGTAATAATAATAATAATAATAATAATAATAATAATAATAATAATAATAATAATAATAATAATAATAATAATAATAATAATAATAATAATAATAATAATAATAATAATATGTGCAGAGCAATGAGTCACTCACGCCGGATTTAACAAGTGACGACATAACGATACATGTTCTGAGCCACCTCGCCACGTGCCGATACAATTATCTCAATTTTGCGAATAATGAACACACTAAAGGCCTTCTCAGCTACATGCAATTAACAGAATTACAGTACTTCATCCAGGGCGGTCATAAAATTTACCTTTAACTGATTAATTAAAAAAAAGAAAGTTCACACTTCCGGTCACCAGTGCGTGTTCATGCATAACCGACAAGATACAATTCTCTCTAACGTACCTAATTTTAGTTACAACTTTGTATTAGGCTGAATGAAAAATGATCAAAAGAATTACTGGCGGTATCTAAATACAATAACATCGATTAAATTTCTTACTACACACACACACACACACGTCTGATCGAACCACGAGCATTCTAACGTTCGCATCTGGTTGAATACATTTTGAATTTAAATATTCCTTTACTACTAAATCATTGTATACAATTCTATAAGTCACTTACCGGGAAGTCTCAAGCGCGTTAACCTGCCATCAAAGATGAGAAGAAATCACACGAAAATTCTCTGCTGAACCGAGGGAGGAAGCGAGGTGTATTCGTAATGAGAGCGATGCAGTGACTGATTCTTGAGACGTGCACAGAAACGCAACCCAAATTCGGCCCACCAGATCGCGTCGTCGTCGCAGCACAGCCTGCGAAATTGCGTTAATTAAGGGTGCCGCGACATTTATCCGCCGTCGAAAACCAGTATGATATTTCACCGAACGCCGGCTCGTGCAAACGTCGGCACACCCCCACCCCAAAAGGGCAACCTGGTTGTCCCACACTTGAACTCAGGGGGTACCCTGCAGTGTACCCCCCCTTTAGCCAAGATTCAAAGGTGATCCCAGTGGTCCTTGCTCTCAGGAGAACAGAGGCTCAGAAGGAAAACGAAAGAGCAGAAAGAAGACGTGTAGAGTGTAAGTGTGCGGGCGCTGCGCGCTTACCTGATCAGGGCCAGCCCACAGCACGAAGGGACAGAGAAGAAAAGAAGAAAGAGAAGAACGGGAGCTCCCTGAGTTCTGACCTCCTGAGGCTTGTCCACTCAAGCTTGAAACACGAATGCCACCATAACAGGGCCACATGCCCTATATTTACACGGGAGGGACTATTCCACCAACGAAACAACCATTATCTCAACGACCCGGACCACGTCCTACAGGACTAAAAGGGCAGGGGAATTGATGGTCTCCATGAAACCATAATCCAAAGGTATGCCGGGAGCCGCAGGGCGGAAGAAGTTCACAACCGACCCCTCCCACCCAACGGCACCCATTCCTCTCTCTAACTCCTTTTTTTTAAATTTTATTCCTTTTCTAATTTTTTTTTGAATTTTTTTTGATATTTTATGGTTTTTTAAGGGGAAGGTTAGGAAAATCGGGAAGACGGAAAGGGCAAGGATGATTGAAAGGTCATGGGGTGGGACTAAAGGTAAGGACATGGCTCCCTCCGGAAATAAGGACGAATGGAGAAAGCCAAGGCTCGCGCAGGCAGGGGCGCATCCCTGAAGTAGACGAGCACCACTGGGACTGTGGGGAACATCTACCCGCTACCCTATCATTCTCTACAACACCCCCGGAGCACACCTCTTCAGAACGACAAGATCCCTACCAACACGGAGACCACCAAATATTTCCCCCCATGTCAGCCCGTCTACCCCTTTCTACAGAGCGTCAGCTTAGAAATATGTGTGGTAATCTCCTTAGAATTACCACCAGGCTCTCCCAACCGAGCCGTCACCGGCGACGCGAATCCCAGGATACGATATGGCCCCGACCTGCGATAACACAACTTAGCGGCTCTCTTGTCCACAGCTGAGCTGATCGGATGGCTTTGACAGTAGACCCAGTCTCTGGTCTGAAAGGGGTTAGGAATTCGCCCCTGATTATATCGTCGACGGACCCGCTCGTGCGCTCGCAGCAAATTCTTCCGAGCCTCCTTCCACCTCTCTGCAGTTCCATTATCTGGCTCCCGTGGTAGAAGATCTTCACTGTTCCACAAGTTAGTCAACGGGAGTGCGGGTGAGAATCCAAACATGATTTCAAAGGGAACGGCCTTATGACTGTCATGCAGGGCCGTATTAAAGGCTAGCTGTAACCACTTCAGATTCTGGTCCCAAGTGGTCTGTTGCTCAGCATGATAAGCAATGAGTGCGGACCTGAGATTCCTATTGAATCTCTCCGCATGGGACGGCTGTGGGTAGTAAGGAGAAGTGGTTACATGTTTGATCCCACTGGAGAAACACATCCGCCTGAACTCACCCGAAATGAACTGGGGACCATTGTCAGAGACAATGATGGTCGGAAGACCGAAATGCTGAAAAATGTGGTTCTGGAGCGCGCTTATGGTCAAACAAGCCGTTGCCTGCCGTAAGGGCAGTAGCCAGGCAAACTTCGAAAAAGCATCCACACAAACAAGCAGGTAAGAATTACCTGATTTGCTACGCGGGAGAGGTCCCACTTAGTCTATGAATAACTTCTCCATCGGTCTGCTCGCCACGTCCGATGACAACAACCCTAACTTAGTGTTCTGGGCAGGCTTGCTCAAACCACATAGATGACAGCTCTTAACCCTCGTTGCGATGTCCCTATCCATGCCCTTCCAGATGAAATGTCCCCTAATGCTGGAAATGGTCTTCGAAACTCCCTTGTGGCCTCCGACTGGGGAATTGTGATAATAACTGAAGACCATGGGCACTAACTTGCTAGGCAGCACGATCTTAGGGGCACGTCCCTTTCTCTCTCTACAACACAGGACGCCCTTGGACAAGAAGTAAGTAAGTACCTTCCTTTATATTCTGGATGATAGGTCCCAGCTCTTCGTCGTTCAACTGATGGGGCAACACATCAGTGAAGGCTAACGGAAAGTCTAGCAGAACAGAACAGGGTTGCTCAGATTGGACTTCACTGGGCTGGGAAAACATGCGTGACAAAGCATCTGCAACCACATTTTGAGTTCCCCTAATGTGTTGCACCTTGAACTTGAAGGATGAGATCTTGACCACCCATCTACCAATTTTACCCAGTTGCCGGGGATGAGCAAGAAGCCAAGAGAGAGCCTGATTGTCGGTCTCGAGCAGGAACTCAGCATGTTCCAGAAAACGCCTGAACTTATCTAGAGCGTACACGACAGCTAAACACTCTAGCTCATACACGGAAGACTTTCTTTCCTGCTGGGTCAACGTTCGGGATATAAAGGCCACAGGCTGCCTAGCACCATCAACGACTTGGGACAGAACCGCCCCGAGCGCCACCGAACTCGCGTCCGTCTGCAGAATGAATGGTTGAGAAAAATCTGGCATCCTTAGCACCGGTGGGGAGATGATAGCTTCCTTCAAGTTCTCAAAGGCCTTCTGCTGACTCTCCCCCCACACAAATTTGGCCCCCTTCTTTCTCAATTCATTTAATGGTGCGGCAATCTCCGCTGCATTCGGAATAAACCTCCTGTAAAAATTCACCATACCGACGAACCTAGCGATGCCCTTGGCATCCCTAGGAGGGGGAAAGTCCCGGATACCCTGTGTCCTTTCAGGGTCCACTGTGACACCCCGGTGCGAGACCAGATGCCCCAAAAATGAAATACTCTCTTGTGCGAATCGCACTTTCTCAGGATTAACCGTGAGGCCCGCGTTCCTCAATCTGCACATCACCTCCCTTAGATGACATAGGTGTTCATCATACGTCTTGCTGTACACTAGCAAATCATCTAAGTAATTGAAAATGAATTTAAATTTAACATCTTGAAATACCAGGTCGAGTAGACGTGTGAGGGTTTGGGCGCCCACTGCCAGACCCATAGGAACTCGCGTATATTGATATAAATTCTACGGCACACAGAACGCCGTGTAAGGTCTGCTTTCTTTGGATAAAGGGATCTGGTGATATGCAGCATTGAGGTCAATTACGGTGAAGTACTTGGCCTCACTAAACCAGTCAAAAGCCGAGTGGAGATCTGGAAGGGGAACCGAATCCACTTTAATGTTTGCATTCAATTTTCTGTAATCAATGACCATGCGGTGCTTACCCCCAGGCTTGGGTACCAGGAACGCTGGACTAGCATAACTTGAATTGGAAGGTTCAGTGACCCCTTGCTCTAATAGCTCTTGAACCTTCTCCCTTAGAACGGCCATTTTCGGAGGGGCGAATTTATAAGGATGTGACCTTACTATTTTGGAGTCAGTGAGACGAATTTTGTACTCCAACAAATGTGTGAGTCCCAAGGTAGGAGTCAACACTGAGGGAAATTCCTCACACAGTTGGTCCAAGGCCTTCTGCTGGGCGGGAGTGAGATGGTCTCGTGCAGAATCGGGACAAGCCACCTCTTGGATACCTCCCTTGGCTCCCTGGTATCCAAGGAAAGGAATAACGACTCCCCGATTAAACTTGAAATAACATTGGTGCCCATGGATGTCCAACACGAGACCACTTTTAGCGATGAAATCGGCACCAACGATACAATCAACTCCCAGAGCCGGAGAAACTAGAAAAGGCCACACCCAAGAAAAACCGTCGATTTTGAACTTAAAGGAAATCACCCGGGAGATGGGCAGGATTTCCCGTGAAGCAGTCCAGCATACTACGGACGACCGATCCGACCTTTTTATTAAGCCCTGCTTCTCAAGGTCCGCACACACTCGAGATGAGATAATAGATCGGGCTGAACCTGAGTCAACTAACGCTCTGAGCTGACCCTTTTTTACCTCGAGCGACAGGAAGGGGCATAAATAAGCCTGTTGCGGAACAGTAGCGAGGACCTTGATGTCAGAAGAGTCGGGACCTATCCTTGGCCTGGAGGTAATCGGACACAGAAAAGACTTAGGGCGAGGGGAAGACCACCTCCGACCTGTCTTCCCCTGGCTATTTAGTTTTTTGAAGACCGGACCCTCGGGGGAAACCACCCTCCGGACAATCGCGGGCAACATGCCCCTGTCTTCTACAACGAAAGCAAACTACGCCTCTCAAAAGACCACCTCGATCGCCGGCGGTTCTTTCCGGTCGGAGTTGGGACTGAACAGCACGTCGCTCCGCCGCTCGAAACTCGCCCTGACTAGCCCTTACGGGCCCACGGGGCTCACCATTGGCCTGTATGGCCCGGGATAACACACACAGCTTGTTTACATCTTCAGAACTGCGTGGCCGCTCGGCAAAAATCCAACGTGACCTCTCCTGGGGAGTGACCCCTTCGAAAATCATCTGTACAACCTCTTCTTCAGGCAGTCCCAACCCTAGGATTTTTACAGCTTCACGGATGCTGAGCGCAAATTCAGAGAAACACTCCCCGTGTGCTTGTACCCGATAACAATGTCGATGTTGCAGCTGCTCCCGCAATCTGCCATGCACGCATGCGTCCAACACCCCCCGATGGAAAGACGTCACACTGCCGCCACATCGTATAGTCTGCGCGACCCGCTCAGCCATTGACCCACGACAGTAGTGATACACGAGCTCAAGGAGAGTGCCGTCTGACATGCCCGGGAAGTCAGACAGCTGAAACAAGATCTTAAAAAACATTAGTTTGTCCACATCCAGACCATCCACGACCGGTAGCTGCTGGATAATTGTGGAAAGGGGATTAGGTAATTTATTGTATGAAACGCCTGACCCGCCCGAGAACGCAGGCAACTGAGCCGGCGGACTTGGCGTCTGCCCCATGTCCAACTCAGGAGGCTGAGGAGAGTTCACGGGAGGGTGAGATTTCCCCGGCTCGAAATTCCGCAACGCTTTCGCCACCTGGTCCGAAAGCAACTTCAGTGTAGCGCTGACTTCAGCGATAGTCGTCTGGGCGGACAAGTTCTCGAGTCGGTGTTGTAGGTGCTCCATTCGTTGCCGCGCTCTCTGCCTTGCCCTCAGGCTGGATGGGGCCGACTCCAGATCCTCCATCACCTCCCGCAACTCCCCCCACTTTTCCTGGCACAGTTCTATTTCCGCTGTCACATCGGTGACTTTAACAATGGACGTCGCCCCTCCGGAGGAGAGGACGTCCCTTAGCTGCTTCCTCAAGGAAGCGAGTAGTAATAAAAGGTTGGTTCTGGGACAGCCACGCCCCCTCGTTTGTTTATGTTTACATTTTTTTCATCCTCTCCACCCCCGTCTTCACCTACATAACCGCCGCGGTCATCGAACTCCGCGTGTTTGTTTACATTTTTTCTTTCTCGCCACGCCTCTCTCGTCTGTTTATGTTTACATTTTTTCCTTCCTTCCCACCCCCGCCTTACCCCGCATAGCCGCCGGTCATCGAACTCCTCGTGTTTATGTTTACGTTTTTTTCACCGCGTGTCACAGCTTTACATTGTTTACGTGTCGAGAGAGAATGTTTATGTTTACGTTTTTTTCTCTCTCGCCGACGCGGCCACCACGTGCTCGTTGTTTTCCTTGGCCGATCGACGCGCTGACCCAGTAACAAACGTAAACATAAACATTCGTCCGTAAACAAAGTAAAGCTGGGACACGCGGTAAAAAAAAGTAAACATAAACATTCGGAGTTCGGCGACCGCCGGAGCGCGTCTATTTGTAAACAAATGTTTAGGAGAAGGGATAATGACATGATATATTCTTTTATAAGTATTAACGACGTTGTTTTGTATTGTTTGCGGGTCAATTTTTTCAGTTAATACGAGATTTTCGTTTAAGATGTCTGTAACGCATGCTACACCCGTCCAGATTGTGCTAGATTTTTTTGAAAACGAAGGTTTTGTTTTTATAACTAATTCAGATAATATTAAATGCAGCAAGTGCGGTTTTCAAACAAAAGTATATCTGACAATCACGCATATCCAGTTCATGCATAAACTTTTATATCCGAAATGCAGAATGATTCGCGATAGGTATTATAAATTTGAAGATTACGCTAAATCGAAAGAGTGTATTACAAATTATCCAATCGCAGTGAAATGTGTTCGAGAAGCGCGGAAACAGATGGAAGCATCATTTGCGTTTCCTCGATGGCGAAAACGTTACCCGTCAGTCGAGAGACTGGTATCAGCAGGATTTTATTACACCGTAACGGAAGACGACGTAATATGTGTTGAATGCGGAATAGTACTTTGTGATTGGAAGGAGACTGACGATCCTTGGCTCGAACATGCGAAAGCTTCGCCAGACTGTGTATTAATTAAATTGTACAAGACACAGTGTGCGGAAAAATAGTAGTAGTAAACAAGTTTTATCTGGAAATGTATACGCTTTTTTTATTTTGAATTATTCGTTTAGTATCGTTTCAAAATTATTATTTATCAAATATGATTTGGTCGTGTGCGTTAATTGTATCCTATAACGGTTTTATCAGTATTATTAGTTCGTAGGTTCGATCCCTCGCATTACCAAATCATATTTTTTTTATTAATTAAAATATATAAAGAACAATTTTCAGTCTCCGATTAAACAGATGTTTATTAAATTTCTCCGCCAGTAAATGGCTTGCGGTCTTAACGGCAACATTGTGTTGAATTTTACGAGCGCAGATTTATTTTATAAATGATGAATTTTCTGAGACAAATGTTACTCGCTAAATCAAAAGAGTGTATTGCTAATTATCAGAATGCGATAAAATGTGTTGAAGAAACAGAAGAAATGATGAAGTTGACATTTTATACATGGCCAAAACGTTCACCGTCAGCCGATAGACTCAGATCAGCGGGATTTTATTATACCGGAATTGAAGATGGCGTAATGTGCGTGGAATGCAAAGCGGTTCTTTGTGAGTGGGAGGAGACTGACGATCCTTGGATTGAACATGCGAAAGTCTCGCCATATTGTTTATTAGTTAGAATATATAAAGAATTATTTTCCATCCCCACCTAACCGAATGTTGAGTATACGTTCAATTTGATTGTCAGTGTTCAGTTTGCAGTCTCTGTGAGAACATGTTAACGAAAGAATGGACGGTTGCAGTATAATCGACTATTAAAACGCGAATTTTCAGAAGACGTTGTATTAAGGTTATCAAATATTATTAAAGTAACGAGTTTAGACGATTTGGTGATAGATCATTTTCGAACGTGTCAACTGAAGGGGATATATGATTGTTTAAAAGAAATTATTTTTTATTGTGAAGTAAAGAAGTTATCTGAAGACGGGTGTTGTTGTAGTGATAAGTTTACTGACGTTATAGACGGCCCATGTCCGTGCGCTATTTTTGAAAGAAATAAAAGTAAATTACTGTGTTGTTTACAGTTGCTTGAAAGCTATGATGATTCAGAAATTAAATTATTTTTTGTAGATCGATATCTTCGATTTTTAAAAACAAAATGACTGATAAATTTGAAAACAGTATTTCCGCATTTAATTGGCAAATATATTATTTCGGCCCGCCACTCGATGGAGAATTAAATTTTAATGAAATTTGTTGTTTGATAGTGAATGAATTTACACGAGCAAATGTTGCTAAAATTGAAAGGAATAAACAGATTATTAAAATCAGTTTACCGATTACTTATACGTATGGTGCTGTATTAAAAAAATTAAAAAACTGTAGTCGTCAAACACTGCTGAGTATCGATCATGAAGAAGAAGAAAAATTGTATAAAGTAAAATCAGTTCATACGTCACCAGTCGCTGTGAAGACGTCGGTTAAAAAACAATGTCAAAACAAGCGCTGTTGTGTGAAAGATTAATCAGTCATTCGATAAATGAATTGTTAGAATCCGGTTTTGTTTTTAAACGATATTTAGATAGTGTTCAGTGTTCTTTGTGCGGGTTTCAGACAAGAGGAACTTTACCTATCGATCATATTCAGTTTATGCATAAATTATCGAATCCGAATTGTGAGATGGAGCGATGTATAATGTATAATTTCAATAATTATAGAAATGCGAAAAGATGTATTGCAGAGACTAAAAAAGTGATGTTATTATCATTTAAAAGTTGGCCTACACTCGAACCCAATTTTAAAAAATTGGTTAACGCAGGATTTTATTATACCGGTGTTGGTAGTAAATTATCATGTATAGAGTGTAGAGTGTGATGTGTAGAGTGTAGAGTGTATCGTGTGTAGAGTGTATAGAGTGTGGTCATTTTAAACGGTTGGAAATGTTCTGATGATCCTTGGACTGTTCATGAAAAAGTATCACCACACTGTTTCTTGGTGAAAATTCACAAAGGTGAAGATTGTATGTAATTAAAAAATAATAAAAAATAGTATTGATGTATTTGTGTTTGTTGTTTTTTATTCATTTTCTTATCGTAGTTAGAACCGTCAACATATATATAATGAGTGTAAGAGACAATATCAGTAACGAATTACATAAACAAGTTAGAAAAAATTTTTTAACTCGTAGTGTTGAGCTCAAAGGTCTTGATGATTTATATCAAGCCGATCTTGTAGAAATGATTCCATATGCAAAGTTGAATAGAGGTTATAAGTATATATTAACGATGATAAATTGTTTCAGTAAATACGCATTCGCTGTTCCAATAAAAACAAAATCGTCTGAAAATGTTGCGCGAGTACTTAAAATTTTATTACAAAATAATAAAATGAATCATTTACAAACAGATAAAGGTAAAGAATGGTACAACGAACGTGTGCGTAATTTGTTGAAGCAATACAATATAAATCATTATTCTACACATTCAGATAAAAAAGCTTCTATTATCGAACGGTTCAACCGTACTTTGAAAAATAAAATGTGGAAATGGTTTACAACTAACGGTAAGTATACGTGGTTGAATGTTCTTCCTGATTTATTGAGAGACTATAATAATACTGTGCACAGAACGATTAAAATGAAACCTGTAGATGTAAACAAGAATAACGAAAAAGAAGTATTGTTACGAATAAATAAAAGAAAACAATTAACGTTCAATAAGAAACCTCCAAAATTTAAAATCGGCGATAGAGTAAGAATTAGCAAATATAAAAAGGTGTTTGCTAAAGGTTACCTTCCCAACTGGACAAACGAGTTATTTACTATTTATAACGTTAAATCTACAGCGCCGAGAACGTATATTCTGAAGGACGATAAAGGTAATATATTAGAAGGTGGTTTTTATGAACAAGAAATAAGTAAAACAAAATTCGGTGACGTATATTTAATTGAAAAAATTTTAAAACGTAAAGGCGAGAAAGTACTTGTGCGTTGGTTGGGTTATGATAAATCACATGACAGTTGGATTAATAGAAATAATATTATATAATAACGTGTGTAAAAAAAATAGACGTCAGTGATGAAGCTTAAACGACAGAAACATAAAATAAATATTCGCGATATTGATACGATTGTTTATAATTGTAGGGATCTGAAGAAAAAGAGAAAAAACATAGTAAATTATTACCAGATAATATTAGATGTTTAATTACAGGCTCATCAGACATGGGGAAGACTAATTTAATGCTTAATTTGTTATTCGATCCGAACGGATTATGTTTTGAAAATATATATGTGTTTTCAAAATCGTTGTATCAGCCTAAATACAAGTTTTTAAATAGAGTGTTTTCAAAAATACCGTTTATAGGTTATCATACGTTTACAGATAATGATGAGGTTATACATCCGAATGAAGCTAAACCTAATTCTGTAATAATTTTTGACGATACAGCTTGTGAACGGCAGTATAATATACGAAATTATTTTACAATGGGGAGACATAATAATATTGATGTTTTTTATTTGTGTCAGTCGTATAGTAAAATTCCAAAACAATTGATACGAGATAACGCAAATTTAATAGTTTTATTTCGGCAAGATGAACTAAATTTAAAACATGTTTTTGCCGATCATGTTAACACGGATATGAGTTTTGATTGTTTTAAAGAAATTTGTAATAAAGCATGGATACGTGGTAAACATCATTTTTTAGTAATAGACAAAGAGAGTGATATGCGTCGCGGTCGTTATCGTATTGGATTCGATATTTATATAGATACATAAGGATTGATAAATTATTGTACAAGATGACGTCGCGGGCGAAACGTGAACAACTTGCGAAAGAGATCAAACAAATTAGGAAAGATATTAGACGGAAACACGCTAATTTGACTCAAAGCGCTATCAGCGAACAACAGGAATTAGAAAAACAATTAGAACCAATAGTTCAACCTTTAAAAAAGTTAATAAATTTACGTGATGTGCTTTACGATACGGATGAAAAAATGGATGATGTAGAAACGCGTTTAAAAAAACATAAACGTCGCGGAAATAAAATAGAACAAAAAGAAGTAGGAATTACGCCGATTAAAATGAGAAAAATTGGATCGATAACTAGTACACCTGAAATGGATGTTAACGAAGGTGCTACGGAAATATATGAAACACCGCCGACATTACAAGAAGTACTATCAACATCTACTGGCCTTAGTAGAGCAAATTATTGGATTGATAACGCTGTTACAGGAAAATTACCTAGATTATATTTACGTAAATTGTTTAATGATAAAAATAAGGAAATCGATCATACTTATGGTGTTTATTTCAAAGACGATGATTCGATAAAGATAGGGAATTCAACTATTAATTTCGAGGGCGATAATATTATTATCGATAATGTAACGAATGAAGGTACACCTGGACTTTATGAACTTCTTTTTATGAAAATGCCTGACGATTATATATATTCAGAAGAGGATCTGTATACGTACGGTTTGATACTAAAAGCGACAAATGCTCATAAACAGAGTTACTCTGATCGAGTTAAGAGTAATAAAGGATATAAATATAATAATATAATTAAAAATCTGGTGTCAGGTTCAACGTCTACTAAATCGAAACTGAAACGTATTGAAGGACGTGGTGTTTTATCGTTAACTAACGATGATAAGCCGAATTATGTATATTGGGATGATCCGAACGAGTTATGTGACAGATTACGTTTATTAATAGCATCTAAGAATACTGGTCATACCGGACATGAAAATGAAATCATATCAATTATCGAAGAATTGCGAGAAGCGAATATAATAAAATAACGTGTAGTAACGTTAATTTTGTCATTTACAAAATGAGTATCGATAAATTCGGACGCTATAATAGACATATGCGAATAAACGTTGTTCGCGGTCCCACCGGTGAAGGTTTTCGTTTAACAGATGAGGGTGATTATGATATAGATAATAAGAGACTCTGTAATGTCGGTAACGCTGTTTCGGAAGAAGATGCTGTTAGTTTTAAAATTTTAAAAGAAAATTGCTTATATCAAACTGATAACCAGTACGACGTTGCTTTGAAAAATATAATTAATTTAGCTGATCCGAAATTACTTACTGACGCAGCGACTAAATCGTATGTAGATACAAAAATTCCGACCGTATCAAATGGAATTTGTAACTTCGAAGGTTATAGGTTAAATAACATAGGTTATCCATCGGTTCCGACAGATGCTGTAAGCAAACAGTTTATACTCGATACAGTTAATATAGGTCAACAGAGAGTTGAAGACAGATTAGGCAATTTTGTTAATATATTAAACAATCACGTGTATAGTATATTATATGATGTTTATGTAAAAACAACGAAAGATGATCCTGTCAGAAATATAGAAGATTGGAAAAAAAATATATATTTATAAATTATTGTTTATCGCCGTCACAAATGCGTGTATATCAGAAGAGTGCAGAAGATGTCCGTCGCGGTCGAGGATTAATCGGAAATTTACTGAATAAAGCGGTCGATATTTTACCTATCGAACTACATGTTCCTGGTTATCAATACTGTGGTCCGGGTACGAAATTAAGTAAACGATTACAGCGCGGAGATTCGGGTATTAATAAATTAGATGCGGCTTGTAAGGAACACAATATAATATACTCGAAATATCGAGATACTGAAAATCGTTCTAAAGCCGATCGTGAATTAGCGGAAAAAGCTTGGCAACGTGTAAAAGCACGAGACTCGTCTATCGGTGAAAAAGCTGCTGCTTGGGCGTTAACTAATATTATGAAAGCGAAAAGTAAATTTGGCAGCGGTATTAAAAAGAAAAAAAATAAGCGAATTTCGAAATCAAAAAAAAGAAAAAGGAGGGGAAGGGGATTATACTTACGACCGTATAAAAAATCTGGTGGTGGTGGGAATAAAAAAAAAAAACATCGAAAGAAATAAAGATTCCCTCACACGCTCTCACCAATAATGAATTGTTTTCCTACGCTAAACTCTTGAATGTATCTAATTTTAGAGGTGTTTTTATGAAAGATACTTTACCGTTAAAAATTCAGAAAAATGAAACCGGTATTGTTAATTTAGATAGTATACGCGGGTCAGGTACGCATTGGGTATGTTACCGTAAACAAAATAAGACAATAAACTATTTCGATAGTTTTGGTAATTTAAGACCGCCAATTGAATTAGTTCGTTATTTTCAAACATCGGAGCAACAACCCGTCAATATAAACTATAATTATAAACGTTATCAACGATCAAATACAGTTAATTGTGGACGTTTGTGTTTACAGTTTCTTAGTATGTTTAGCTTAAACGGAGTAGGATCGTCACTTAGTTGTGATATATTTCCTCCCATCGAACTCGAAGGAAATTGGGAACTCGGGTTGATTAATTTCATGACATACAATTCCATACCGAATGTTGAAGAAAATGTAAATAATATGTTTTATTTCGGTGACGATGGAGTGATTGCATTACCTACAGGTTCTTATGAAATCGAGGATATAAACACTTATATAAATCAAAAATTACCAAAAAGTAATAAAAGGAAAATTATTAAATTATTAATACGTGCTAATAATAATACTTTGAAAAGCGAAATCTATTCGAGTGAAACGATAGATTTCACTAAGCCAAATTCTTTAGCTTCTCTTCTCGGATTCGCTAATACTGCCAAACTCGAACCGCTTATATGGCATTCATCACAGTCGACAATCAACATTGTAAAGACAGACGTTGTAAGACTTGTCTGTAGCGCTGTGGCTGGATCGCTGAAGAACGGCCGAGAATCTCATATATTACACGAATTTTATCCAACAGTCGGGCCGGGGTATAAATTAGTAGAATCACCGACAAACGTTATCTATTTACCAGTGAATACAAATAGATTAGATAATATCACAATACGATTAGAAGATCAAGACGGAAAGTTAATAAATTTTAGAGAAGAAACGATTTCTTTGCGATTACATATAAGAAAAAGACGAGATGAGGCTAATTTTTCCTTATGGACAAAATAAAACAATAGTTAAACCCGTAAATAGCACCAGTAAAATACGGGATGCTAATCAGTTAACATCTCTTAATAGAAAATTTTTAAAGTCGTTAGGGTATAAAGTACTTATTAACAATGAGTATATTGGACGTATTAAATAGCGCTGTCTATGATGACGATAGTCTCATCGGACGTGCGTATCATACACACACTCCTTACGCATCTACTACATTAAATAATAATGATGAGATACGTATTCCTGTTCATCAACAAGATCATTATACACTTCCTTGTGAGAGTTATCTACATATCGAAGGTAAATTAATGGGTGAAAACAATCAGAAAAACGAAAATATTCAATTAATTAGTAACGGATTAGCATTTTTATTCGATGAAATACGGTACGAAATATGTGCTACGGAAGTAGATCGTGTTAAAAATGTCGGTATCACATCAGTAATGAAAAATATTTTAACATTCAAACCCGGTGATATGAAGAAAATAACTAATGCAGGATGGACGGGAGATGTAAAAAGTTGCTTCACAACAGATTCAACGAATTTCGTGTTTTGTATTCCTTTAAAATTATTACTCGGTTTTGCTGAACAATACAAACGCATAATTTTAAATGTGAAACAAGAACTGATTTTAATACGATCATCGTCTGATAATAACGCCGTAGTTTTAAACGCTGTTGATAAATATAAATTACAATTAACAAAAATCAATTGGCGAATTCCTTATATTTATGTTAGCGATGAGTATAGACACAGATTATTGAGTATTGTTGATAGAGATACGCCAATAAAATTAGCGTTTCGTAGATGCGAGTTGCAAGAATACCCGACTTTACCAGAAACTAAACAGTTAACGTGGCAAATAAAAACAGTAGCACAGACTGATAAACCGCGTTATATAATTGTAGGTTTTCAAACAGATAGAAAAAATAACATAGCAAAAAATGCCTCTCATTTTGATTTATGCAACTTGCATAATATTAAATTATATTTGAATTCGCAATACTATCCGTATGATAATTTAAACGGAAGTAAAGAAACGCTATACGAGATGTATAAAGGGTTTCAATCATCGTATTATGACGGCAGCGAGAACGAACCTGTTCTGGACAGGACCGATTATTTATTATATGCGCCGATAATTGTTATTGACTGCTCTCATCAGAGCGACCTTTTAAAAACCGGTTCTGTCGATGTTCGTTTAGAAATAGAATCAACACAAAATTTTCCGCCGAAAACGACCGCATACTGCCTACTAATATCTGATAATTTGCTCGTATATTTACCTTTATCTGGTGTTATAAGAAAATCGATAGAATGAATCGATTGTTAACATTATATTTATTTGCTTGTCATACACATTTTATAATCACTTGTAGTGTTAGCGCTTTATAATAATGATCGGTTTTATTGTTGATGTTCAATGTTTTTTCGATGATGCTAAAAATTATATTGTTAAAGAATTGTGTGTACAAAGAATAGAAAATCACAACTGTGCCGGAGTGAGAGAACATTTTTTGTTTTTACCACCATTTGATTATCGTTATTTATCAAAAAATAGAAAAAAACAAGTAGAGTGGTTGAAAAGATTTTTTCATGGTTTCAGCTGGAATTGCGGAATTCACAGCTATGACAAACTTCACAATATTTTAAACAGCATCGTTACTGAAGGTGAATATGTTTACACTAAAGGAGCAGAAAAGCAGAGACTCATCGAGAACATGCTCGACTACAAGTCGGTTGAAGTAATAGATCTCGAAGTGCTTAAGTGTCCATCATTAAGTGTCTTACAACAGCAGACTGTGGCACGTGTCGATTGCCCATATAAACATAATCTTGATCATTGTGCGCTAAATAATGTATTTCATATAGCAAATTGGATATTGAATAATAAAATTTAAAATGTATTTATTTTTTAATTTATTTTACATCTTTTTCCTTCACTATTATTAATCTATGTTCGATTACAAGTCGGCTGAAGTGTCCATCATTAAGTGTCTTAAAACAGCAGACTGTAGCACGTGTCGATTGTCCGTATAAACATAATTTTTATATTTTTTTTTCTTCACTATTACTATGTTAGAACATCACATTATTATTATTAATCCGGGAATCCATGATAAATACCAAGCCTATTATTATCACGCACCAACACTGTACGTTTACTCCAGTCGTTCAGCCCTTCGTTATAACGAACCCAAGCTGATAAGGCTTTATGCAATTCCGAACCATATAATGTTCGATTATTGCGATCTCTGTATATTAGCAGTATAGCGGTATGATAGCACACACCATTTATTATACTCTTACAACTTGTATCATATATGGTGTTCGCTATTATACTATCGTCTGATTGCAAATGTACATAACATTCATGACGTTCGCAGTACATTCGATCTGTTAATAACAGTTGTTTTTCTATCCATTTAATAATTTTTTTACCGTCTGTACAGCTAATTTTGGAACTGGACAGACAGGTGTCGACACAAGCACAATTATTAATTTTAGATTCGTGACCGTGTGTTAATATATGATTCAAAATGTAATCTCTATATAAATTTATAGAATCACATACACACCGTATTATAGATCGTATATTACCCGTATACAAACGCGATGTATACAAACGATCTACTATATTTTTTGATTTGTTTCTATACATAGCACAACGACGGTCACCTTCAGGAATTTTAAAATCTGTATTTTTATTATGACTTGGTCGATAAAATTTAATATCAAGATAATGTTCTAACATAGCTATACACTCCCATGTGTGACTTAAATATTTATCGCTGACACGCACGCTTGGGTCGAACTCTTGATCACGGTCCATTACCTGCACAAAGGAAAGGATTTTGTGAAAGTATAAACACCAACACCAAATTTTTTATATGTTATTTATTTATGCATATATATATATAAAATGACAAAAATTCTATAATTTTTTTATTAATTCTTTTATAAATGGCCTTATAGTCGAGCCTGGCCTGTCGACTATTGCTTTTAATTTCGCAATTTCTCCAGGTGTTAATCTTTTCGGTGAAAAAAACCATTTACGGAGAAGACGACTCTATTCCTCTTGTTTTGATAACGTGTTCATTTCCATCAAAGACGCGGATAGAAGTAGGTCAAAAACAGCTGTAAATGTGTTCTATGTAAAATCAAATACGTTTTAAAAATAACATAGGAAAGTCTTATAACAAAAACAAATTAATTTTTTGAATAGAGAAATGTAAAACACATTATATCTTGTAATAATACATATATTAAAAATAATATAAAAAGAACACACTTATTTTACAGGTAGCCAAAAAACAAGAATTATTATACATGTTTTTGTGTAAAACATTATTTTTATTATATATTAAAATTAAATTTAATAAGCAACTGTAAATTATTTATATATATATATATACATACAATTAAAATTAAATACTTATACTTATTTATATACACAGTTAAATATTTATACTATATACATATTTACATCAATCATTCAACCAGCTGACCAACCTTAAATTATTTTAATACGGCTTATATCGCGTCTTGTACGAGCCGTGTGCTACATCTTTAACATTTTTAATTTTGGTTAAAGCCGATTTAAATAAATCGGTTGTTGCCACGAACAGCGGGTCTTGCGGTGACGACGCTAAAACAATTACTTTCCGTGATACTTTTTGCCACCAGTTGTCGGAAGGTACATGTCTGATGTCAGCCGTTTGTGTTAATTTTACCTCAATCAAATATGGACCTTCCTCACCTGGTGTTTTGATCCATTTCTTCGTACCGTCTTTTAATATTTCAAACTTTTGTTCAAATTTAGTATTTTTTACTTTTTTTGATTTTTTAGATTTTTTAGATTTTTTAGATTTAGAAAAAGAATTAAAAATTTTGTCAAAATCATCGCCGCTGCTATCTGATTCATCGTCGCTACCGCTATCGCTGTCTTTAAGTTCAATTGTTTCGGTTAATTTTGATTTGGTAATTAATTCCCTAAACAATCTAATAGTATCATAATCTAAGGTTTTGATGTGAAAATTGGTGTCATCAATTTGGAAGTTAAAATAATCAAGAATTTCAGTTAAAGTCATTTCTTTTTCCTTTTTACGAAAGATATCGATTTCCGATGGCTCTTCATCGAAAATATGCATAATCGCGTTTTGAATAATAAGATACAAATGTACAATAGTTGAAGGTTGGTCCAAAATAGTAGATTTTAAATTTGCGAACGCTTCCTCCCACATCACTATTTTCACCAATCCGCTTATGTATAAACATTGTATAAGATCTTTCATTGAAAAATAGGTCGATGGACCGGCGGATGGTGAAGGTGATGAAGCAGAAGCAGGAGAAGCAGCGGATTCGTGTTCCATTGCTAGAAACAGAAAAAAATAACATAATTAATTTCTAACAACATTTAAAAAAATGAATAATATTGTTAGAAAAAAAGAAAATTTACAAATCCGTTAAAAAGTTTTCTATTTCTAGCAATAAGTTTTCATCATCATCATCATAGTTATCTGCAACGCTTGTTCCTCCCGTCGAACCAAAACCACAAGAGCCGCGAGCTGTTGAATCTAAACTCGCTAATTCTTGTAATTTTGGTTCAGCTATTTGTTCGCATATTAACTGTGCTATTCGATCTCCTTTCCGAATGTAAAAAATTTCAGAAGAATTGTTAAATAAAATTACACCGACATTGCCGCGATAATCTCTATCAATAACGCCTGCACCGACAGCGATATGATGTTTTAACGCTAACCCAGAACGTGGTGCAATTCGTCCGTAACATTTCTCTGGAATTTTAACAGGCAAATCAGTTTTAACTAACGCATTGTCATGAGGAGCGATCATGCAATCATATGCGCTTCTGAGATCGAAACCTGCAGCATATGCGCTCATTTTGACTGGAGGATAAGCATTATCAGATAACTTGACAAAAAATAGAGTTGGAACTGCCATTGTGTCTGCAACACAAAAAACAAATTATACTGCCATCAGCGATGATAATATCTATATACAAAAACAATTACATTATCGGATAATATCAACATATATTAAAAACAATTTTAAACAATTACTTACTGAATTGATGTATGAAGAAGTTGTGGTACAAAAAAGAGAAGAACAAGCTGATAATATCTGTATAAAACAAAATAAAGTATTAGTTTTATAACTTAACATAGCCACCAATAGCGTTAGTGTTTTTAATAAAAATAATCATTTACCAAAAGTGACGGTAGTCGATTGATAAAAGCGTGCGAAGGGAGACGAAAAGCTGATATAAGAACAAGCTGATAATATCTGTATAAAACAAAATAAAGTATTAATTTTATAACCTAACATAACCACCAGTAACGTTAGTGCTTTTAATCAAAATAATCATTTACCAAAAGTGACGGTAGTCGATTGATAAAAACGTGCGAGGGGAGACGAAAAGCTGATATACAAACAAGCTGATAATATCTGTATAAAACAAAATAAAGTATTAATTTTACAACTTAAAATCTATCACTATCAACAGCGCTAATGTTTTTATATTAAATAAAAATATCTGCTTACCAAAATTAGTAGTAGTAGTAGTAGTAGTAGTAGTAGTAGTAGTAGTAGTAATAGTAGCAATACAAAATAATAAGCAGATGATATCTGTATAAAAATAAAAAAGTATTAATTTTACAACTTAACATTATCTATTTGAAATCTATCACCATCAACAATGTTAGTGTATACAAAAAATTATCTCTTACCTGAGGTAGCAACAGTACAACACGTCGAGTCGAACGAAGAATTGTACATAGATCAGTAAAATCCGATTCACTTTATATACATTTTTGAGAATACCAATTATGACCCTGTACAGAGACTTGCTTACTGTTTTCCGTTATCAAGCCAATTCCATTTACGTAATTATACAAAAAACTGTAATTAATAATCATGTGATATGCGCGTGAAACTTGTTATTTACAGATTGTAATGTCAAAACAACAACAAAAATAATATAAGTAAGAATACTGTAGAGAGAATAATAATTAGAACTCTGTACCCAGTTTTTATTTACTGTTTCCGTTATCAAGCCAATTCCATTTATGTAATTATACAAACAACTGCAATTAATAATCATGTGACATACACGTGAAACTTGTTATTTATAGATTGTAATGTCAAAACAACAAAAAAATAATATAAGTAAGAATACTGTAGAGAGAATAATAATTAAAATTCTGCACCCGGATTTGTTTACTGTTTCCGTTATAAAACCAATTATTTTAATAACTGTAATTAATAATCGTGTGATATACACGTCAAACTTGTTATTTACAGATTGTAATATAAAAAACAAAACAAAAAATAATATAATTAAGAACACTGTCGATTAAACAACCCGGAATTATCGCAAATTGGTTTTTCCATTTATGTACAGCGCCAATTAACTAAAATGACGTAAATATTTTTTTCTCAATTTGTATTTTACTGCTGTTACCGCAAAACGTTTAAATACTACGATTTTATTCCTCTACATCAGTATGAAGGCAAATTCATCAAATTCGTTACAGGACAGACAGACAGAAAGATACAATCGCTTCACAACAAAATCGACGAATTTTGTGTGTGTGAAACAAGAACTGATTTAATTCAGTTATAACAACAGCAACCTGTAAGTATTGGAATTATTTCTTTTATTGTTAAACTAATTCAATAGTAAATACTTACTTTTTAAAAAAAAAGAATGATTTTACTTTTTTAGATTATAATGGACAAACAACTCCCATTCAAAAAGAGATTGTCTGTAAGAACTTCTAATGACGTGAATACTCGCACACCTGAACCCGGACCTTCATCTAGACAAGATATTCAACCCGGGCCATCATACATACAAGATCCTCAACCTGGGCCGTCTTATACACAACATTCGAGTTATTCTTCCACATCATCATCATCATCATCATCATCATCTAATAATAATTTACGTTTAAAAAATAATAGATTAAAACATATAATTTTAGAAAATAAATTTATAGAAATAGAAAATGCGTTTAACGGTAATTTAAGAACGTATTTTTATAAAAATAATAATAACGTAATTAAAGACATATGTCTATTATTAATTTATTTAAAATTAGAAATATTAAACATTTTAAGTAATATGATTGTAATATATAACGCTATAAAATTCAATATTTTAGTTGAATGTACATACGTTAAAAATAATATTAATGAATATCAGGACAGAACATTTAAAACCAAAAACATTATTTTACTTCATAGTTCGTCTATACCATCTGAAATAGACAGTATGATAAACAGTATTTGTAATGAAGAAGACATATATGTACAAAAGGGTTCTGGAAGGTCGTTACATTCAATTGACGGGATATTAATTCGAATTAATCGTTTTAAGCCTTTAAGAGGTAGTTCGTATATTCCGCTTTCACCAAAACTGACTGCTAAAAAAAGCATAATTAATCCTAAAAATACAGATAATTATTGTTTTAAATGGGCGATTCTTTGTAAATTCATAACGGTTCACACCCGGAACGCATAAATTTCCGTTATAAGGATTTAGAAAATAAATTTACTTTTAATAATACCCATTTTCCTACTCCGTTAACACAAATAAAAATTTTCGAAAAAAATAATAACGTTTCGATTAACGTGTATGGTGTTGAAAACGATATCACAATTTACCCGTTAAAAGTATGTGATAATGAAAAATCAAACCATTTCGATCTTTTATTATTAAATAAAAATAATGCAACCCATTATTGTTATATTAATTGGATCGCAAGTAACTAAAAGTTTTAATGATATCGAATTTTGTAAACGGTGTCTAACTTACTTCACTGTTAAATCTAAAAAGTTAAAAATACATAAACGAAACTGCCAAAAAAATACACCTACACGAGTGATAATGCCGACTGATAATTTAAAATTTCAAAATTTCCAATACCAATATAAACTTCCAATAGTAGTTTACGCGGATTTTGAATGTATATTAAAACCGATAAGTACTTGTTACCCTGATCGGAAATATTCTTTTACAGTCGCGAATGAACTACACGAACCTATGAGTTTTTGCGTTTATTTCGTTGTAGAAAATTCAATTCCCACTAATATTAAAAAACATTTGCCATCAGAACCGTTCTTATATAGAGGTAAAAATGCTGCGGAAAAATTCGTGTCATATCTCGTTATTATTAACATAAATTTATTAGGTCTGCTTCTTAATAATATTAAACCGTTAAAAATGACAAAACAAGATAAAATCAAATATATATCTACTACACATTGCGAAATGTGCAAACGCAAATTCACGTTATTTTACAGACCCGTTAGAGATCATTGCCATATTACTGGTCGTTACCGTTCCGCATTATGTAATAATTGTAATCTGAGGAGACAAAATCAAAAATTTGTTCCCGTTTTTATTCATGCTAGTTTAAATTATGATTCTCATTTTATCGTCCGCCAATTAGGGTATGATATTAGACAAACAATTGTTATTCCAAATTCGACTGAAAAATATATATCATTTTCAAAAAAAACGTGTAACGGAATAACTATTAAATTTGTTGATACTTTTCGTTTTCTAAATAGATCCTTAGCGGAACTAAGTAATAATCTACCAAAAAATCAATTTTTTCATACTAGCAAATTTTTTTCAAATAATGATATGGATTTAGTCACTCGAAAAGGTGTATATCCTTATGAATATACCGATTCGTGGGAAAAATTGGAAGTACAAGAACTACCTCCTAAAGTCGAATTTTATAGTAAATTAAATGCGAAACATATAAGCGATGAAGATTATAATCACGCGGTTCAAGTTTGGAATCATTTTAAAATTAAATCGTTGGGCGACTACAGTGATTTATATTTGAAAATTGACGTATTGCTTTTATGTGACGTTTTTGAAAGTTTTCGTTTACTTTGTTTATCTTCAGATAATTTAGATTGCGCGCATTATTTAACCGTTCCAGGGTTTGCTTTTGATGCGATGTTATTTTGTACTGGTATTGAACTTGAATTGCTTAACGAATACGAAATGTATATTTTTTTTGAGGCCGCTATAAAAGGAGGAATGTCGTCATGTATTAAAAAATATTCAAAAGCCAATAACGAATATATAAAAGAAACATATAATCCAAATTATCCTAAAACATTTTTAACATATTTAGACGCGAATAATCTATACGGGTGGGCGATGAGTGAATATATTCCGTATTCTAACTTTGTATGGACTGATAAAATTACTATTACAGATATATTAAATACCTCTAATAATTCTAAAACAGGGTATATATTAGAAGTCGATATAGAATACCCTGAAAGTTTACACGATAACCATATGGATCTACCATTTCTTCCAATTAATAAAAGTATAAATCACACAAAACAAACAAAATTACTAACTACATTAGAACCAAAAGAACATTATATTTGCCATTATACCAATTTAAAACAAGCTGTCAATCACGGGTTGAAAGTAACTAAAATTCACAGAACGTTAAAATTTTATCAAAAACCATGGTTAAAACCGTATATTGATTTAAATACGGAAAAACGACGAATTGCAACAAACGAGTTTGAAAAAGATTTTTTTAAATTGTTAAATAATTCTGTCTTTGGTAAGTGTATGGAAAATGTAAGAAAAAGAATGAAATTAGATCTTGTAAGTGAAAATAAAAAATTATTAAAACTTATTTCTAAACCGACTTTTAAAGACAGAATTATATATGATAAATCACTTTGTGCTGTATTATCAAACAAAACGTCTATTTATTTTAATAAACCAATTTATGTAGGTTTCGCGGTATTAGAATTGAACAAAACCTTAATGTATGAATTTCATTATGATATAATGAAAAAAAAGTATGGAAACAAAATTTCGTTATTATATACTGATACTGACAGTTTGTTTTATGAAATATTGACAAATGATTTTTACGAAGATATGTTAGATCCAGATTTGAAAATGTTTTTTGATACTAGCGATTATCCTCCTGATCATAAATGTTATTCTACTATAAATAAAAAAGTAATTGGCAAATTTAAAGACGAATGTAACGGTATTCCGATTAAGGAATTTATTGGTTTACGATCGAAATTATATACGTATACTACGCATGACAATAATATTCAAAAGAAAGCAAAAGGAATTAAAAAATGTGTAATTAGTAACGAGATCTCGTTTAACGATTTCAAAAATTGTCTTCATAATACTCTTTCGGAAACAGAAAAAAGTAGAATTATGAAATTAATAAGATCGAAAAAACATATAGTAGAATCGGTATCAATTAATAAATTAGCGTTAAGCAATAATGATGATAAGAGAGTATTATGTGATAACGGGATAAATACAATCCCGTACGGTCATTATTCATTAAGCCATTCAAGCTGATACTTTATAGCCGAACTATGAATCGTCTTTTTATGTTACAAAATAAACACAATCAACGTAAAAACATCGTTTTTAATATTTACGATACTCAGGTTATAGGACTTGAAAATTGTAATATCTGTTATTATAAAATATTTAAGTTTCTTCGTGAAAAAGTAGAAGAATATGATAATAATGTGGAGTGTATTAAAAATTGTACAAAGTTTGATGTGTATCAAAATACTTGTTGTAATAATCATTTAAAATGTGATCAACACGTTACTCAACTTTGGAATACTATATCTCAATTATTTTAACATATTTTAATTTACCATAACATTTTATGTATATATATTTTTAATACCTAAACAAAAAATGATATCGACAATATTCAAACAATTTCCTAAACAAAAAAATGTTCATTAAAACGCATACTGGAAACGTGATTGTATTAATTGCAATGAAACTGATAATAAATCAATCTTTTGACCTTCTACTTACAACACGTACTGACGATAATGCATTTTCTGTGTATATAAACCGATTAAAAATTGTGTCTCAGCATCCAGAAGCATACCAGCTACTACAATGTATAACCACGCAGAATTTTTTAAACGTTTAACGACGTATTATAAAGTTGAGAAAGTTGGTTCTAAAAAATATTATCATAGATTATATCCGAATAGCAATCAAAACCCCCACAAACTGGCAGCCGCTGGATTTGTTTATCAAGGTGATGGAGACACAGTTCGGTGTCTGACATGCCGAGTGAGATTTATGGAATGGTCAGCAGAGGATTGTCCTATAACATTACATATGAAGGTAATGCCGCAATGCCAGTTTGTGGTAACACAGCTTGGATGTGATCATCATCATTAAGGTATTTTTTTTTAAATAATTTTTATTGTTTTAAAAAAATAGGTGATTATATTAGTTTCGCAATGTAATTTAGTTACTTGTAAAATAACTTATTATAATATGTTCTACACAAGAACATACATATACAGTAATTATTCGTTAACTGTAAAATAAGTAAGTTCTTCATATGTCGTTTTTACATTTCTCTATTCCAAAATTTTGTCTTATAAGTCTTTCCTATATCATTTTTTTAAAATGTGTAATTATTAAAATATATAATGTATTCTATACGTTTCTCTATTACTTTTTTTATCTTAGTTAATAGGGTTCAATTTTTAGTTCTTAAAAATTTAATTTATCTTTTGTTTAATTTAAAAAAAAATATGACTCTTTTTTTTCAAAGGATTCTTGGTACGTTTAGTTAACAAATTATTATTTTTGTTTGTTATAGGTTGGGTTTTGACTTCCAACTGCTGTCAAAAAACAAAATAATATATGGAAATAAAGTTTTTTTTTAAATATTTTCATTTTTGATTTATTAATTACTAAAATCATATATACAAAAGTCATTTTGTATGTACTTGTTAATATAATCTTAATTATTTTGTCATCATAGTTCAAATAGTTATTTTGTATGTACTTGTTAATATAATCTCAATTATTTTGTTATCACAAAATTTATAACTGTTCAAATAGTCATTTTGTATGTACTTGTTAATATAATCTCAATTATTTTATCATCATAAAATTTGTAACTGATCAAATAGCTATTTTGTATGTACTTGTTAATATAATCTCAATTATTTTGTTATCACAAAATTTGTAACTGTTCAAATAATCATTTTGTATGTATTTATTAATATAATCTGTTCATTATATATGTATTTAATGGTATGATAATAAATATTGTGATCTGCTTTGATTTGTTATTATTATTTTGTAAGAATAATTAAAATAAAACCAGTGTTTGTTATTAATTACTAAAATCATATATACAAAAGTCATTTTGTATGTACTTGTTAATATAATCTTAATTATTTTGTTATCACAAAATTTGTAACTATTCAAATAATCATTTTGTATGTATTTGTTCATATAATCTATTCATTATATATGTATTTAATGGTATGATAATAAATATTGTGGTCTGCTTTGATTTGTTATTATTATTTTGTAGGAATAATTAAAATAAAACCAGTGTTTGTTAATAATACAATTTATTACACTCTTCACAACATTGAAATATTTCTCAATACAAAAATTCAAGTCATATCAATTTGAAGGCTATAGGTTATCCGTCGACTGCGACGTAAACAAGCGTCGACAATAATACATAACATAGTCATCGTACAAAACACATATCAACTCTATTTTTATAAATTTTATTTACAAACTGAACTTTTATTCTTCTTCATCGATATTACTATCGATTATTGTGTGAAATCGATTGGTCTTTCTTTTGAATTATCAATTGTAATATTAATTCTTTCAATTTGTACAGTACATCATCATTTACACATTTCAATCCGAATATCGATAGATTATTTTGTTCTGTTTTAACTAATCCGCCCGTAAATTCATTAAAGACATACACAGTGTTATTCTTAAAAAAGTATAAATTGCCGTCAGAAAATCTAAATGATGAATCGATTTTAGGCGGTATTCCAGGAAATGTATCGGATATATAACCCCATGATTTAGTAGTGAACATACACTCATTGACTTCTCTATAATAATTATCATCATGAAATATATAAGTTTTACCTGTATAACTGTTGAATACCGCATGCAAATTATTCGGTTGTATGTTAAATAAAGACTGGATATGCTTCGGATAACCATGACTTAATTTAAGACTCATTAAATCAAACATGAATACCAAAGAATCTATAAACATAACTATCTCGCCAGATGGTCGTTGATATACAGCTAAAATTTTTGTGAAATTTCTTGGAAGAAACGTTAACCAATGTTTTATTATAAGCGGTTTGGTATATATCATCTCTGCCGGATTTAATATCCACAACCATTTTTCATGTAATATATATAATCGTTTATAGGCAATTAAAAATAAATTAATATTTTTAAAATTACAAAGATCAATTTTATTTGTATCTATAGAACGCTCGTCTTCTATCTTTGGTATTGAAGAAGATGGTGACATCGGTATGAAAGACGTTATAAAAGTGTTTTGTGTCTTACCATACAAATTTTGAATGGCTAAAACATCATCATCACCTAACTCGATTTTACCGTTGTAATAAGCATACATTACAGAATCTGATACATCTGAATGTGATAAACCTATAGCATGACCGATTTCGTGTATTAAAGTTGCATACAAACTTGACTGACCAAAAGGAACGACTTTGCCAGTCGAATATGACCAATTTTCATCTTCATCAATATGAATTTCTCGTCTTGAATTATTATAATCAGGAAAATATGCGTGTGCTAATGTTCCGCCTTTACCGTCAAACATTCTCGTACATTGCCACGATTCTTTTTGCATCATATGTTTCAATCGTTTATTAGAAATTAAAATATCTGTATTCACTCTATCATGTTTGAAACGTATACCAGACTTTTCCTCCCATACTGCGAAAGCTTGTTTAGTCAATTCTAACACCTCTTGATTCGCTAAATAATAATGCTATGTTACTTCAGGCTTGTTCCATTTGAAACTGGATACTCGATAATCGATAATATCACTGTTACCGCACCTAGTTTTCGACATTAAGTTTATAGTTTCATTATTTAACTCGCCATCAGTAGGCAATTTATAGTATTCTTGAAATATAAGTAACGCGTTAGCAATATCTGATTCATTTACCGCTTGCAACGAAGATTCATCATCTGTTTGAAGATAACCATAGTCATATAAATATCGCTTAACTTTATCCATTTCAATTTGTGTTGTATTATCGGTCGAAGAATTTGCTAGTAATATTTGATCGCATTTTGTCCATAATGTTAAAAAAAATATTACAGATTTAAGCGGCGTCATAGTTTCCGATTGTACTGTACAATGACAAATACCAAACAACGTCGTTAATACTTATAAAATAATATATCATGTCATTATCCCTTCTCCTAAACATTTGTTTACAAATAGACGCGCTCCGGCGGTCGCCGAACTCCGAATGTTTATGTTTACGTTTTTTTTTACCGCGTGTCCCAGCTTTACTTTGTTTACGGACGAATGTTTATGTTTACGTTTGTTACTGGGTCAGCGCGTCGATCGGCCAAGGAAAACAACGAGCACGTGGTGGCCGCGTCGGCGAGAGAGAAAAAAACGTAAACATAAACATTCTCTCTCGACACGTAAACAATGTAAAGCTGGGACACGCGGTGAAAAAAACGTAAACATAAACACGAGGAGTTCGATGACCGGCGGCTATGCGGGGTAAGGCGGGGGTGGGAAGGAAGGAAAAAATGTAAACATAAACAGACGAGAGAGGCGTGGCGAGAAAGAAAAAATGTAAACAAACACGCGGAGTTCGATGACCGCGGCGGTTATGTAGGTGAAGACGGGGGTGGAGAGGATGAAAAAAATGTAAACATAAACAAACGAGGGGGGCGTGGCTGTCCCAGAACCAACCTTTTATTACTACTGAAGCGACATCCCCTTGGGGCCTCCCACCCCGGGACTTGATCTCGAACTCGAGCTCGTGCTTGAGAAAAAGGTCTGGATTAATTCCACTCATCCCCAAACCGCTCGAATAATCACCCACACAACACACACAACAATAAATAACAAGAAATGAAACTGGAAAACTTCGAGTACTGATCCTTCCTTCGAACAGACCCCCGGGTTCTCTAGCGCTGCGGAGACCTGGCCCACTCCTGAACCAACTTCGTTGACACCACTGAAGAGAACAAGCAACAACCAACAAGTACCTAACATACACAACACCTAACACCAATCACGACATACACGTCTCACCAACACAGAGCAATCATAAATCGGCTCTCAATACATGAATTAAGTCGGTGACGGTACCGACTTCCGATCGGGCCATACCGCATCCCGCTAATGCCACACGCCATAATTCGACCTCGAATTACTAATATTCTCCCCCCCCAGGCAACGCTTAAGACCCCCGGCCGTTCAACATCTTAAAATTTTCTAACTATCTATACCTGCCCCGTGGTGCGATCAGACTCACAAGTTGAAAAAACAACCTAACAATTACATTGACATACACATATAAAACAATAGACATGATATACATTGGCCTATATGTGTTAATTTCTGTTATTTTGAAATTTCATTTTGCTCCAAATGTTTTCCGAGTTTGCAAGCCCCGCCACACCCAAGGACCCAAGGGTTCGACACTAGAATCAACCGCGCTCTGCTACCATTTGTTGTTGTTTTTTTTTTTTTTTTTTTTGAAAGAGGGGCCACTAGTTATTTAAAACTAGGCAGAAGGCCTAGAGAAGCAAAAATGCGCTGGGTCCAGTGAGACGGGACTTGTAATTAAAACTCGGTCGGTAAACAGCAATAACAAACTTTTTATTAACCTTCTTGATTCCCACAATTTATGTTACATATATATATATTACAATTCCCATTATTTGTTAATACATCTTAATTCAGAAAATTCCAATATCCCCTGTAAGTGCAATTATAACAATAGTCTCGATAAATAAATAAATCTCAATATATCAATAACCAATTTCCATAAATCAATTTCAATTATAACAGCAATTAACAGTCCTTCAAATAATTCACCCATACATATATATCGATCTGGTTCATTAATTTAACACATCATTTAACACATAATATAACACACATATACCTATACATCACATAATCACAGACAAATTACAATTATAAAGCCTGGCGCACCGCCTGCATATTTTATCAAATACATACATGACGGTAGAGAATATGTGGGCTTGCCATAATAACAAAAACTACAATTATAACTTGAGGTGCTAGCACAGCCTGTATAAATTTTATAAAATTGCAGAATCTTTAATTTTAGAAAAGTGTAAAATTTTAAAGCAAATCTGAATCGATCAGAACAGCAACACCTTTTACATTTTTATAATGTCAGCAGACAGACTAAGAACAGTAACACTTCTTGAGACCACATTTGTAATAAGTAATGATAATAGAACGATAATGCTTAATCTTGTTAATAAAATAATAATATATAATATTTAATTTGTAACGACATACAAGGATAAGTTAGACTTGCTATAATGACAGGCAAAATGTAAAACTAGTAGATTCATATAATGCACAGGACATTTGTCCTAAAAAGGTTACATGTTTAGAAAGAATTAATTCTTTAATCATAACGGTTTGATAATAAGCAAAATTGACTAGACAAGTTTAGCAAGTAAAAGCTAGAATCTAAGTTACAATAACAAGTACCGCCTGTACATTTCATTCCATTTAAAAACTGACAATCTCTGAATATAAATCGTATATGCCTAAAAAAAATTAAATTTAATATCAGCCATCTGTGCATATATAAAATTAAAACCATGTGGTATACTAGCAGCTGTAGGAGTGTGCCAGAATAGGCCTGACCTGACCAGGTGAGACCAGTATCAGATCTGCATGAAACGGCACCAACATGTGCCTAACTTGTGCCCAGAAAACCTATTTAGAAATTAACACAGAAATGGCATGAAAAACCAAAACCCCCAGCCATTAAATACAGGAAAATAATTAAATGTGAAACCCCAGTAACACTCAGAAAACATCTGAACCAGCCGGTTCAGAATCAAGAAACTCATACCTATACTTAGCTTTAAAGAACAAATTACCCTTACAAAATTTGCATTCAAAATCTATGAAAAAAAAGGCTCTGGCGCGCTCCCACAGTGCAGCTCACAATTACAGTGATAGTACGTTATAAGTGTGAATAATGTTCATAGTAAATGTCTTGGTGACACACCCTTGATTTAACTGTTTAGCTGAATACGCACCTTGTTCGAGCACAAATTTGTCACACTGATGTTCTGCGGGCCAGGCCAAAAAAAAATAATAAAAGAGTTCATATCACCTTATCTGAAGTGGTTGTATTACATCGTTACTGGTAGCTAGCTCCCTCCTCGGTACAGACAAAGTTTCAGGTGGTTCATGGCTGGTGAAGGCGGCAGTACACCAGCTGTGGCCAAATCTCCGTTCTAGGGCGAGAACCCTAAGGATTCAAAAACATTAAAAATACTGTCCACTAAAACTTGCACCCTAGTCAAGTATTTTAAACATCAGAACTGGAGATCCCAACCAACTCAAAATAATACATAAAAAGTTTTTTAAATTTGCATATGAATTAATTATAACTCCAAGATAATCATGAACTCATAATAATAATAATATGTGCATAGCAATGAGGCACTCACGCCGGATTTAATAAGTGGCGACATAACGATACATGTTCTGAGCCACCTTGCCACGTGGCGATACAATTATCTCAATTTTGCAAATAATGAACACACTAAAGGCCTTCTCAGCTACATACAATTAACAGAATTACAGTACTTCATCCAGGGCGGTCATAAAATTTACCTTTAACTGATTAATTAAAAAAAAGAAAGTTCACACTTCTGGTCACCAGTGCGTGTTCATGCATAACCGACAAGATACAATTCTTTCTAACGTACTTAATTTAGTTACAACTTTGTATTAGGCTGAATGAAAAATGATCAAAAGAATTACTGGCGGTATCTAAATACAATAACATCGATTAAATTTCTTACCACACACACACACACACACACACACACACACACACACACACACACACACACACACACACACACACACACACGTGTGATCGAACCATGAGGATTCTAACGTTCGCATCTGGTTGAATACATTTTGAATTTAAATATTCCTTTACTACTAAATCATTGTATACAATTCTATAAGTCACTTACCGGGAAGTCTCAAGCGCTTTGCCTGCCATCAAAGATGAGAAGAAATCACACGAAAATTCACTGCTGAACCGAGGGAGGAAGCGAGGTGTATTCGTAATGAGAGCGATGCAGTGACTGATTCTTGAGACGTGCAGAAACGCAACCCAAATTTGGCCCACCAGAACGCGTCGTCATCGCAGCACAGCCTGCGAAATTGCGTTAATTTAGGGTGCCGCGACATTTATCCGCCGACGAAAACCAGTATGATGTTTCACCGAACGCCGGCTCGTGCAAACGCCGGCACAGAATTAGGTGAAAAACATTTAACCTAATCAATAAAAAATAAATAAATAACCTACTTAGCGAGCCAGCTGCAAGTACACAACGAAAATGTCGGGACTAACAAAAACACAGGAGGCAGAATTATTAGAATTTATGAGGACTCTGATGGAAGATTAGCAAAAAGAGAACCAGAAACACTGGGACGACCTACATAAGATAATGAATGATGGTTTTAAAAAATGAGAGAGAATCTTGAGGAAACAAACAAGAAGTTGGATGATTTTAATAGGAGTATAAAGAACAGCTTTAAGGAGGTGAGAGAAGGAATAAGAAACGACAGTAAACCGAAAACCGAAGAGATACCAAAGGATGAAAACACGGAACAAATGAGCCTGAAAACCGAAGAAAATGGAATAAAGAACGAAATAATTAAGAAAACGGAAGAAAGAAGAATGATGCGTCCCAAGAAAGTGAGAATTACACGCGAAATTTTAGAAATGACTAGAAGTGGTCTAAATAATTTCATAAACCACCCAATGATTAATCATAGAACAATGATCAATGGTAAGAAGTATAAAAAGAACTTCACTTCATAAAGATGTTCGAAGTGAATCACCATGCAACATTTACCAATAGGGTAGTCAAATTAAATACACCCAGAAAAAAAATACTTCTCAAGAGATCAATGACGTCATCAATAATTGAGATACCAGGAACGCATTTGGGAGGCAAACCAGATGATAAAGCAATTGATTCAACCTGTAATACCATTAGAAGTGTTACAAAAGAAAAATTGCAACGCCAATCCACTGGAAAAGAATTAACAGAGACAGAATTAGTTCAAAACACTAATACAGGTCTCAAATTAAAAGAAACTTTGGTAACAATGTAATGGAAGGACAAGATGATAGTAAGGTATGTTTCAGGTACTGAGAGCCATCTGAACACGAAGATGATCCCAACAACAAACGCACCTAAGATGATTGACCATGGATAACCAGAACACCAACGCATCGAGAAAAAGGGACGGAAATTTTGGAAATGGACCAAAGCAAAAAATAAGAAGAAAAAAATTATCCAGAATAAATGTTAAAAATCAGACATTTGAAGGAGCAGAGAAGAAAACCACCAAAGAGAGAATTGTATAAGAGAAGGTTATAATAAAGGGAATGGATAAACAAAAAATGATAATACAATAAATCAACAAAGATGAGACAACCGACTATGGAGTAAACTTAATACAAGACACAGATACTTTAATAATGATTTCAACTAAAATAAGAAGAAAAATCATCCAGAATAAGTGTTAAAAATCAGACATTTGAAGGAGAAGAGGAGAAAATCACCAAAGAGAGAATTATATAAGAGAAGGTTATAATAAAGGGAATGGATAAAGAAAAAAATGATAATATAATAAATCAACAAAGATGAGACAAACGACTATGGAGTAAACTTAATACAAGACACAGATACTTTAATAATGATTTCAACCACAATAAGAAGAAAAAAATATCCAGAATAAATGTTAACTATCAAACATTTGAAGGAGTAGAGGAGAAAAACACCAAAGAGAGTATTATATAGAGGAGATTATAAGAAAGGGAATTGATCAAGAAGAAGAAAGAAAAAATCAATGCGAAGAACATCTGTCACAAGAAGAAGAAAAATAAAATGTATTTACACATGCTACTTGTCAACAACATTAACTAATAAAGATCTACAGAAAATAAGAAGGAATCCAGAAGAAGATGTATAATCAAATATAGACAGCGAAAGAGTGAATAACCCCAAGAGTGTTTTTTATCAGTCGCCAATCGACTACTTATAAGTTTTTATATAATGAATTGACTGTAGAAATGTTCTAGCAATCATTGTCCTGAGCGTACGGTACGTCAATCTGTACTCACAAGGTGTAAGATGGACAGTGGAATAATGGAGCCAAAAGTGCCCACCTGACTGATCCAACGCACACGATAGGGAAAAATGTTAGGGAAACTAAATATTTAAGGGATAACACACCAGCCAAGAAGATATTTAACCAGATTCCAGAATTACAAAGGAAGATAAAAGGTAGAAATTTAATGAAGTGAAGACAGGTATAAAAGTAGATAGAAATATGAAAGCATTATATGTGACTAAAGAGTAAAATAAAAAATTGATAATTTCTTCAATACTAAAGAAGAATCTCAGAAATAATCAATTCTAGTAGGGAGGCAATATGTAATGGTACATATAACACATCCAACACCAACGTATCACAAGTGAATTGAAAGCCACTTCAAATAAAATGATCTACAAAGTTGAACCTACAATCATAAATAAAGGAAGTATTATAAGCCAAAACAAGGGAATAAAATAAATAATGATTTACCAGTAAATGAACAACTGAAGAAAATAAAACGAGACTAACGACGAGACAACATACCTAATTACCCAATAGATCAAACAGTGAGAAAGAAACTAATGACAACAACATCAAAAAGAAACTTATTAAGAGTGAGGAAGGAATCAGTGCAGATATGAAGAAAACCTAATCAGGTCAAACACCAAAGGGAGATAATATAAAATAGAATGAATTAACATATCCAAATAAAAATATTATTATAGAAAAAGAAAGTATAAGTGAGGCAAACAACATGATTAAAATCCCTAAGCTGTAAATTGACACTGACCTAAACTTATTAATCAAATTCCTTCCTTAACAATACAATACAAACAGAACTCAAGAAAAGTTAATTACTGAAAACAGAAGTTAATAAAGAGAATGAGTAACAGTATGATAATTTCATAGCTAAATGATGTGTAAACATTATAAAAAGGACTATGTCCAAAACACTAATAACAGATTGTACAGTGGAATTGAAATTGTAAATAACCACTAATTATCAATGATAAAGACTGTGAAGATCAACAAATTGAAATCTAGTGACAAACAATAATATACCAGTGCTATATAAAGTTAAATAAATCAGGTGTAATGTAGTACTTCAAAACTGATAATCAACCATTGTTGAATAACTAAATGATAACATAAACTAATCTGGCCAACTAGTTTTCAACAAAACCATAGAAAAATAAGACTGAAGCAATGTTAAACTAAAATGTGTTGTAGTATAACATAAATAGATAATATAAGGAACATTTAATGTACAACAGATAATGTGTTAAGGAAACATAAAGGCTGAATTGATGTAATTTAATATAACCATATGCATAACATAGAATGGTTGTATGAGACAACAAAATTATCTAGTAAACTTGTAATAAAAGAGTAGGTGCTCAACCAATAACACTGAATAAGGCAGAATAACGTTTATATAAGTAAATTCAGTGTGTGATGTGAATTAATAAAAATTAATTAAAATATTAATTAATTATAAAAAATTAAAAGTGTTAATTCTTCGACTCAACAGAATACGCAAGTATCAGTGCAAATGATCATTATATTATATAATAAATCATTAATCAATTAAAGAACGCTGATAGCGGATATAATTTGTTTAAACCAAATAACAAATAACCCGATTTCTACAAGGAAGGGGACTTTGAGAAATAACATAAACAATAATCAAATGAAAGATTTTGCTAATGACAATTTTAACTTTCTAGATTGAAATTAATTGTAATAGTTTAAGAAGAGACGTTGAATAATCAATGAGGGAACAATTAACCCTAACAATTAATAATTTTAAGATATTATTGTATTTAATTGTAGTACATTAACTCAAGGTCACACATGAGTGAACCCTAGTAGTAGTGAATTAATTTGAATTACCTGTTTTATTTATATCCAATTTTGGAGATCATTCAGAAAAATAACACTGAATTTAATACATAATAATGATGTACAAAATAAGTAATGGCTTCAAAGAAGCATCCATTAATTAATTTCAAATAAGTAAAGTTACCATGAATGTATTATATAAATGTTGTGCTTATGTTAATTTCAGTACAGGAATGCAGCAATCGAATCACCTCAGCTAATCGCAGAAAAGACAACGCAAACTATTCAAATACAAACTCAAGACATTGAACTAACTTATAAAAAATCTAAACATATTTAATAAACAACATCAAGAGTAAGTGAACAGATTTAGTTATATTGGATTCAATACAAAGAAGTTGAATTGGATTGAATAAATCAGTAAAAAAAAACTAATAATAAATACTTATACCAAAATAATACTGTATAACAAAATTCTACGAGACGACATCTCGTCTACTTACAAAATGGTGAACAACGTTTGAGACGATTAATTAGGTTCAATCTCAACCTCATTAACGGATATAAATACACCGTACACAATTAGTTTCGTTACAACATGGCGCCCAACCTGCAGGCATTGAATTAGGTAAAGAAACATCAACATAATAACATTTGAGGCGTGAATTAGGTGAAAAACATTTAACCTAATCAATAAAAAACAAATAATTAACCTAATTTGCGAGGCAGCTGCAAGTACACAACGAAAATGTCGGGACTAACAAGAACACAGGAGGCAGAATTATTAGAATTTATGAGGACTCTGATGGAAGATTAGCAAAAAGAGAACCAGAAACACTGGGACGACCTACATAAGATAATGAATGATGGTTTTAAAAAAATGAGAGTGAATCTTGAGGAAACGAACAAGAAGTTGGATGATTTTAATAGGAGTATAAAGAACAGCTTTAAGGAGGTGAGAGAAGGAATAAGAAACGACAGTAAACCGAAAACCGAAGAGATACCAAAGGATGAAAACACAGAACAAGTGAGCCCGAAAACCGAAGAAAATGGAATAAAGAACCAAAAAATTATGAAAACGGAAGAAAGAAGAATGATGCGTCCCAAGAAAGTGAGAATTACACGGGAAATATTAGAGATGACTAGGAGTGGTCTAATTAATTTCATAAACCACCCAATGATTAATCATAGAACAACGATCAATGGTAAGAAGTATAAAAAGAACTTCATAACGATGTTCGAAGTGAATCACCATGCAACAGTGAGAAGAAATTCTACCAATAGGATAGTCAAATTAAATACACCCAGAAAAAAATACTTCTCAAGAGATCAATGACGTCATCAATAATTGAGATACCAGGAACGCATTTGGGAGGCAAACCAGATGATAAAGCAATTGATTCAACCTGTAATAACATTAGAAGTGTTACAAAGAAAAATTGCAATGCCAATCCACTGGAAAAGAATTAACAGAGACGGAATTAGTTCAAAACACTAATACAGGCCTCAAATTGAAAGAAACTTTGGTAACAATGAAATGGAAGGACAAGATGATAGTAAGGTACGTTTCAGGTACTGAGAGCCATCTGAGCACGAAGATGATCCCAACAACAAACGCACCTAAGATGATTGACCATGGATAACCAGAACACCAACGCATCGAGAAAAAGGGACGGAAATTTTGGAAATGGACCAAAGCAAAAAATTAGAAGAAAAAATTATCCAGAATAAATGTAAAATATCAGACATTTGAAGGAGCAGAGAAGAAAACCACCAAAGAGAGAATTATATAAGAGAAGGTTATAATATAGGGGATGGGTAAAGAAGAAAAATGATATAATAAATCAACAAAGATGAGACCAACGACTATTGAGTAAACTTAATACAAGACACAGATACTTTAATAATGATTTCAACCAAAATAAGAAGAAAAATCATCCAGAATGAGTGTTAAATATCGGTATGGAGAACCATACATGACTTCCATATTCTAAGATTTATATTTAAAATCATTTTCAGCCAAACAGCCAGGGAAGGAATTTTAACAAAAAAATACTTCTTTCTTGCCAATAACGTAGTACACATATAAAAAATATTATCCCCTCCCCCTTCAACTATAATTTTGATTTATAGAAAATTACCCCCAGCCCGTTCAACTAGCCTCTTCATTTATAGATATTTCATCTACGTTTCTACAGTGGATTATTAAGATCTTATCAGGATACTTTATCAAAATTAAGTACTTTACTCATGTTACAACAAAAAATGTTTCAGGTAAACTGCCCTTTCCCCGTAACCGATCTTCACCAAAATCAACAGACATTGAGTTCTCTATAGCTCAGGCACATATGTAAAAAATTATTTGATTCTGTTTGAATTTACGGCAGTTATGGTTCGTCATATAAAAAATTACCCATGTTAAAACATAAAACATGAGATTTATAAAACATATCTAAGATTTATATTTAAAATCATTTTTGAAATAAAATATTTTCATAGAACCTACTAACGCTGGGGAAATCTGAGGAGCCAATCAGAGTTGGGCCTACCTGTCACTCTGCTGAATTTGGTGGAAAGCCCTGTCACTGTCGTCAAAGTATCAGCCTTGACAGGGTCCTCTTTTTCTGCAAAATGGGAGAGGAGGCTTGAGATGGAGTGAGTGACATGGTCCCCACCTCAATGAAGAACCCATTGTTTTATAAAAATATATTTAAATTTTGAAAACTGAAAATTCTTTTCTTGTTGTAAATATTTATATTTTATAATCAAAATGACTTTATCAAAAAACAAACATTATTTTTTTATAATAAGTACTTACATATGTTTCTTAATATGCTTACTTTTTCTTCAATGTTGATGATCATTTCCAAACATTCTGACAAAATTGTATCTACAGAACAGTTAACATTCCCCAGGTTTCCATTTCTGCTAATTTCTCATTACACCTTCCACTGACGTATTATTAACCATTTCATAAACTATCGTATAATCTTTTCAGATTTTGTGGTACAAAATCTGAAATTTTCAGATTGCCTGGCAACAAAATTATTTTATTTTCAACAATTACCATTGTTTGAAAAAGTTTAAATGAATTTTCAAGTACTTTACTCTTGTTAAAACATAAAAGGTTGCAGGTAAACTACCCCTTCCCCTTAACCGATCTTCACCAAAATCTAAAGGCCTTGAGTCCTCTACAATTCACTGACGTATGCAAAAAATTATTTGATTCTGTTTGAATTTGCGGCAGTTATCGTTTGCCATAAAAAATACGCTTGATAAAAAACGTTGCAGGTAAACTACCCCTTCCCCTCAACCGATCTTCACCAAAAACAATAGGTCTTGAGTACTCTACAAATCAGGGCTGTATGCAGACAACTATTTGATTCTGTTTGAATTTGCGGCTGTTATCGTTTGCCATAGAAAATACCCTTGTTAAAAAAACGTTGTAGGTAAACTACCCCTTTCCCTTAACCGATCGTCACCAAAAACAATAGGTCTTGAGAACTCTACAATTCAGGGCTGTATGCGAAACATCATTTGATTCTGTTTGAATTTGCGGCTGTTATCGTTTGCCAAAAAAAAAAATTTTCCCTTGATAAAAAAAAACCGTTGCAGGTAAACTACTTCTTTCCCTTAACCGATCTTCACCAAAATCGAAAGTCATTGAGACCTCTATAATTTAGGGACGTATGCAAAAAATTAGTTGATTCTGTTTCAATTTGCGGCTGTTATCGTTTGCCATAAAAAATACGCTTGATAAAAAAACCGTTGCAGGTAAACTACCCCTTCCCCTCAACCGATCTTCACCAAAAACAATAGGTCTTGAGAACTCTGCAATTTAGGGCTGTATGCAAATAATCGTTTGATTCTGTTTGAATTTGCGGCTGTTATCGTTTGCCATAGGATATACCCTTGTTAAAACATAAAACGTTACAGGTAAACTACCCCTTTCCCTTAACCGATCTTCACCAAAAACAATAGGTCTTGAGAACTCTACAATTAAGGGCTGTATGCGAAACATTATTTGATTCTGTTTGAATTTGCGGCTGTTATCGTTTGCCAAAAAAAAAATTTCCCTTGATAAAAAAAAACCGTTGCTGGTAAACTACCCCTTTCCCTCAAACGATCTTCACCAAAAACAATAGGTCGTGAGTACTCTACAAGTCAGGGCTGTATGCAAAAAATTATTTGATTCTGTTTGAATTTGCGGCAGTTATCGTTTGCCATAGAAAAAAAATCTACAGACAGACACACACACAGACAGACAGACACACAGACACACACACACACAGACACACACACACACAGACACTTTTCGGAAAACGACTTTTTTTCATGTTTTGAGTGTAGTAGAATCAGAATCTGCAATAATCTCGAACACGATTTTTTTTGCCATCACCATACTTCCATTCCTTAAGGAATATGGAAGTAAAAATTGCATGGTGGCGGTTTCTGTACGCTTGGCTAGCCCAGCGTCTGCATCAGAAACATCTTGAGCTGCCTCAGTTGCGCTGTCATCCAGGCATGTGAAACCGCTAGGTATACCTTGCCATTGTAATTTAAAGATTAAATTACCTGGCCGTATTTCGTGGCGACAATGCCGACTGTATATCAGTATCAAGGGTTACGCGCGGCCAAGGCCACAGCTTGACTATATCGCTCGACCTTGACCGTTATGTAGCGGTAGTTATGACTACTGTGTGATCTAGTTAGCTGCGCTTCGTCAGCTGTTTTGTTCAATTTTCTGCCCTCGTGGTGGGACGGCAGGAACGGAGATTCTGGCTCATTTCTACTTTTGCACTAAAACGGGACACTGCTCTGGCCGCGTCATAAATTGAGATTCATCTTTTGAAATAAGTTGGTGATCAGTTAAAGAGCTTCAGGTGAGCCACAAGTGTTGCATTAATATTAATTAACTAAGGGCTTGCGTGGGTATTATATTATGATATATGTATATATTTTTGTGTGTGTTATCTTTTTTGTGTGTTGCGTCTTGGATAAGTTGCCGACTTGTCTTTGCGTGTATGAAAATTAAATAGAAGATGCCGTTAGAATTGTATTTAAATGTAAAGTAATAAATATTTAAAGTTAAATGTAATTTGAATTCTAAAAGTTGATAATTTTAAAAATTGTGAGGAGTAATAGTTCTATTAACATTTAGTTTTGGGAATAGAATTGTGACAGTGTGTGTCTGTGATCTGTGTTTACTGGGGCGCGAAAGAATGTGTGAGGGTATTTTTCCTGATGGCTATCTACAAATAAAATGTTTTCCAGGGTTCCCGCCTAGCCGGGAGGGGAAAGAGACAACGAGGATGGAGACAGACCATCAGTCTTCATCTGCAGAATATCGCAGCAGGACCCCAACGGCGTCAGACCTCCAGAAATCCCTGCACTGCCAGCCTAAAACAACTGCCCTAAGGATAAAATGAAGCACCAGGATTTCGGATACACCAGTTGTTGCACCATAGTCAACATCATCGCCCATTCTGAGTAACAATAAATCTTCTAAACACAGGTGGGACTATTCCTTATATATGTAATCCACAAACACAGCAACTTATTGGATTTAAAACATGAAATGAAAGACATCTTCATAAACAGTAACTTCAGATGTTCAATGACTAACTGTCTGTTGTAGTATGTCCGGTGGACATATAGTGACTTGTGTAATTAACTGAGTTAAAGAATCTACCTGTTTAAGAATGTCAATTACTGTGCTGTATTTTATAGAACACCATTTGCCTTTTGTTGTGATTAGTTAGCTAGCAAAATCTAAAGCTGTTAGTTGAGCAGTTTTATTAACTGTTTCTTATGAAGATAAAATGTCATTAACAAGTTATACCTAACGCATTGATAAATAACTATGGAGTAGTTCTTTCCTAAATCTTCTTGTGTGAATAGGTTCTTATCATGGCCTGTTACAGAATTTGAGCCAGAATAAGTCTTGAAGTATTAGAGCTTAATTTTTTCTTTTTGGGCAACTGGTGTGTATAAGAGATGGTGATAGTATCAAGATGTATATATACGTATTAATCCTGTGATGCATAATTTATTTTAAAAGGAAAAGAGAAATATTTCATTTGGCGAATATAAAACGGCATTTTACATGTTCTTGTTAAGCATGATGTATTATTATTTGAGTGTCAGTTTAATTCATAATGTATCTATATATCCAAGATTTATTAATTGTTTATTAGAACTCATTTAGAAAAAGTCATATGAAGAAATGTTAATACATAATGATGTTGGCTTATGTGTGAGCAATGCACTTTAATGTGTTTGAATAATTTGTTGTTGGTTAATTATGTAATGGTTCAAAAATTAATTCTTTGTTAATATTGCCAATTGTTATTATCAATATCTGAGAGACACACGTTTATTAGTGAACGTGTATGAATAAAGATGCATACTGTAATAAACCGTGCATATTGTAATAAAGATGTTATCATTATAAAAAAGGAACACTAATAAAAGCTGTTATCGTTATGCAAGTGTTTTATTGCAAGTCCTGTCACACTGGGCTCAGGGCATCTTTTTCCATCTAGACCACGCATCTAGTTTTAAATAATAAGTAACGTCCCCTGATAAAAAAAAAACTTTTACAAAAAATAATAAAAAAAAAAGTAGGGGCACATTTCAATGCAAATACCTCCTTGCAGGAGTCAAGGCCTTATGGCTGCAGTGAGTCCTTGAGGGAGCAATGGAGCACCATCCCAGGCATGAAGTCAGAGACCGAAGTATTCTAGGCATGAGAGGTCTTACGTACATTCCCTACTGTGCAAAGGAGACCCACATCCAAACACATACCTTTGTATGCGAACGCTTGACCGTGCTGCTATCCAGCCAACACACACACACACACACACACACACACACACACAGAGGATACCTTGCGCAACTTCTGTTTGTCAACATTAACGTCACCAAGTAGCTTAACCTGCCATGAACATAAACGAATATTTTGATTGCGTTGCTTATATAATTTACTAAATAGTTGGAGTGTGTGGTAAAATGGACTGCATTGTGCTATAGCACTGATTTCACCAGCAGATCTTTTTGAAGAACTTGAGGTTATCAAAACTTTTGAAAATATTCCTGGAGACAACAAAAAGGCGAAGGTGTACTGTGAACTGAGAACGCGAAAATGAGAATAAAATTAAATTGAAGAATAAAAGCAACATTGCTCTACTGAATTATTTTATATTAAAAGATTGCAACTCTTCAAAGTTTTTTCAGTTTACCACGAGTATAACAGAAATATGATTAATTCTGTCTGCAAGCTAGACTTATTTGTAACCCATGCATATTTGACACATGAACCATTATCAACAGGGATGATAGGAGAGTTAAAAAGTACTCTGTGTGTGTGTGTGTGTGTGTGTGTGTGTGTATGTGTGTGTGTGTGTGTGTGTGTGTGTGCGTGCGTGCGTGTGTGCGTGCGTGCGTGCGTGCGTGTGTGTGTGTGTGTGTGTGTGTGTGTGCGTGCGTGCGTGTGTGTGTGTGTGTGTGTGTGTGTGTGTGTGTGTGTGTGTGTGTGTGTGTGTGTGTGTGTGTGTGTGTGTGTGTGTGTGTGTGTGTGTGTGTGTGTGTGTGTGTGTGTGTGTGTGTGTGTGTGTGTGTGTGTGTGTGATGGAAAATATAAAAATATTTGCCTCATCCAGAAAATATTTTGCCCCTCCTGATAACTATTTCGGGTTATCTACCTGCTTCGACTGACATCAGTTTATGAAGTATTTAATTCAGTGTGTAACAAAAGTTGTGGCATCCACTGTTGTTCTTTTACAATGCATATTTTTTATTGCCAATAAAGTTATAAAACACTCCAAACGAAGTTTCAAGAAGCTACTTCAAAGGAATGGATGCTGTCTACTGTAGCAGTTACAGGCGATAAATGGACCATGACACCTTACATGGGAATACATGCTTTAAAACCGTTGCGCTCCACTATAGAAGAACATTAAAAATTCGATTAGTGCTTTCAAGCTTCACAGCTCATTATCTGAATGATCTGAGCAACATTTCCGTAGTGGTATGCAACAATGTAATTTCTGTTTGTGCATATAACCACTAACACGACTTTATTAATTAAATAAATTTTTTTCAGCACCTTATGTATAACTTGTAATATACATCTATTTACTTGTCAAGCGTTCCAGAAGTGTGTGCTGGGGAGTCCCGCTGATCGGAGTGTGTTGCTGCCGCTCGCTCTGTGTGCTGTGACGCGCGCCCGCGATCCGAATTCGTACGCATCACGATCTCTGTAAAACACCATATATTGTTAATGTGTTTTACTTCCATGTTCCATAAGGAAATGGAAGTATGGTCATGCCGAAAAAAATCGTGTTCGAGATAATGGCAGATTCTGATTGTACTACTATCAATTTTTTTTTGCTAAACGATAACAGCCGCAAATTCAAACAGAATCAACTAATTTTTTGCATACAGTCCTGAATTGTAGAGGACTCAAGGCCTATTGATGTTGGTGAAGATCGGTTAAAGGAAAGGGGTAGTTTACCTGCAATGTTTTACGTTTTAACAAGAGTAAAGTGCTTAATTTTGATAAATAAAGTACAGTATCCTGAAAAGAAGGTCATAATAATCCACTGTAGAAAGATAGATGAAATATCTATAAATGAAAAGGGTAGTTGAAGGGGGGAGGATGTATATTTTTTATAAATTAAAATGGTTGTTAATGAAGTAAATTTTTATAAGTTTTATATGTGTACTACGTTATTGACAACAAAGAAGTAGTTTCTATGGAAACATTTCATTTAACTTTAACAAAATTCTATATTTTTTCATTTTAATTTAAATCATGTATGAGTGAAAACATATCGTTCCTGGCAGGCAAGCATATCTCAATTATGTAATGTTTACGTTCCCAAAGTTTTATTATTGTCATTACTGCAATAAAAGGCAGGCAGGACACACACACACACACACACACACACACACACACACACACACACACACAATTCGCGTTATTTCTGGCCTCACTCATTTTTATTTTCTTACGTTTGCACGCTTTTTAAATGGAAAGTGCCGAAACACACATCAACACAACGTGTGCAAGCCGAAAAGATGTCCGGCGTGGAGAGCGATTTGCTTCCTGTGGATCGCTCACCACAGTGTAACTCCACGTGTTTACAGAGGAACGGTTCATAGACAAACTTTTCGTCTTTAGGGAGTGAACCCTGTGCAAGATGTTCAGCGTCCATGAGAGACTTCGGAGCGATCCTTCTTTTCCGCGTGTTTGTTCTGTGAAACGTACAACACTGTAGATTCGCAGCTTTACTGTGAGCAACGCTCTATAGGGAATGTTGAATTTTTTTTTCCACGGTGTACCCTCATACACACTAAAACCTGCTCTGATGTTTTGATTACGGACATAATAATATTAAAACTTTGGAAACTTGAGCACTACTTAATGGAGATCAAACATTAACTTTTACAAGCCATTAATTTTATGCATATTTTGAATCAATAAATGTTTTAATAAATTAATACAATCTGTGTACTTATTTCTGTTATAATATAAGAATTACAAACTAATATGTGCATGTCTGTATGTATGAAAAATATATAAATATTTTTCTCCTCTGGAAAATAGTTTGCCCCTCTTAGAAAATATTTTGACCTCCCTGATGACTAGTTATTTACTAGCCTTTGTGGAATATAGCGTTATGACATGGATCAGAATGGTGGGTGTTAAATAAGAAGACACAAACGTATTAAGGAAGAAATGTTTTGCTGAGAAATTTATAATTATACGGGTAAACAGAATCGTCGTTCTGGAATTCAGAAGACGAATGGAAAGAAAGAAAGAAAGACTCGATTTTAAAAAAGAAATATCGGTATGGAGAACCATACATGACTTCCATGTTCTAAGATTTATATTTAAAATCATATTCGAAATGAAATATTTCCATAAAAACTACTTATTTCTACTTATTGCTTCAGCTTTAACCACAGTTCTGTGGTCACTAACGTATACCACCTCACGTTTTCGCACTCGATTTTCACTGATGACGGCAGTCGATGGCACTGCCGAAAAGTCTGGGTTTTCAGAAAACGTTGGACTAAAGCTAAACAGCTCGGGAAGGAATTTTAACAAAGAACTACTTCTTTGTTGCCGATAACGTAGTACACATATACAAATTTCTCCCCTCTCCCTTCAACTATAATTTTCATTTATAGAAAATTACCCCCACCCCGTTCACCTAACCTCTTCATTTATAGATATTTCATCTACGTTTCTACAGTGGATTATTATGAGCTTCTTATCAGGATATTTTATTTATCAACATTAAGCACTTTACTCTTGTTAAAACATAAAATGTTGCAGGTAAAGTACCCCTACCTCTTAACCGATCTTCACCAAAATCAGGAGGCCTTGAGTTTTCTACTATTCAGGAGAGTATGCAAAAAATTATTTGATTCTGTTTGAATGTGCGGCAGTTATCGTTCGTCATGATAACATTTCTCTTGTTACAACATAAAATGTTGCAGGTAAACTACCCCTTTCCCTTAACCGATCTTCACGAAAAATTGCGTTCTCTACAATTCAGGAACTTATGCAAAAAATTATTTGATTCTCTTTGAATTTTTGGCAGTTATCTTTCGTCAAAAAAAAATTACCCTTCTTAAAACATAAAATGTTGCTGGTAAACTACCCCTTTCCCTTAACCGATCTTCAACAAAATCAACAGACCTTGAGTTCTCTTTAATTCAAAAAGGTATGCAAAAATGTAGTCGATTCTGTTTGAATTTACGGCAGTTATCGTTCGTCATATAAAAAAATACCCTTGTTAAAACATAAAATGTTGCTGGTAAACTACCCCTTTCCCTTAACCGATCTTCAACAAAATCAACAAACCTTGAGTTCTCTTTAATTCAAAAAGGTATGCAAAAGATTATTTGATTCTGTTTGAATTTGCGGCTGTTATCGTTTGCCATAGAAACAAATTACCCTTGATAAAAAAACGTTGCTGGTAAACTACCCCTTTTCCTTAACCGATCTTTACCAAAACCAACAAGTCTTGAAAACTCTACTATTCCGGGCTGTATGCAAAACATTATTTGATTCTGTTTGAATTTGCGGATATTATCGTTTGCCATAGAAAAAAAATCTACAGACACACAGACAAGACACACACACACACACACACACACACACACACTTTTCGAAAAATGACTTTTTTTCATGTTTTGAGTGTAGTACAATCAGAATCTGCAATAATCTCGAACAAGATTTTTTTTGCCATCACCATATTTCCAATACTTCCATTTCCTTAAGGAACATGGAAGTGAAATGAAGTGAACGTGTGCAAGCCGAAAAGATGTCCGGCGTGGAGAGCGATTTGCTTCCTGTGGATCGCTCACCACAGTGTAACTCCACGTGTTTACAGAGGAACGGTTCATAGACAAACTTTTCGTCTTTAGGGAGTGAACCCTGTGCAAGATGTTCAGCGTCCATGAGAGACTTCGGAGCGATCCTTCTTTTCCGCGTGTTTGTTCTGTGAAACGTACAACACTGTAGATTCGCAGCTTTACTGTGAGCAACGCTCTATAGGGAATGTTGAATTTTTTTTTCCACGGTGTACCCTCATACACACTAAAACCTGCTCTGATGTTTTGATTACGGACATAATAATATTAAAACTTTGGAAACTTGAGCACTACTTAATGGAGATCAAACATTAACTTTTACAAGCCATTAATTTTATGCATATTTTGAATCAATAAATGTTTTAATAAATTAATACAATCTGTGTACTTATTTCTGTTATAATATAAGAATTACAAACTAATATGTGCATGTCTGTATGTATGAAAAATATATAAATATTTTTCTCCTCTGGAAAATAGTTTGCCCCTCTTAGAAAATATTTTGACCTCCCTGATGACTAGTTATTTACTAGCCTTTGTGGAATATAGCGTTATGACATGGATCAGAATGGTGGGTGTTAAATAAGAAGACACAAACGTATTAAGGAAGAAATGTTTTGCTGAGAAATTTATAATTATACGGGTAAACAGAATCGTCGTTCTGGAATTCAGAAGACGAATGGAAAGAAAGAAAGAAAGACTCGATTTTAAAAAAGAAATATCGGTATGGAGAACCATACATGACTTCCATGTTCTAAGATTTATATTTAAAATCATATTCGAAATGAAATATTTCCATAAAAACTACTTATTTCTACTTATTGCTTCAGCTTTAACCACAGTTCTGTGGTCACTAACGTATACCACCTCACGTTTTCGCACTCGATTTTCACTGATGACGGCAGTCGATGGCACTGCCGAAAAGTCTGGGTTTTCAGAAAACGTTGGACTAAAGCTAAACAGCTCGGGAAGGAATTTTAACAAAGAACTACTTCTTTGTTGCCGATAACGTAGTACACATATACAAATTTCTCCCCTCTCCCTTCAACTATAATTTTCATTTATAGAAAATTACCCCCACCCCGTTCACCTAACCTCTTCATTTATAGATATTTCATCTACGTTTCTACAGTGGATTATTATGAGCTTCTTATCAGGATATTTTATTTATCAACATTAAGCACTTTACTCTTGTTAAAACATAAAATGTTGCAGGTAAAGTACCCCTACCTCTTAACCGATCTTCACCAAAATCAGGAGGCCTTGAGTTTTCTACTATTCAGGAGAGTATGCAAAAAATTATTTGATTCTGTTTGAATGTGCGGCAGTTATCGTTCGTCATGATAACATTTCTCTTGTTACAACATAAAATGTTGCAGGTAAACTACCCCTTTCCCTTAACCGATCTTCACGAAAAATTGCGTTCTCTACAATTCAGGAACTTATGCAAAAAATTATTTGATTCTCTTTGAATTTTTGGCAGTTATCTTTCGTCAAAAAAAAATTACCCTTCTTAAAACATAAAATGTTGCTGGTAAACTACCCCTTTCCCTTAACCGATCTTCAACAAAATCAACAGACCTTGAGTTCTCTTTAATTCAAAAAGGTATGCAAAAATGTAGTCGATTCTGTTTGAATTTACGGCAGTTATCGTTCGTCATATAAAAAAATACCCTTGTTAAAACATAAAATGTTGCTGGTAAACTACCCCTTTCCCTTAACCGATCTTCAACAAAATCAACAAACCTTGAGTTCTCTTTAATTCAAAAAGGTATGCAAAAGATTATTTGATTCTGTTTGAATTTGCGGCTGTTATCGTTTGCCATAGAAACAAATTACCCTTGATAAAAAAACGTTGCTGGTAAACTACCCCTTTTCCTTAACCGATCTTTACCAAAACCAACAAGTCTTGAAAACTCTACTATTCCGGGCTGTATGCAAAACATTATTTGATTCTGTTTGAATTTGCGGATATTATCGTTTGCCATAGAAAAAAAATCTACAGACACACAGACAAGACACACACACACACACACACACACACACACACTTTTCGAAAAATGACTTTTTTTCATGTTTTGAGTGTAGTACAATCAGAATCTGCAATAATCTCGAACAAGATTTTTTTTGCCATCACCATATTTCCAATACTTCCATTTCCTTAAGGAACATGGAAGTGAAATTACCCTTGTTAAAACATAAAATGTTGCAGGTAAACTACCCTATTCCCTTAACCGATCTTCACCAAAACCAATCGGTCTTGAGAACTCTACAATTCTGGGCTGTATGCAAAACATTATTTGATTCTGTTTGAATTTGCGGCTGTTATCGTTTACCATAGAAAATATCGGTATGGAGAACCATATATGACTTCCATGTTCTAAGATTTATGTTTAAAATCATATCCGAAATGTAATATTTAAATAGAAACTACGTCTTTCTACTTATTGCTTCAGCATTATCCACAGTACTGTGGTCACTAACGTATACCGCCTCACGTTTTCGCACTCGATTTTCAATGATGATGGCGGTCGATGGCACTGCCGAAAAGTCTGGTTTGGCAGAAAACATTGGACTACGGCTAAACAGCCCGGGAAGCAATTTTAACAAAAACTACTTATTTGTTGCCGATAATGTAGTACACATTAAAAAATTCTCCCCTCCAACTTCAACTATAATTTTTAATAATAGAAAATTACCCCTACCCCGTTCACCTAACCTCTTCATTTATAGATATTTCATCTACGTTTCTACTGTGGATTATTTTGAGTTTCTTATCAGGATACTTTATTTATAAAAATTAAGTACTTTACTCTTCTTAAATCATAAAATGTTTCAGGTAAACTACCCCTTTCCCTTAACCGATCTTCACCAACACCAATAGGTATTGAGAGCTCTACAATACAGGGCTGTATGCAAAACATCATTTGATTCTGTTTGAATTTGCGGCTGTTATCGTTTGCCATAGAAAACTAGCCTCTTCATTTATAGATATTTCTACGTTTCTACAGTGGATTATTAAGTTCTTCTTATTATAATTAAGTACTTTACTCTTGTTACAACAAAAAATGTTTCAGGTAAACTACCCTTTCCCCGTTACCGATCTTCACCAAAATCAATAGGCCTTGAATCTTCTACAACTCAAGCACATATGTAAAAAATTATTTGATTCTATTTGAATTTACGGCAGTTATCGTTCGTCATGAAAAAATTTCTCTAGTTACAACATAAAATGTTGCCGGTAAACTACCCCTTTCCCTTAACCGATCTTCACCAAATTCAACAGGTCTTGAGATCGTTAAAATTCAGGGATGTATGAAAAATCATGTTTGATTATGTTTGAATTTACGGCAGTTATCGTTCGTCATAGAAACAATTAACCTTGTTATCACATAAAACGTTGCAGGTAAACTACCCTTTTCTCTTAACTGATCTTCACTAAAATCAATAGGTCTTTAGACCTCTACAATTCAGGGACGCATGCAATCCCTGATATTGTTTGATTCTGTTTGAATGTGCGGCAGTTATCGTTCGTTAAAAAAAATTACCGTTGTTAAAACATAAAAGGTTGCAGGTAAACTACCCCTTTCCGTTAACCGATCTTCACCGAAAACAATAGGTCTTGAGAACTCTACAATTCAGAGTTGTATACAAAAAATTATTTGATTATGTTTGAATTTGCGGCTGTCATCGTTTGCCATAGGAACAATTTACCCTTGATTTTAAAAAAATCGTTACAAGTAAACTACCCCTTCCCCTTAACCGATCTTCACCAAAAACTATAAGTCTTGAGTATTCTACAAATCAGGACTGTATCAAAAAAGTATTTGATTCTGTTTGAATTTGCGGTTGTTATCGTTTGCCATAAAAAAATCTTTAGACACACAGACACACACACAGACACTTTTCGAAAATATCGGTATGGAGAACCATACATGACTTCCATATTCTAAGATTTATTTTTAAAATCATTTTCGAAATGAAATATTACCATAGAAACTACTTCTTTCTACTTACTGCTTCAGCCTTAGCCACAGTACTGTGGTCACTAACATATACCACCTCACGTTATCGCACTCGATATTCACTGATGATGGAAGTCAATGGCATTGCCGAAACGTCTGGTTTTGTAGAAAACATTGGACTACGGCCAAATATCCCGAGAAGGAATTTTAACAAAAACTACTTCTTTGTTGCCGATAACGTTGTACACATATATATAAAAAATATGCATAAAATTAATGGCTTGTATAAGTTAATGATTGATCTCCATTAAGTAGTGCTCAAGTTTCCAAAGTTTTAATATTATGATGTCCGTAATTAAAACATCAGAGCAGGTTTAGTGTGAATGAGGGTACACTGTGGAAAAAAATTTTCAACATTTCCTATTGAGCGTTGCTTAGAGTAAAGCTGCGAATCTACGGTGTATGTTTCAAACAGAACAAACACGCGAAAAAGAAGGAGCGCTCCGAAGTCACTCATGGACCCTCAGCATCTTGCAGAGGGTTCATTCCCTAAAGACGAAAAGTCTGTCTATGAATCGTTCCTCTGTAAACACGTGCAGTTACATTGCACAGCGATCCACAGGAAGCAAATTGATGTCCATTTTTTCGGCTTGCACGCGTTACGTTGGTGTGGGTTTCGGCACTTTCCATTTAAAAAGCGTGCAAATGTAAGAAAATAAACATGAGTGAGGCCAGAAATAACGTGAATTGTGTGTGTGTGTGTGTGTGTGTGTGTGTGTGTGTGTGTGTGTGTGTGTGTGTGTGTGTGTGTGTGTGTGTGTGTGTGTGTGTGTGTGTGTGTGTGTGTGTCTTACCTGCCTTTTTATTGCTGTAGGCATAATAATAAAATGGAAACGTAAACATTACATAACTGAGATATGCTTACCTGCCACGAACGATATATTATTTTATACATGGAGGAGTTCAGTGACATACACACGTACAGAAGTCATCTTCAAAAATACTAGAAGTCGTCCACGCTTTTATGTTGGCAGTGTAACTTACAGGAAGTTTTTTGATGTTTTTAAAACATCTAGGATGCAAACTTTTCCCGATAACTAAAAGTTTCCTTTTTTCGGTTCCCGTCATGTTCGCACAAACAAAAACTGTAACTCTTTGTTTAGAGAGCTTCCCACCAACGCACTTTCCATTTTTAAATTTGAAAGTCTTATCTGGAGTTAATTTATAAAAAATTCCGGCTTCATGTCCATTAAAGATGTCTTCATCTTTATATGATCGTCTAATTTCTGGCCAAGTGTTACGCACCCAATCGCCTGTAACGTTCAGATCTACGCATTTTGCCTCACCACAAATTTTTGCAAAGGAAATCGAGTGTCGGGCCTTAAATCGATCTAGCCATCCGTTGGAGCACGTAAAATGGCTGGCGCCGGCAGTCCTGTTACAGTGCTTATCGCTTGCATACAATGTATGTCTGTAGCCATGGGCTAGCGCGCGCGCACACATATATACGTTTATATGAAATTTAGAGTAAAATATCTGAGAAATATTTGACTCTATAACAGAGTAGTACAATATTTAGTGACGTTAAAACCGGGAATTTTTATAACGTTAAAGATATCAGTTTGACTGGACTTATGACAAAATAACGCTACACCCGAGTTGACGTAACAGCCGAGGCCGTAATAACCAAGTTCCACTGTATATATAAAGATATTAACTCAAACATAATTTACATTAAAAAAAAATTATAATTTTATTGCCTGGCAACAAAATTATTTTATTTTTAACAATTACCATTGTTTCAAAAAATTTAAATAAATTTTCAAGTACTTTACTCTTGTTAAAACGTAAAAGGTTGCAGGTAAACTACCCCTTCCCCTTAACCGATCTTCACCAAAATCGAAAGTCCATGAGAACTCTACAATTCAGGGATGTGTGCAAAACATTATTTGATTCTGTTTGAATTTGCGGCAGTTATCGTTTGCCATAGAAAAAACAACGTTGCAGGTAAACTACCCCTTCCCCTCAACCGATCTTCACCAAAAACAACAGATCTTGAGTACTCTACAAGTCAGGGCTGTATGCAGAAAATTATTTGATTCTGTTTGAATTTCCGGCTGTTATCGTTTGCCATAGAAAATACCCTTGTTAAAAAAACGTTGTAGGTAAACTACCCCTTTCCCTTAACCGATCTTCACCAAAAACAATAGGTCTTGAGAACTCTACAATTCAGGGTAGTATGCGAAACATTATTTGATTCTGTTTGAATTTGCGGCTGTTATCGTTTGCCATAGAAAATACCCTTGTTAAAACATAAAACGTTGCAGGTAAAATACCCCTTCCCCTTAACCGATCTTTACCAAAATCAACAGATGTTGAGAACTCTACAATTCAGAGCCGTATGCGAAACATTATTTGATTCTGTTTGAATTTGCGGCTGTTATCGTTTGCCAAAAAAAAATTACCCTTGATAAAAAAAACGTTGCTGGTAAACTACCCCTTTCCCTCAACCGATCTTCACCAAAAACAATAGGTCGCGAGTACTCTACAAATCAGGGCTGTATACAAAAAAATTATTTGATTCTGTTTGAATTTGCGGCAGTTATCGTTTGCCATAGAAAAAAATCTACAGATAGACACACAGACACACAGACAGTTTTCGGAAAACGACTTTTTTTCATGTTTTGAGTGTAGTAGAATCAGAATCTGCAATAATCTCGAACACGATTTTTTTTGCCATCACCATACTTCCATTCCTTAAGGAATATGGAAGTAAAATGACTTTTTTCATATTTTGAGTGTAGTACAACAGAATCTGCAATAATCTCGAACACGATTTTTTTTGCCATCACCATATACTTCCATTTCCTTAAGGAACACGGAAATAAACAAATTACCCTTGATAAAAAAACGTTGCAAGTAAACTACCCCTTTCCCTTAACCGATCTTCACCAAAAACAATAGATCTTGAGTACTCTACAAATCAGGGCTGTATGGTAAAAATTATTTGTTTGTGTTTGAATTTGCGGCTGTTATCGTTTGCCATATACAATACCCTTGTTAAAACATAAAACGTTGCTGGTAAGCTACCCCTTTCCCAAAACCGATCTTCACCAAAAACAAAAGGTCTTGAGAACTCTACAATTCAGGCCTATATACAAATAATCATTTGATTCTGTTTGATTTTGCGGCTGTTATCGTTTACCACAGAAAATACCCTTGTTAAAACAAAAAACGTTGCTGGTAAACTACCCTTTTCCCTTAAGCGATCTTCACCAAGAACAATAGGTCTTGAGTACTCTACAAATCAGGGCTGCATGCAAAAATTATTTGATTTTGTTTGAATTTGCGGCTGTTATCGTTTCCCATAGGAAAAAAATCTACAGACAGACACACTGACACACAGACACACACACACACAGACACTTTTCGAAAAATGACTTTTTTTCATGTTTTGAATGTAGTACAATCAGAATCTGCAATAATCTCGAACACCATTTTTTTTGCCATCACCATACTTCCATTTCCTTAAGGAACATGGAAGTCAAAATGACTAGTTTGTATTAACAGGAAATACTTTGATAACACTATAGACATCATTCACCCTCGGCCGATAACTCGCAGCGAGAGCCTAAATTCATTACAGGTATCAGATCACAGCTCCCTTTGGCCAGCTCTTCGTTCGACCTACAAACATTTTATTCAAAAGTACGGTCCTTCATCACGAAGGTTGAGGATAGTCTTCACCCACCTGACATGGGGGTACCATTTTAGCTGATACGTCATTTCTTCAGAACTCAAGCATTCACTTAGTTAATATTTAAATGATTTTAAATATAAATTTTCAGACATTGAAGTCATGTATGGTTCTCCATACCGATTTTTACTTGCATATTCCTTAAGGAAATGGAAGTATGGTGATGGCAAAAAAAATCGTGTTCGAGATTATTGCAGATTCTGATTGTACTACACTCAAAACATGAAAAAAAGTCGTTTTCCGAAAAGTGTCTGTGTGTGTGTGTGTCTGTGTGTCAGTGTGTCTGTCTGTAGATTTTTTTTCTATGGGAAACGATAACAGCCGCAAATTCAAACAAAATCAAATAATTTTTGCATGCAGCCCTGATTTGTAGAGTACTCAAGACCTATTGTTCTTGGTGAAGATCGCTTAAGGGAAAAGGGTAGTTTACCAGCAACGTTTTTTGTTTTAACAAGGGTATTTTCTGTGGCAAACGATAACAGCCGCAAAATCAAACAGAATCAAATGATTATTTGTATATAGGCCTGAATTGTAGAGTTCTCAAGTCCTTTTGTTTTTGGTGAAGATCGGTTAAGGAGAAGGGGTAGTTTACCTGCAACCTTTTACGTTTTAACAACAGTAAAGTACTTGAAAATTCATTTAAACTTTCTCAAACAATGGTAATTGTTAAAAATAAAATAATTTTGTTGCCAGGAAATAAAATTATAATTTTTTCATTTTAATGGAAATCATGTACGAGAGAAAATATATCTTTCGTGGCAGGCAAGCATATCTCAGTTATGTAATGTTTACGTTTCCATTTTATTATTATGACTACCGTAATAAAAAGGCAGGGAACACACACACACACACACACACACACACACACACACACACACACACACACACACACACACACACACACACACACACACAATTCGCGTTATTCTGGCCTCATTCATGTTTATTTTCTTACACTTGCACGCTTTTTAAATGGAAAGTGCCGAAACCCATACCAACATAACGCGTGCAAGCCGAAAAAGTGTCCAACGTGGATAGCGATTTGCTTCCTGTGGATCGCTGGGCAGTGTAACTGCACGTGTTTACAAAGGAACGACTCATAGACAGACTTTTCGTCTTTAGGGAATGAACCCTCTGCAAGATGCTGAGGGTCCATGAGTGACTTCGGAGCGCTCCTTCTTTTCCGCGTGTTAGTTCTGTGAAACGTACACTGTAGATTCGCAGCTTTAAGCAACGCTCAGTAGGAAATGTTGAAAATTTTTGTCCACGGTGTACCCTCATACACACTAAACCTCCTCTGATGTTTTAATTACGGACATCATAATTTTAAAACTTTGGAAACTTGAGCACTACTTAATGGAGATTAATCATTAACTTATACAAGCCATTAATTTTATGCATATTTTTTATATATATGTGTACAACGTTATCGGCAACAAAGAAGTAGTTTTTGTTAAAATTCCTTCCCGGGATATTTGGCCGTAGTCCAATGTTTTCTACAAAACCAGACGTTTCGGCAATGCCATCGACTTCCATCATCAGTGAAAATCGAGTGCGATAATGTGAGGTGGTATACGTTAGTGACCACAGTACTGTGGTTAAGGCTGAAGCAGTAAGTAGAAAGAAGTAGTTTCTATGGTAATATTTCATTTCGAAAATGATTTTAAATATAAATCTTAGAATATGGAAGTCATGTATGGTTCTCCATACCGATATTTACTTCCATGTTCCTTAAGGAAATGGAAGTACGTAATGGAAAAAAAATCGTGTTCGAGATTATTGCAGATTATGATTGTACTACACTCTGTAGTACGTGAAAAAAAGTCATTTTTCGAAAAGTGTCTGTGTGTCTGTCTGTCTATGTGTCTGTAGATTTTTTTTTTTATGGCAAACGATAACAGCCGCAAATTCAAACATAAGCAAATACTTTTTTGCATACAGCCCTGAATTATAGAGTTCTCAAGACCTATTGTTTTGGTGAAGATCGGTTAAGGGAAAGGGGTAGTTTACCAGCAAATTTTTTTGTTTTAACAAGGGTATTTTTTATGGCAAACGATAACAGCCGCAAATTCAAACAGAATCAAATGATTATTTGCATAAAGGCCTGAATTGTAGAGTTCTCAAGACATTTTGTTTTCGGTGAAGATCGGTTATTGGAAACGGGTAGTTTACCAGCAACGTTTTTTTGTTTTAACAATGGTATTTTCTATGGCAAACGATAACAGCCGCAAATTCAAATAGAAAGAAATAAAATTTTTTGCATACAGCTCTGAATTGTAGAGCTCTCAAGACCTGTTGTTTTTGGTGAAGATCGGTTAAGGGAAAGGGGAAGTTTACCAGCAACGTTTTATGTGATAACAAGGTTAATTTTTTATATGACGAACGATAACTGCCGTAAATTCAAACGTAATCAAATCATTATTTGCATGCAGCCCTAATTTGTAGAGTACTCAAGGCCTGTTGATGTTGGTGAAGATTGGTTAAGGGAAAGGGGTAGTTTACCAGCAACGTTTTATGTAATAACAAGGTTAATTTTTTCTACGACGAACGATAACTGCCGTAAAATCGAAGATAATTAAAGGGGTTTTGCATACATTCTTTAATTAAAATGAACTGACGGTTTTTTGATTTTGGTGAAGATTGGTTAAGGAAAAGAGGTAGTTTACCAGCAACGTTTTTTGTTTTAACAAGGGTATTTTTTATGGCAAACGATAACAGCCGCAAATTCAAACAGAATCAAATGATTATTTGCATAAAAGCCTGAATTGTAGAGTTCTCAAGACCTTTTGTTTTCGGTGAAGATCGGTTATTGGAAGGGGTAGTTTACCAGCAACGTTTTATGTTTTAACAAGGGTATTTTTTATGGCAAACGATAACTGCCGCAAATTCAAACATAATCAAATAATTTTTTGCATGCAACACTCAATTGTAGAGTTTTCAATACCTATTGTTTTGTTGAAGATCGGGTTAGGGAAAGGGGTAGTTTACCTGCAACGTTTTATGTTTTAACATGGGTAATTTTTTCTATGACGAATGATAACTGCCGTAAATTCAATCAGAATCAAATAATGTTTTGCATACCTTCCTGAGCTGTAATGAACTCAATTTCTGTTGATTTAGGTGAAGATCGGTTAAGGGAAAGGAGTAGTTTACCAGCAACATTTTATGTTTTAACAATGGTAATTTTTTCTATGACGAACTACAACTGCCGCATATTCAAACAGAATCAAATATTGTTTTGCATACTTTCATCAATTGTGAAAGACTGAAGGTCTGTTAATTTTGGTGAAGATCGGTTAAGAGAAAGGGGTAGATTACCTTTAACATTTTTTGTTTTAACAATGGTATTTTCTATGGCAAACGATAACAGCCGCAAATTCAAATAGAAAGAAATAAAATTTTTTGCATACAGCTCTGAATTGTAGAGCTCTCAAGATCTGTTGTTTTTGGTGAAGATCGGTTAAGGGAAAGGGGTAGTTTACCAGCAACGTTTTATGTGATAACAAGGTTAATTTTTTATATGACGAACGATAACTGCCGTAAATTCAAACGTAATCAAATCATTATTTGCATGCAGCCCTAATTTGTAGAGTACTCAAGGCCTGTTGATGTTGGTGAAGATTGGTTAAGGGAAAGGGGTAGTTTGCCAGCAACGTTTTATGTAATAACAAGGTTAATTTTTCTACGACGAACGATAACTGCCGTAAAATAAAAGATAATTAAATAATGTTTTTCATACATTCTTTAATTGAAAAGAACTGACGGTTTTTTGATTTTGGTGAAGATTGGTTAAGGAAAAGGGGCTTGGTTAAAGTTTACCAGCCACCTTTAATGTTTTAACAAGAGTAAATGTTTCTATGACGAACGATAACTGCCGCACATTGAAACAGAATCAAATAATGTTTTGCATTCATCTCTGAATTGTAGAGTACTCAAGACCTATTGATTTTGGTGAAGATCAGTTAAGAGAAAGGGGTAGTTTACCTGCAACGTTTTTTGTAATAACAAGGTTAATTTTTTCTATGACGAACGATAACTGCCGTATATTCAAACGTAATCGAATAAGTTTTGCATTCTTCCCTAAATTGTAGAGAACTCAAGGCTAGTTTATTTTGGTGAAGATCGGTTAAGGGAAAGAGGTAGTTTACATGCAACATTTTATGTTGTAACAAGAGAAATTTTTTCATGACGAACGATAACTGCCGTAAATTCAAACAGAATCGAATAATTTTTTGCATACAGCCCTGAAATGTAGAGTACTCAAGGCCTGTTGATTTTGGTGAAGATCAGTTAAGAGGAAGGCGTAGTTTACCTGCAACGTTTTATGTTTTAACAAGGGTAAAGTACTTAATTTTGATAAATAAAGTATCTTGAAAAGCAGGTCATAATAATCCACTGTAGAAACGTAGATGATATATATATATATATATATATATAAATGAAGAGGTGGTGGTAATTTTCTATAAATAAGGGGGTAGTTTTCTATAAATGAAATTGCTTTTTGAAGGGGGAGGGTATAATTTTTATTTGTATGTCATGTGTACTACGTTATCGGCAACAAAGAAGTAGTTTGTTGTTAAAATTCATTCCCGGGCTGTTTGGCGTGGTCCAATGTTTTCTACAAAACCAAACGTTTCGGCAGTACTATCAAATTTCATCATCAGTGAAAATCGAGTGCGATAATGTGAGGTGGTATACGTTAGTGACCACAGTACTGTGGTTAAGGCTGAAGAAAGGAGTAGTTTCCATGAATATATTTCATTTCGAAAATGATCTTAAATATAAATCTTAGAACATGGAAGTCATGTATAGTTCTCCATACCGATATTTTTCTATGCTAAACGATAACAGCCGCAAATTGTAACAGAATCAAATAATGTTTTGCATACAGCACAGAATTGTAGAGTTCTCAAGACCTATTGGTTTTGGTGAAGATCGGTTAAGGGAAAGGGGTAGTTTACTAGCATTTTTTTATGTTTTAACAAGGGTATTTCTTTGGCTAACGATAACAGCCGCAAATTCAAACAGAATCAAATAATGTTTTGCATATCGCCCTGAATTGTAGAGTTCTCAAGACGTATTGTTTTTGACGAAGATCGGTTAAGAGAAAGGGGTAGTTTACCAGCAACGTTTTATGTTTTAACAAGGGTATTTTCTATGGCAAACGATAACAGCCGAAAATTCAAACAGAATCAAATAATGTTTTGCATACAGCATGAAATTGTAGAGTTCTCAAGACCGACGGGTTTTGGTGAAGATCGGTTATGGGAAAGGGATAGTTTACCTGCAACGTTTTATGTTTTAACAAGGGTATTTTCTATGGCAAACGATAACAGCCTCAAATTAAAACAGAATCAAATAATGTTTTGCATATAGCCTTGAATTGTAGAGATCTCAAGACCTGTTGTTTTTGGTGAAGATCGGTTAAGGGAAAGGGGTAGTTGACCGGTAACGTTTTATGTTTTAACAAGGGTAATTTTTTCTATGACGAACGATAAGTGCCGCACATTCAAACAGAATCAAATATATTTTTGCATGCGTTCATCAATTGTAAAATACTGATGGCCTGTTGATTTTGGCGAAGATCGGTGAAGGGAAAGGGGTAGTTTACCAGCAATATTTTATATTTTAACAACGGTAATTTGTACTTCCATGTTCCTTAAGGAAATGGAAGTATGCTGATGGCAAAAAAATCGTGTTCGAGATTTTTGCTGATTCTGATTGTACGACACACAAAACATGAAAAAAGACATTTTTCGAAAAGTGTCTGTATGTGTGTCTGTCTGTCTGTCTGTAGATTTTTTTCTATGGCAAACGATAACAGCCGCAAATTAAAACAGAATCAAATAATTTTTTGCATACAGCCCTGATTTGTAGAGTACTCAAGACCTATTGTTTTTGGTGAAGATAGGTTAAGGGAAAGGGGTAGTTTACCGGCAACGGTTTTTTTAATCAAGGGTAATTTTTTACTTCCATGTTCCTTAAGGAAATGGAAGTATGGTAATGGACAAAAAATCGAGTTCGAGATTATTGCAGATTCTGATTGTACTACACTCAAAACATGAAAAAAAGTCTTTTTCCGAAAAGTGTCTGTGTGTGTGTCTGTAGATTTTTTTCTATGGCAAACGATAACAGCCGCAAATTCAAACAGAATCAAATATATTTTTGCATACAGCCCTGATTTGTAGAGTACTCAAGACCTGTTGATTTTGGTGAAGCTCGGTTAAGGGAAAAGGGTAGTTTACCGGCAACATTTTTTTATCAAGGGTAATTTTTTTTTGACAAACGATAATAGCCGCAAATTCAAACAGAATCAAATGAAGGTAGGAAGAAATGTTAAAAACTTATAATTTGAAGATTAATGACCCAACTACGAAATAACAATTGACAGAAACTGACTATGACTTGACCCAATAGATTGGAGAAAACAAGAAGATTGAAGAAAACAAGAAAATAGAGACAAGAAGGAAGGAACGAGAAACAAAATGTAACCCAAAGTATGACCACGATCATTGTAACCCCAAGATGTAACTAACAAATAATATGTAAAATAAATGCACTAAAACAGATAGATGCACTAGAAACGGCTCGCTACACACTATTAAATAATTTAACATCAATAATAGTTAAATACACCGGCAACCGTTTAGTTACAATATCTATAAATGAAGAGGTTAGGTGAACGAGGTGGGGTAATTTTCTATTAATGAAAAATATAGTTGAATGGGGAGGGGAGAATTTTTTATATGTGTACTTCGTTTTCGGCAACAAAGAAGTAGCTTCTTTGTTAAAACTCCTTCCCGGGCTGTTTAGCCGTAGTCCAATGTTTTCTGCAAAACCAGACTTTTCGGCAGTGCCATTGACTGCCATCATCATTGAAAATCGAGTGCGAAAACGTGAGGTGATTCAATGAGATCTTCCCGCTGACAATCCGTTCAAATACTGTAATTTGTAGAACGGATAAATTATCACCTATCTTAACACGTCCCTTCCTTCAATATGTTGTAAAAGATACTGGCACCAAGTAGTACGTCAATACTCCTGGATTGACCGAATGTGTCGTCTGCTAATTCGATGTCATTTGGAACGTCTAAGCTCCCGTTTATAGAAGAAGTTGGTAAGTCATGTGATCTTACTTAAAACTAGAAAGTCTAAGTATTCTTCATAATTGTTGAACTTCGATTTAATTTTTCTGTGTACAGAAAATTTAGCTGATACTCCGGAACTGCCAATTCCAGACACTGAAGTGTGTGCTTTATTATGCTTTAGACCTAAGGACGATGCAAGTGATTGACGTATAAAGTTTGATTGACTTCCGCTTCCAAGAGGGCACGACAAGGATAAGCTACTCCTTGAGAGTCTGTTATTAAAATGATAGCTGTAGCAAGAATCATTTCTTCATTACGGTTCGAACAGGCCGAAATAGTGACCTTTTCAGCAGCCGGCTGCTTTGATTCCTCTTTTGACACCGAGTTTGAATTATCGATATGGATCGAAGAATGATGACGTTTATTACAGTGTTTGCAAGAATATGGACTTTTACACTGTATGGTTTTATGGCCGGATCTTAAACAGTTTAAGCACAAATTTAGTTTTTAACTTTTGTATAACGCTGTGAGGAACTAAGACTTGAAAGCTGTTTGCACAAGAGTGTAGCATGATCTTCATTACATATGGCACATCGCCGATTGGGTGTATCTGCTGCATGACATACAGTTTTGTGTACCGGCTGGAGAAATTTATAACTCCTTTGGTTATCTCGGAAGGGTGATTTTTTAGTGTTTTGGGTAAGATTTTCTTCTCTGATTTCCTCAATCAAAGATTGTTCATGAATAAGTATCATTAACATTGGTAATGAATAACGACGGGGATAGTGTGACGAGTTTGAATGTCTGCTGGCGGATTCGCCTACTTCATCTTCGTAGATTGTTTTGCCTGATACGTCTCCCGTCGATCTCGTGTTTCTGGATTGAGTTTTCTCGTAACTAAGAACACTAACAGTGTGCTCCACTGTTCGGTTGGTTCTCCGAGATTTTTTAGTGCCGTTAGGTGATTAGTAATTGTGTCATTGTGTACAGTAGGTTTCTTAATCCTACTGCGGAAGACTTTTCCATAAGTTTATAATTTAAAATTCCTTGTACACGTGCTTTGATTATGAGTCTATTATTTTTGTAATGCTGCTTAAGTAGTGTCCAAGCCGAATCGTAATTGTTAGCTGCTATTTTAATTTCCTTTATAGTATGCTATGCTTCATCAGTTAAGCACGAACGTAAATAATAGAATTTTTGAATATTTGTTAGTTTAGATGAATTATTTATTGAAGCCTCAAAAATATCACAGAAATCTGTCCACTCTTCGTATTTACCAGAAAATGTGGGGAGGGGAATATCTGGAAGTTTTATGTTATCGGATATGTTTGATTTTTGTGAAGACTGTCTTGGTTCAAAGACAGTTTGTTTATTGGCTTGAGTAGATAATAGATCTTCAATTTTCGCATGGACTTCAAAATAACTGTCTTCAAATGTAGAATATTCTTCGTCTGAAGTGACAGCATCTTCATCATAACCTTCAATATCCGTCTGGACAGAGTTAAATTCTGACCAGCATTCGTCTAATTTCTGTAGTCTAGATTTTAAGTTTGAAAATGAGTGGACGTCTGCATCAAACGAGTCGAGAAAATTCTTAATTCTAGTGACTCTGCCCTTTATTTGGGCACGTTTACGAACTAAAGCTTTGTAATCGTGTTTTGTATTGTGACTTTCATTATCTGAACCCACTGTATCTAATAAACGAGTATTGAGATTACAAATTGAAAACACTTAACGACTACAGTAATAATAACCAAATACAAATTCATCAACAGATTACACTATTGTTGAGTACAGTACAAGAGTGTTATTGAGGAATTTACTAATGTTTCCGAAATTGTTCTAAGAAATGAACGACTTGTTCGTGCTGTTATCAACAATGACTAACGTTGTTGCGGCACACAACTGCGTGCTTCAATTGTGTGTGACTTTGTGGTTGCACAACTTTACACAAAGGATTGATTCTGTTCATAATTTATATTTTTACGTTAATGTGTGTGTATTAATATGTATCTTTACAATTGTTACCCTTTTCCGTTTACATTGAACACTTAAATAATTGTAACTCCTCTACACTTTCACTTTCACTGGTATTTGGGAATTTAACTTTCATTTGGCCTTTCACTGATAACACTATTTCCAGAAATATGTTCCGCAACACTTTCTCGTAGTTCACTAAGATTTTAATGTACCGGTTTCGTATCGTATCACGTGAAAACTGTCCGTTTAATAATACGTTTAGTCCAGATCACGTCGGGGTCACCAAAAATATGTTTAATAAGGCAGGTAAAATTAGATTCACGCAATTGAATAAAAGCTTTGTTTATTAAAGAATATGTTACACGTTTATGCTTGTTTGCAACGATTTCAGGCTTTAAAAATTACTTCCCAAATGTTTGCCATTTTATGTGTTATATTTATGATTGTACTAAATCTCAGAGTGACATAAACTGTTTATCTTCCCTTAATTTCTTGTAATTTTATTAAATGGTTATCCTTTTAATTATTATTCATTATTTTGCGACTCCCCACCCTGAATTTTCAGTTATTACATTTGCATTTTTTCTCATAATTTTTCCTATCTTTATAGAATATCTTTTTAAAGCATAATTTACATTATATTACTCGGTGACTGATTTACCTTACATAAATTTCATCAATTTAACTATTTTGCTGGACTTGATTCATCAATTATAATTTAGTTTATATTTACCATTTGGCCTAGATTTTATCTGGTTTTACATACAACGTTTTTTAATAATGCAGCTTGTTTATACCCTTTCTGACCTTCTATTCTAATACAATGTTAATTAACAATTCCTTACTGTACTACAAGAACATTTAGTATTGAATTCTAACTAATAATACATAACAATTATTTGACATGAAAAACATGGTATTTAAGCTCAGGCATTCTAGTCTTGATTATTTCTAGTAACTCGTAATAAACATTTTATAATAAAAGAATGGTATCCACACTCAGACATTGCATTCTTGATTAAACCTATTAAATATAATAAACAGTTAGAATATTAACACATTACTCTCTATTTAAACATTTATGTATATAGTTCATTGGTTTAACTAGAAATATAAAACATTTGTTTCTTCATTTTTAAACTTTTCTTAAAATTATTTGTGTGCAGTCTTATCTGTTTTTATTTTATTTTAGGGATGTATCCCTTGTCACTTAACTTATTAACTCCCTGCTCTCTATTTATCTTCCTTATTTCATTGAATGTTATTAGATAAAGTGTGGCACTTTATTAGAAACATTAGTCTTTGCCTTTCATAATACTATTTTATTAAATAGCATTCATGAAGTTAAATTCAAACTTTAAAGTTGTTTAAAGGTACATTTTTAGTAAGTTTAAGCATTCAGTGCACTTTCTTGAAGTTTATTTACTATAATATAATAACTTGCACTTGTCCCCTGTTAATTCTTGATACTATCACTAATCAGTTTTATACTTTTATATTATCAAGATATTTTTATGGAGGACTGTTAAGATTTGTTTTTATTTCATTATACAATAACTTTTATGGGTGCACTTTCACTTATAACTCTAAACACTTTTGTTTACATTTATTTTACATTATTTCTGTTTTTGGGTATTATACTTTCATTTTGTGACATTTAATTTCCCTTGGGGTTTTGGTTTTCTCCTCACTGGATCTCTTTTGGGTATTTGTTGTAGTCTTCTCCTCCTACTATCTGGTATCTTCAAACTCATTCCTGTTTAATAGGTATTTTGGTTTGTTCTGGGTATCTTCCTAATTCATTCTTGGTTTCTTCATTATTATATATTTATTATGTACGTTGGTTTGTTCTGGGCATCTTCCTTACTCGTTCTTGGTTTCTTCATTATCATATATTTATTATGTATGTTGGTTTGTTCTGGGTATCTTCTTTACTTACTCCTATCCTACCTGGGTATTTTCCTTAATTTATTTCAGTTCTTTGGGGTTTATTTTTCTTTACACATATTTGTTGCATAGTGGTTTTTTTATTATTTTTACTTTTTCAAGTTATGATTGTATTTCAATTGGGATTCTTATTTGTTTTCATTTGGATTTTTCTTTGATAGTTATTTTATTTGATATTTATTTATGATCATATTTCATTCTTTATTAAGTGGATAATCTGTCATGCTACAATATTTATAGTAAATTATACTGCAATCAGTATACATGTATGTATTGTAACCGTCATTATTATTGCATTAGTATACGTGTACTGTTTAACTACATATACTGTTGAATATACGTGTATTATAACTTGTATAATATTTTAATATAAAGTCTCTAAAGTAAATGTTTACAGAGTATTATGTTCATTGTTTTCTTCTTCAGTAAACAATCATATGACCGCAGAATGCTATTCCCATCTTAATATACATTTTAATCATCTTGCGAGTATTCTTTCGAGAACCACATTTTGTGATACACTCTTCCCATTTCAAGCTCCTTTTAAACATCCATGTCCAAATGAGGTGTATCTTAATAAAGGTTTCTTAGCGCTTCAAACATTTTGATTCTGTTGTAAATAGAAATTTGTGTTTGCATTCCATAATGTTTATAAATATTATAATAAATAATAACACATTACAAGAAACTAAAGCCACTATTTCCTTTGCAAATTATTAGTATACAAAAAGTAAACAGCAGCCATTCCTCATAATTTAGCATTGCTTATGCTCGTCATATATAAGCACAGATATGAACACAAAACCTTACCATTCGCTCAGAAAGCACTGTCATGTACGTTCCGATAATATAACAAAAGATATGCAGCAAACGTATTATCCAGTCTAGAATCTCAGTTCAATATGCGGATATTAAATTCACTATGATACAAATAACGTTTATCAAATCTTCAGACAATGTGGATATTCTTGCTTAAAGTATAATCAACCTAAGGCTTATACACAAATATTTGGCACCTCTATCAACTTGTAAACAGCGTACTCCAAATTGGCATAAAAATAATTATCACAACAGCTCTCCACGGTCCCTCGTCTGTCAGACGGGTATTTGTAAGCTTGCAAATTATTACGTTATTGCAATAGTTACAAATTTTAATATAATAAGAAGTAATTAAGTATTTAATAATGACGAAAGGTTTTGTGAGTTTTGGCTAATGAGCAGACGATATTTTTAAACCATATGTGTTGAAATGTCGACAAATTTTAATACCATCTTTACTACGTGTAATACCTTTTTGTTTCTACCTTTCGTTAAAATAATTCGTTAGAGTAAAATTGTACGTAGATCTCTCGGCGTATATCAGCGACAAGTTTCACTGTTTGTAAGTTTGAAATGTTTGAAATATTTTTCGTGTTTATGCCTCTATAAATGTTTCCTCTATTTCAATGTTTTTCTAGACTTGTGTATTATTTTTTACATCAATCTGATATATATCGCCATGCTAATTTCTTCTCTTTCGGAAGGCAGCAAGTGGTTGATAATTTTGTTTTGTCATAATCTTTCCCTTATATAGCCTACATTTTGAATAATGAAGATTTATAAATAACGTTAATTTATGAATAATGTGTTGTCTAAATTTCCACACATGCACCCATGTTCAACGGTTTGCCTAAGATCTATAAACCAGGTATACCGATAAGACCTCTCGTTAATTACACAACAGCCCCGGGTTATAAATTATCCAAGAAATTGGTCCAATTAATAAAAAATAACATAACCATAGACAACAATCATTCTATAAAAAATAGAATTGAATTAATAAAACTAACTAAAGACCTTAACATTAATAGTCAGCATAAGTTAATCTTCTTTGACATAGTAAACCTCTATACAAGCGTCCCAGTACAGACAACCTTGGACATTCTAAAAGATAATTTAATAAGAACAGGAAAGTTAAATCTACAAGAAGTAACAGAATTGTTACTTTTACTAGACGTAATATTGAAACAAAATTATTTCACATTCAATAACACAATTTTTATTCAAGAGGAGGGTCTTGCAATGGGTTCACCCTTATCCGGTTTGTTGGCTGACATTTTCCTGAATAACTTCGAAAATACATATTTGCTATCACCACATAATAAATGGCAACGTAACATTACATTTTATAAAAGATATGTAGATGACACATTTGTTATCTTCGACGGGACAACGAGACAGGCAAACATGCTGTTGCATTACATGAATAACATCGCCAAAAACATACAGTTCACACTCGAAATAGAGTCAAACAACGCAATAAATTTTTTGGATTTAACTTTTATGAAACACAATAATAAATTTCAATACAGGTTATACAGAAAAACCACCACAACTGATGGTGTCATACATGCCGATTCGTTCCACCCGCACTCACAAAAAATGGCCGCGTTCAACAGTCTGATACACAGACTATACAGTGTACCTTTAGATCCAACAAACCACAAGGAAGAAATAGATATAATTAAACACATTGCAATTGCAAACGGTAACCGCAGCTCATTAGTTGAACACTTGATGCTTAGACACAAACGCAGAATTGACAACCCTCACCGTGTCACGATGGACGTAATATATAGGGCGGTTGATTATACTAATAACTTCTCAATGCTCATTAGAAATACATTTAAAAAACATAACATCCATATCACATTTAGAAGAAATAACAATATCCAAAAAATGTTAAATAATGCCACACAAACATCAATTGAAAAAAGAACGGGCGTATACAAGATGATATGTGATGACTGCGACATGCATTACATTGGTCAGACTGGCAGAGGTTTTTTCGAAAGATATAAAGAACACTTACCCACGAGCATTTCAAATACAAATAAATCAAATTACGCTAAACATCTCGTTTCATTAAATCATAATTACACAAATTTTGAGGCAAATTGCAAACCCCTACACATTTGCAAAAAGGGAAGATATATGGATGCAGTAGAAGAGTTTGAAATTTACCGGGCCTTCAGAAATAATCCTAATAATATACTAAACGAACAGTTGGCATTTAAATCACATACAATATATGATAAGATTATAGATAACATAACCATAGAGTACACGCCCCAACACAACAATAGATAACATGATAACATAAATAAACTGTGCAGTACGTCGTCAACCGGTGTCGAGTGCGCACTCACATCCGCGTACGTCGCTGTGTTTGTACGACATATACATAGATGTATTTTAGTGTCTTTTTAATGTTTTAATGTTTTAACGAAGTCAACTGACGAATTTTTACTCTGATGATGGATTAAATCTAATCCGAAACGCGTTAGAAGACAGAAACCAAGCGGTCACAGTGACGGATTAAGGTAAAAAAATTTTAATTATAATAATTCTGACGCGGATACCAGTACAATGACTTTAAAATTGGAAGCTTATCAAGCAAAAATGGTATACAAATTCATAAACATTAAAAGTAAATTATCAAAGACCAACTTGCACATTAAGTTCAATAAAAACTGTTTGAAATTGAACGTTATACCTAGATACTGCACAGTACGCTTTAATAACACAACGAAAGCTGCCACAAAAGTTAAACATATAGCAGAGATAACATGGATAAAAGAAGAGATCAAACAATTATATATTAAAAAGAATAGACTAAACTCACTATTATATAAAGCACATTTAACATTGTTAAAAGAGATACACTCAATACTTTTGCCCAACATATTACAATTCATTAATCAGCAGGTTACGAAGTCCACTTTACCGATCGTACACAAACATGATAAGAAATTAAATATGTTAACTACAAGACAACATCACGACAAATTCACTGGATGTAAACATACATTTTATACCCGAGTCTCTAATTTAACTGATATTAAATTCGACGCACAATAGATGAATATACTTAATAAAGTTTTCAAGTACAATTTACCAGATTTAAATAAGAATCACGTAACTAAAGAATTGATTATAACCGAAGCAGCCATAAAAAGTGTAACAGATTCACAGGCACAAAACGAGTTGAGAGTTACAATCAACAGAAAAATAGACAGACATATACGAACACATGGCAACAACTTTAAACCATTATCTGACAGTTTAAAAAAGAAATACGCAAGTGAAATGAAAACCATTAAACAAATTAAACATAAACTAAACAAACATAAGGCCTTAGCCACTAAATCAGACAAGGGCAACACTATGGTTATTTTACCGATAGACATGCATCAACAAAAAGTATATGAATTTATCCATAGCAACAACATAAGAGCCATAGATTCCGATCCCACAACGAAGTATATAAAATATATCAACCAAACGATTAATAAATGCACACACCTTTTCGATGAAACTACACGCCGCCAGTTGAAACCCATAACCGCACATGCACCCATGTTCAACGGTTTACCTAAGATCCATAAACCAGGTATACCGATAAGACTTCTCGTTAATTACACAATAGCCCCGGGTTATAAATTATCCAAGAAATTGTTCCAATTAAAAAATAACGTAACCATAGACAACAATCATTCTATAAAAAGTAGCATTGAATTAATAAAACTAACTAAAGACCTTAACATTAATAGTCAGCATAAGTTAATCTCCTTTGACATAGTAAACCTCTATACAAGCGTCCCAGTACAGACAACCTTGGACATTCTAAAAGATAATTTAATAAGAACAGGAAAGTTAAATCTACAAGAAGTAACAGAATTGTTACTTTTACTAGACGTAATATTGAAACAAAATTATTTCACATTCAATAACACAATTTTTATTCAAGAGGAGGGTCTTGCAATGGGTTCACACTTATCCGGTTTGTTGGCTGACATTTTCGTGAATAACTTCGAAAATACACATTTGCTATCACCACGTAATAAATGGCAACGTAATATTACATTTTATAAAAGATATGTAGATGACACATTTGTTATCTTCGACGGGACAACGAGACAGGCAAACATGCTGTTACATTACATGAATAACATCGCCAAAAACATACAGTTCACACTCGAAATAGAGTCAAACAACGCAATAAATTTTTTGGATTTAACTTTTATGAAACACAATAATAAATTTCAATACAGGTTATATAGAAAACCCACCACAACTGATGGTGTCATACATGCCGATTCGTTCCACCCGCACTCACAAAAAATGGCCGCGTTCAACAGTCTGATACACAGACTATACAGTGTACCTTTAGATCCAACAAACCACAAGGAAGAAATAGATATAATTAAACACATTGCAATTGCAAACGGTAACCGCAGCTCATTAGTTGAACACTTGATGCTTAGACACAAACGCAGAATTGACAACCCTCACCGTGTCACGATGGACGTAATATATAGGGCGGTTGATTATACTAATAACTTCTCAATGCTCATTAGAAATACATTTAAAAAACATAACATCCGTATCACATTTAGAACAAATAACAATATCCAAAAAATGTTAAATAATGCCACACAAACATCAATTGAAAAAAGAACGGGCGTATACAAGATGATATGTGATGACTGCGACATGCATTACATTGGTCAGACTGGCAGAGGTTTTTTCGAAAGATATAAAGAACACTTACCCACGAGCATTTCAAATACAAATAAATCAAATTACGCTAAACATCTCGTTTCATTAAATCATAATTACACAAATTTTGAGGCAAATTGCAAACCCCTACACATTTGCAAAAAGGGAAGATATATGGATGCAGTAGAAGAGTTTGAAATTTACCGGGCCTTCAGAAATAATCCTAATAATATACTAAACGAACAGTTGGCATTTAAATCACATACAATATATGATAAGATTATAGATAACATAACCATAGAGTACACGCCCCAACACAACAATAGATAACATGATAACATAAATAAACTGTGCAGTACGTCGTCAACCGGTGTCGAGTGCGCACTCACATCCGCGTACGTCGCTGTGTTTGTACGACATATACATAGATGTATTTTAGTGTCTTTTTAATGTTTTAATGTTTTAACGAAGTCAACTGACGAATTTTTACTCTGATGATGGATTAAATCTAATCCGAAACGCGTTAGAAGACAGAAACCAAGCGGTCACAGTGACGGATTAAGGTAAAAAAATTTTAATTATAATAATTCTGACGCGGATACCAGTACAATGACTTTAAAATTGGAAGCTTATCAAGCAAAAATGGTATACAAATTCATAAACATTAAAAGTAAATTATCAAAGACCAACTTGCACATTAAGTTCAATAAAAACTGTTTGAAATTGAACGTTATACCTAGATACTGCATAGTACGCATTAATAACACAACGAAAGCTGCCACAAAAATTAAACATATAGCAGAGATAACATGGATAAAAGAAGAGATCAAACAATTATATATTAAAAAGAATAGACTAAACTCACTATTATATAAAGCACATTTAACATTGTTAAAAGAGATACACTCAATACTTTTGCCCAACATATTACAATTCATTAATCAGCAGGTTACGAAGTCCACTTTACCGATCGTACACAAACATGATAAGAAATTAAATATGTTAACTACAAGACAACATCACGACAAATTCACTGGATGTAAACATACATTTTATACCCGAGTCTCTAATTTAACTGATATTAAATTCGACGCACAATAGATGAATATACTTAATAAAGTTTTCAAGTACAATTTACCAGATTTAAATAAGAATCACGTAACTAAAGAATTGATTATAACCGAAGCAGCCATAAAAAGTGTAACAGATTCACAGGCACAAAACGAGTTGAGAGTTACAATCAACAGAAAAATAGACAGACATATACGAACACATGGCAACAACTTTAAACCATTATCTGACAGTTTAAAAAAGAAATACGCAAGTGAAATGAACACCATTAAACAAATTAAACATAAACTAAACAAACATAAGGCCTTAGCCACTAAATCAGACAAGGGCAACACTATGGTTATTTTACCGATAGACATGCATCAACAAAAAGTATATGAATTTATCCATAGCAACAACATAAGAGCCATAGATTCCGATCCCACAACGAAGTATATAAAATATATCAACCAAACGATTAATAAATGCACACACCTTTTCGATGAAACTACACGCCGCCAGTTGAAACCCATAACCGCACATGCACCCATGTTCAACGGTTTACCTAAGATCCATAAACCAGGTATACCGATAAGACTTCTCGTTAATTACACAATAGCCCCGGGTTATAAATTATCCAAGAAATTGGTCCAATTAATAAAAAATAACATAACCATAGACAACAATCATTCTATAAAAAATAGCATTGAATTAATAAAACTAACTAAAGACCTTAACATTAATAGTCAGCATAAGTTAATCTCCTTTGACATAGTAAACCTCTATACAAGCGTCCCAGTACAGACAACCTTGGACATTCTAAAAGATAATTTAATAAGAACAGGAAAGTTAAATCTACAAGAAGTAACAGAATTGTTACTTTTACTAGACGTAATATTGAAACAAAATTATTTCACATTCAATAACACAATTTTTATTCAAGAGGAGGGTCTTGCAATGGGTTCACCCTTATCCGGTTTGTTGGCTGACATTTTCCTGAATAACTTCAAAAATACACATTTGCTATCACCACGTAATAAATGGCAACGTAATATTACATTTTATAAAAGATATGTAGATGACACATTTGTTATCTTCGACGGGACAACGAGACAGGCAAACATGCTGTTACATTACATGAATAACATCGCCAAAAACATACAGTTCACACTCGAAATAGAGTCAAACAACGCAATAAATTTTTTGGATTTAACTTTTATGAAACACAATAATAAATTTCAATACAGGTTATACAGAAAACCCACCACAACTGATGGTGTCATACATGCCGATTCGTTCCACCCGCACTCACAAAAAATGGCCGCGTTCAACAGTCTGATACACAGACTATACAGTGTACCTTTAGATCCAACAAACCACAAGGAAGAAATAGATATAATTAAACACATTGCAATTGCAAACGGTAACCGCAGCTCATTAGTTGAACACTTGATGCTTAGACACAAACGCAGAATTGACAACCCTCACCGTGTCACGATGGACGTAATATATAGGGCGGTTGATTATACTAATAACTTCTCAATGCTCATTAGAAATACATTTAAAAAACATAACATCCATATCACATTTAGAACAAATAACAATATCCAAAAAATGTTAAATAATGCCACACGAACATCAATTGAAAAAAGAACGGGCGTATACAAGATGATATGTGATGACTGCGACATGCATTACATTGGTCAGACTGGCAGAGGTTTTTTCGAAAGATATAAAGAACACTTACCCACGAGCATTTCAAATACAAATACATCAAATTACGCTAAACATCTCGTTTCATTAAATCATAATTACACAAATTTTGAGGCAAATTGCAAACCCCTACACATTTGCAAAAAGGGAAGATATATGGATGCAGTAGAAGAGTTTGAAATTTACCGGGCCTTCAGAAATAATCCTAATAATATACTAAACGAACAGTTGGCATTTAAATCACATACAATATATGATAAGATTATAGATAACATAACCATAGAGTACACGCCCCAACACAACAATAGATAACATGATAACATAAATAAACTGTGCAGTACGTCGTCAACCGGTGTCGAGTGCGCACTCACATCCGCGTACGTCGCTGTGTTTGTACGACATATACATAGATGTATTTTAGTGTCTTTTTAATGTTTTAATGTTTTAACGAAGTCAACTGACGAATTTTTACTCTGATGATGGATTAAATCTAATCCGAAACGCGTTAGAAGACAGAAACCAAGCGGTCACAGTGACGGATTAAGGTAAAAAAATTTTAATTATAATAATTCTGACGCGGATACCAGTACAATGACTTTAAAATTGGAAGCTTATCAAGCAAAAATGGTATACAAATTCATAAACATTAAAAGTAAATTATCAAAGACCAACTGCACATTAAGTTCAATAAAAACTGTTTGAAATTGAACGTTATACCTAGATACTGCACAGTACGCATTAATAACACAACGAAAGCTGCCACAAAAATTAAACATATAGCAGAGATAACATGGATAAAAGAAGAGATCAAACAATTATATATTAAAAAGAATAGACTAAACTCACTATTATATAAAGCACATTTAACATTGTTAAAAGAGATACACTCAATACTTTTGCCCTACATATTACAGTTCATTAATCAGCAGGTTACGAAGTCCACTTTACCGATCGTACACAAACATGATAAGAAATTAAATATGTTAACTACAAGACAACATCACGACAAATTCACTGGATGTAAACATACATTTTATACCCGAGTCTCTAATTTAACTGATATTAAATTCGACGCACAATAGATGAATATACTTAATAAAGTTTTCAAGTACAATTTACCAGATTTAAATAAGAATCACGTAACTAAAGAATTGATTATAACCGAAGCAGCCATAAAAAGTGTAACAGATTCACAGGCACAAAACGAGTTGAGAGTTACAATCAACAGAAAAATAGACAGACATATACGAACACATGGCAACAACTTTAAACCATTATCTGACAGTTTAAAAAAGAAATACGCAAGTGAAATGAAAACCATTAAACAAATTAAACATAAACTAAACAAACATAAGGCCTTAGCCACTAAATCAGACAAGGGCAACACTATGGTTATTTTACCGATAGACATGCATCAACAAAAAGTATATGAATTTATCCATAGCAACAACATAAGAGCCATAGATTCCGATCCCACAACGAAGTATATAAAATATATCAACCAAACGATTAATAAATGCACACACCTTTTCGATGAAACTACACGCCGCCAGTTGAAACCCATAACCGCACATGCACCCATGTTCAACGGTTTACCTAAGATCCATAAACCAGGTATACCGATAAGACTTCTCGTTAATTACACAATAGCCCCGGGTTATAAATTATCCAAGAAATTGGTCCAATTAATAAAAAATAACATAACCATAGACAACAATCATTCTATAAAAAATAGCATTGAATTAATAAAACTAACTAAAGACCTTAACATTAATAGTCAGCATAAGTTAATCTCCTTTGACATAGTAAACCTCTATACAAGCGTCCCAGTACAGACAACCTTGGACATTCTAAAAGATAATTTAATAAGAACAGGAAAGTTAAATCTACAAGAAGTAACAGAATTGTTACTTTTACTAGACGTAATATTGAAACAAAATTATTTCACATTCAATAACACAATTTTTATTCAAGAGGAGGGTCTTGCAATGGGTTCACCCTTATCCGGTTTGTTGGCTGACATTTTCCTGAATAACTTCGAAAATACACATTTGCTATCACCACGTAATAAATGGCAACGTAATATTACATTTTATAAAAGATATGTAGATGACACATTTGTTATCTTCGACGGGACAACGAGACAGGCAAACATGCTGTTACATTACATGAATAACATCGCCAAAAACATACAGTTCACACTCGAAATAGAGTCAAACAACGCAATAAATTTTTTGGATTTAACTTTTATGAAACACAATAATAAATTTCAATACAGGTTATACAGAAAACCCACCACAACTGATGGTGTCATACATGCCGATTCGTTCCACCCGCACTCACAAAAAATGGCCGCGTTCAACAGTCTGATACACAGACTATACAGTGTACCTTTAGATCCAACAAACCACAAGGAAGAAATAGATATAATTAAACACATTGCAATTGCAAACGGTAACCGCAGCTCATTAGTTGAACACTTGATGCTTAGACACAAACGCAGAATTGACAACCCTCACCGTGTCACGATGGACGTAATATATAGGGCGGTTGATTATACTAATAACTTCTCAATGCTCATTAGAAATACATTTAAAAAACATAACATCCATATCACATTTAGAACAAATAACAATATCCAAAAAATGTTAAATAATGCCACACGAACATCAATTGAAAAAAGAACGGGCGTATACAAGATGATATGTGATGACTGCGACATGCATTACATTGGTCAGACTGGCAGAGGTTTTTTCGAAAGATATAAAGAACACTTACCCACGAGCATTTCAAATACAAATACATCAAATTACGCTAAACATCTCGTTTCATTAAATCATAATTACACAAATTTTGAGGCAAATTGCAAACCCCTACACATTTGCAAAAAGGGAAGATATATGGATGCAGTAGAAGAGTTTGAAATTTACCGGGCCTTCAGAAATAATCCTAATAATATACTAAACGAACAGTTGGCATTTAAATCACATACAATATATGATAAGATTATAGATAACATAACCATAGAGTACACGCCCCAACACAACAATAGATAACATGATAACATAAATAAACTGTGCAGTACGTCGTCAACCGGTGTCGAGTGCGCACTCACATCCGCGTACGTCGCTGTGTTTGTACGACATATACATAGATGTATTTTAGTGTCTTTTTAATGTTTTAATGTTTTAACGAAGTCAACTGACGAATTTTTACTCTGATGATGGATTAAATCTAATCCGAAACGCGTTAGAAGACAGAAACCAAGCGGTCACAGTGACGGATTAAGGTAAAAAAAATTTAATTTTAATAATTGTGACGCGGATACCAGTACAATGACTTTAAAATATTTTTTTGCATACATTCCTGAATTGTAAGGGACTGAAGGCCTGTTGATTTTGGTGAAGATCAGTTAAGGGAAAGGAGTAGTTGACCGGCAACATTTTATGTTGTAACAAGAGAAATTTTTTCATTACGAACGATAACTGCCGTAAATTCAAACAGAATCAAATAATATTGTGCATACCTTCCTCGATTGTAGATAGTTGAAGGTCTGTTGATTTTGTTGAAAATCGGTTAAGGGAAAGGGGTAGTTTAACAGCCACATTTTCTGTTGTAACAAGAGAAATTATTTCAAGAACGATAACTGCCGTAAATTCAAACAGAATCAAATAATTTTTTCATACATTCCTAAAGTTTCAAGTACTCAAGCTTTGTTGATTTTGGTGAAGATCAGTTAACAGAAAGGGGTAGTTTACCTGCAACATTTTATGTGATAACAACTTTTTCTATGACGAACGATAACTGCCGTAAATTCAAACATAATAAAATAAATTTTTGCATACCTCCCTAAATTATAGAGTTCTCAAGGTCTGTTGATTTTGGTGAAGATCGGTTAAGGGAAAGGGGTAGTTTACCAGCAACAATTTATGTTGTAACAAGAGAAATTTTTTCGGGATAAGAAGATCTTAATAATCCACTGTAGAAACGTAGATGAAATATCTATAAATGAAGAGGCTAGTTGAACGGGGTAGGGGTAATATTATATAAATGAAAATTATAGTTGGAGGGGTAGGGGATAATTTTTATATGTGTACTACGTTATCGGCAACAAAGTAGTAGTTTGTTGTTAAAATTCCTTCCTGGGCTGTTTGGCCGTAGTCCAATGTTTTCTCCAAAACCAGACGTTTCGGCAGTGCCGTCGACTGCCATCATCAGTGAAAATCGAGTGCGATAACGTGTGGTGGTATATGTTAGTGACCACAGTACTGTGGTTAAGGCTGAAGCAATAAGTGGAAAGAAGTAGTTTCTATGGAAACATTCCATTTCGTAAATGATTTTAAATAGAAATCTTAGAACATGGAAGTCATGTATGGTTCTCCATACCGATATTTAAATTAATTCAGTTCGTCACATTAATACGATAACTCATAACTAACACTTTATTACAAAAATATTAAATTTTTGGACATTTTAAGGTCACTGGTTTTGGATTAATGTTTCTGTTATTATGGTAAAGCGACGATATGATAGATGTGACGACATGACGTCCCCCTCACAGGAGATACTCATTTTTTTTCATAGCGTTTTGATGGCGAGAATTATTAAAACGGCTACAAAAAATATTAATACATTCTTGTAAGTGATATAACTTTTTGTTCTGCCATCTATTACTGCAAGTACAGCATCATAAAGGATAGTCATATTCCAAAAGTTAAAACACGATATCATCGATTCAGTTACCATATTTTTTTCTTATAAGTATTCGTCAGCATACCAAAATTTCAGTAACCTTTATATGCACAATGACGTTTTCTTGTAAAAAGGTGTAAGTAACCTTAAATATGATTTTAATAATTAGGTTAAATTTTCATACATTCCTAAAAAGATTAAGTGCACAGCTTCGACAGTGGGAGTTAAGAGCTGAAGCGAACAGACGGGAACGAAAGTGTAATATTAGGACTTAGATTTCTCAGAAGCCAATATTATGGGGTAAGAACATAAACTAACTGAGTGAAAGGGAAAACTGAAAATGCTGGGAGAGCATTATAAACATTGAGGTTTTGTACGGGTTAAATATTATTCCTGTAAACCAAGGAAAAATCTTTTGAAGTTAATTGTGCTATCGGTTAGCAAAATAAGGCGACTAGGGATAATGGTTGGGAAAGGTATAATAAATGAATGAATATTTAAAGCTGTAGAAAATATAAACAGTGCAAAGTTTTATACCAGGTTGGATGACAAATATTGTTGGTAAATTTTTAATGGACCGAATACATTTTATGGGACTGAGGGTGTTATGAAATACTCTCTGGGGAGCGTGTACGAGCACTATGAAACGTTTTGTTGTTTTCCCATCCCTCCTCACGGGACTGAGGGTGTTATGAAATACTCTCTGGGGAGCGTGTACGAGCACTATGAAACGTTTTGTTGTTTTCCCATCCCTCCTCACGGGACTGAGGGTGTTATGAAATACTCTCTGGGGAGCGTGTACGAGCACTATGAAACGTTTTGTTGTTTTCCCATCCCTCCTCACGGGACTGAGGGTGTTATGAAATACTCTCTGGGGAGCGTGTACGAGCACTATGAAACGTTTTGTTGTTTTCCCATCCCTCCTCACGGGACTGAGGGTGTTATGAAATACTCTCTGGGGAGCGTGTACGAGCACTATGAAACGTTTTGTTGTTTTCCCATCCCTCCTCACTTTCAATTCTACATCACTTTTACTCTCCCTGCATGCAATTGCAATTATTCGTTGTAAGCTTAATGTATCAAGTTTCTTTTGTAACAACGTTTATAAACATTTTGTGAACTCTGCCTATTTATGAAATTTAGTTAACAAAGTTCATATTTAACAGAGTTTTAAATAAAACTTTTAATTAACACAATTCTAACAAATACATTGTTAGCAAAATCAATTTATGAGTAAGAAAAAATATCTATTGTTTCTGGGAAGCGTAGTCAGTTTACGTTTCACGATATTCAACGGGGATTTTCTGGATGAATCACAATAAAGTCCTGGATAAAAGTGAATTGACAGCTTACTCAGAAACATCAGGCTGTACATTCAGGTGTCATCATGTGGACAATACATCATCGCCCTTTACTGTGCTTGCCTAATGTGGAAATTTAGACAACACATTATTCATAAATTAACGTTATTTATAAATCTTCATTTGTCAAAACGTAGGCTATATAAGGGAAAGATTATGACAAAACAAAATTATCAACCACTTGCTGCCTTCCGAAAGAGAAGAAATTAGCATGGCGATATATATCAGATTGATGTAAAAAATAATACACAAGTCTAGAAAAACACTGAAATAGAGGAAACATTTATAGAGGCATAAACACGAAAAATATTTCAAACCTTTAAAACTTACAAACAGTGAAACTTGTCGCTGATATACGCCGAGAGATCTACGTACAATTTTACTCTAACGAGTTATTTTAACGAAAGGTAGAAACAAAAAGGTATTACACGTAGTAAAGATGGTATTAAAATTTGTCGACATTTCAACACATATGGTTTAAAAATATTGTCTGCTCATTAGCCAAAACTCACAAAACCTTTCGTCATTATTAAATACTTAATTACTTCTTATTATATTAAAATTTGTAACTATTGCAATAACGTAATAATTTGCAAGCTTACAAATACCCGTCTGACAGACGAGGGACCGTGGAGAGCTGTTGTGATAATTATTTTTATGCCAATTTGGAGTACGCTGTTTACAAGTTGATAGAGGTGCCAAATATTTGTGTATAAGCCTTAGGTTGATTATACTTTAAGCAAGAATATCCACATTGTCTGAAGATTTGATAAACGTTATTTGTATCATAGTGAATTTAATATCCGCATATTGAACTGAGATTCTAGACTGGATAATACGTTTGCTGCATATCTTTTGTTATATTATCGGAACGTACATGACAGTGCTTTCTGAGCGAATGGTAAGGTTTTGTGTTCATATCTGTGCTTATATATGACGAGCATAAGCAATGCTAAATTATGAGGAATGGCTGCTGTTTACTTTTTGTATACTAATAATTTGCAAAGGAAATAGTGGCTTTAGTTTCTTGTAATGTGTTATTATTTATTATAATATTTATAAACATTATGGAATGCAAACACAAATTTCTATTTACAACAGAATCAAAATGTTTGAAGCGCTAAGAAACCTTTATTAAGATACACCTCATTTGGACATGGATGTTTAAAAGGAGCTTGAAATGGGAAGAGTGTATCACAAAATGTGGTTCTCGAAAGAATACTCGCAAGATGATTAAAATATATATTAAGATGGGAATAGCATTCTGCGGTCATATGATTGTTTACTGAAGAAGAAAACAATGAACATAATACTCTGTAAGTATTTACTTTAGAGACGTTATATTAAAATATTATACTAGTTATAATACACGTATATTCAACAGTATATGTAGTTAAACAGTACACGTATACTAATGCAATAATAATGACGGTTACAATACATACATGTATTCTGGTTGCAGTATTATTTACTATAAATATATACATATTTAGTCATGTGACAGTCATGTGTACAAATTACAGTACACGTATACTAGTTACAACACACGCACGCACGCACACATATGTATACTAGTTGCAATATATTGTAGGTCTACTATTAACTGGTAGTTTAAACTATTTATAGTAGGCTACATACACAGCAATTATAATACGTCTATAGTGGTTACAATATAACAAACTAGTTACAGTACGTCTACTGTACGTAGCTAAAATTTAATATACATGTGACAGTACGTATAATATACTAGTTAAAATGTAACCTAATAACCGCAAGTTCTGACTTATAACACAAATTTAGAGTACGCATGAAAGGCCAAATTGATAACAAAAATTGTTTAAACTTTTGCAAAAAACCTTAATAGTATGTGATCAAATATATATTGAGTACAGTATCGTAAGAAAAATTATGCAATACACTGATTATGAAGCAATCATTTGAGCAGGAGCGTCAACTAATCGAGTTGAGCTGGAGCGTTCACAGTGTAGGTCTTACCTAATACAGTATTTTATTCCACAGTAAATTGTGTTCTGTTGGCAGAGTTTTATATACGACCCTGAATTCTGTTCACGCCATGACAACTATAAATACCGTTTTCCTCTCCGGTTACAGCTTATAGGCCTTCATGACGTAAGCACGCATCTATACATTTCCATTCAGTTGGCGTGTTTGTGTCTCTCGTTGTATTCATTGGTGTAATAATTCGGGATTGATTTCTGGGGTTAACAGAATATTTATCATGTTCAATCCATTGCTTTGTAAAACTGTATATTAAAATTCACAAAATAAATTATCAGATCAATGTAAATTACTGAACTCTGAGTATGTTTATTGACGATGAAAGTAACTATTACTTTCCCCATTTATGCCGTAGGACTCCTGTCTTTTGACCATTGTTCATTACTTTATATGCTAAGATGTGTACATATTAGCCCAGGCAAAAGAGATTAAATATGGCTCTTAAAGGATCTGCACATTTAATCAACATTTTTAATGGAAAATTGTAGGAGAGTACTTACGATAATCCTTTAAGTCTACTAATTTGGATTGGGTAGATTATACATAAAGGAAAGAAATGAGGGTTGAAGGAAAGACATTACGATTATCACTAAAAAACTTTTTAAACATAAATTTTATCATAAAACGCAATAAACGTTTTTCTTCCATATTCCGTAAGGAAATGGAAGTATGGTGATCGCGAAAAAATCGTGTTCGAGATCAGGGCTGATTCTGATTGTACTACCCTCGAAACATGAAAAAAAGTCATTTTCCTAAAAGTATGTGTATGTGTGTGCGCTCGTGTTGTGTGTGTGTCTGTGTATGTGTGCCTATCTGTAGAAAGCCTAAAATCGTTGTAAACAAGCATAAACGTGTAACATGTTCTTTAATAAACAAAGCTTTTATTCAATTGTGTGAATCTAATTTCACCTTCCTTATTGAACATATTTTTGGTGACCCCGACGTGATCTGGACTAAACGTATTATTAAACGGACAGTTTTCACGTGATACGATACGAAACCGGTACATTAAAATCTTAGTGAACTACGAGAAAGTGTTGCGGAACATATTTCTGGAAATAGTGTTATCAGTGAAAGGCCAAATGAAAGTTAAATTCCCAAATACCAGTGAAAGTGAAAGTGTAGAGGAGTTACAATTATTTAAGTGTTCAATGTAAACGGAAAAGGGTAACAATTGTAAAGATACATATTAATACACACACATTAACGTAAAAATATAAATTATGAACAGAATCAATCCTTTGTGTAAAGTTGTGCAACCACAAAGTCACACACAATTGAAGCACGCAGTTGTGTGCCGCAACAACGTTAGTCATTGTTGATAACAGCACGAACAAGTCGTTCATTTCTTAGAACAATTTCGGAAACATTAGTAAATTCCTCAATAACACTCTTGTACTGTACTCAACAATAGTGTAATCTGTTGATGAATTTGTATTTGGTTATTATTACTGTAGTCGTTAAGTGTTTTCAATTTGTAATCTCAATACTCGTTTATTAGATACAATGGGTTCAGATAATGAAAGTCACAATACAAAACACGATTACAAAGCTTTAATTCATAAACGTGCCCAAATAAAGGGCAGAGTCACTAGAGTTAAGAATTTTCTCGACTCATTTGATGCAGACGTCCACTCATTTTCAAACTTAAAATCTAGACTACAGAAATTAGACGAATGCTGGTCAGAATTTAACTCTGTCCAGACGGATATTGAAGGTTATGATGAAGATGCTGTCACTTCAGACGAAGAATATTCTACATTTGAAGACAGTTATTTTGAAGTCCGTGCGAAAATTGAAGATCTATTATCTACTCAAGCCAATAAACAAACTGTCTTTGAACCAAGATAGTCTTCACAACAATCAAACATATCCGATAACATAAAACTTCCAGATATTCCCCTCCCCACATTTTCTGGTAAATACGAAGAGTGAATAGATTTCTGTGATATTTTTGAGGCTTTAATAAATAATTCATCTAAACTAACAAATATTCAAAAATTCTATTATTTACGTTCGTGCTTAACTGATAAAGCATAGCATATAAAGGCAATTAAAATAGCAGCTAACAATTACGATTCGGCTTGGACACTACTTAAGCAGCATTACAAAAATAATAGACTCATAATCAAAGCACGTGTACAAGGAATTTTAAATTATAAACTTATGGAAAAGTCTTCCGCAGTAGGATTAAGAAACCTACTGTACACAATGACACAATTACTAATCACCTAACGGCACTAAAAAATCTCGGAGAACCAACCGAACAGTGGAGCACACTGTTAGTGTTCTTAGTTACGAGAAAACTCAATCCAGAAACACGAGATCGACGGGAGACGTATCAGGCAAAACAATCTACGAAGATGAAGTAGGCGAATCCGCCAGCAGACATTCAAACTCGTCACACTATCCCCGTCGTTATTCATTACCAATGTTAATGATACTTATTCATGAACAATCTTTGATTGAGGAAATCAGAGAAGAAAATCTTACCCAAAACACTAAAAAATCACCCTTCCGAGATAACCAAAGGAGTTATAAATTTCTCCAGCCGGTACACAAAACTGTATGTCATGCAGCAGATACACCCAATCGGCGATGTGCCATATGTAATGAAGATCATGCTACACTCTTGTGCAAACAGCTTTCAAGTCTTAGTTCCTCACAGCGTTATACAAAAGTTAAAAACTAAATTTGTGCTTAAACTGTTTAAGATCCGGCCATAAAACCATACAGTGTAAAAGTCCATATTCTTGCAAACACTGTAATAAACGTCATCATTCTTCGATCCATATCGATAATTCAAACTCGGTGTCAAAAGAGGAATCAAAGCAGCCGGCTGCTGAAAAGGTCACTATTTCGGCCTGTTCGAACCGTAATGAAGAAATGATTCTTGCTACAGCTATCATTTTAATAACAGACTCTCAAGGAGTAGCTTATCCTTGTTGTGCCCTCTTGGAAGCGGAAGTCAATCATTTGCATCGTCCTTAGGTCTCAAGCATAATAAAGCACACACTTCAGTGTCTGGAATTGGCAGTTCCGGAGTATCAGCTAAATTTTCTGTACACACAAAAATTAAATCGAAGTTCAACAATTATGAAGAATACTTAGACTTTCTAGTTTTAAGTAAGATCACATGACTTACCAACTTCTTCTATAAACGGGAGCTTAGACGTTCCAAATGACATCGAATTAGCAGACGACACATTCGGTCAATCCAGGAGTATTGACGTACTACTTGGTGCCAGTATCTTTTACAACATATTGAAGGAAGGGACGTGTTAAGATAGGTGATAATTTACCCGTTCTACAAATTACAGTATTTGGACGGATTGTCAGCGGGAAGATCTCATTGAATCACTCGATAAACAGAACTCATTCAGTACTTACTACATTGCCCAGTACAACTACAGAAGACGACTTAGAAAATAGTGAAGCATCCTTTTGGGAAATAGAAGTTATCACCGGCAAACATATGAAATCGTATGAAGAACAAGCTTGTGAAGACCACTTTACATCTAATGTCAAGCGTCAAGCAGATGGGAGATACATCATTAAGCTACCTTTATCCAGTGACCCTGGAATCGCCTTGGGTAAATCTAACGACCACGCTATCAAACGATTTATGTCACTTGAAAACAAGTTGTCTCAAGACATAAAACTAAAACAAGACTATGTTGATTTTTTAAATGAGTATCTTGAAAATGATGAAATGGAACTAGTATCAGAAACGTGTAAACCACAAAATGCATATTACTTACCTCATCATCCAATTATATTAGGAAACCAGCACTACGACACGCTTACGTGTAGTTTTTGATGCGTCAGCAAAGACATCTAACAACACTTCTCTTAATGACATTCTGATGATTGGTCCTACAATACAACGCGACCTTGTATCCATATTGCTATTCTTTCGCATTCACGCTTATGTATTTACTGCAGATATTAAACAGAAGTACCGTAAGGTGTTGCTAGATGAAAGCCGACGGGATTTTCAAAGAATTGTTTGGCGTCATGATCCAAAGGATCCAATTAAAACGTATAAACTTAATACGTAGTTACATACGGGACCGCTTCAGCCCCATTTCTTGCCATTAGGACTTTGTTCCATCTTGCACAAGAAGAGAAGGAGAAATTTCCTATCGCCGCAGAAGTTATTCAGCGAGACTTCTACGTAGATGATGTTCTCACGGGAGGAGACTCAATTGAAGAAGTGATTCAACTTCAATCAGAACAAATAAACGCATTAGAAAACGGAGGTTTCGAATTACACAAATGGTGTGCAAATTATCCAGCAATCTTACAAAATATTCCAAGTGATCAGATTGAAACAGGCTTCACGGTAGAAGAATCAGGCAACAAGGCAATTAAAACACTTGGGATTTATTGGCAGCCATTATCCGACACCTTTCAGTTTAAAGTCAATTTACCCCAGCCTCCCAATATCATCACAAGACGAGTTATACTTTCTGATATTTCTCGAATATTTGATCCAATCGGACTCTTATCTCCAGTGATAATTACTGCAAAATTGTTTATGCAAGAAATGTGGCTTATAAAAGATATTGGATGGGATCAACCAGTTCCCGAAGCTTTACTGATCAAATGGAATCAATACCGACTGTCATTACGAGCCTTGAACCAGTTAAGTATGCACGACGTGTGTTAAGTGGAGACAACAAACAAACAAATGAACTACATGGATTCTCTAATGCATCGGAACGCGCTTATGGAGCATGCTTGTATATACGAAACATTCAAGAAGATGGAACTGCCATTGTACGGTAAATCTATTGTGCTCGAAATCACGGGTAGCCCCATTGAAACTAGTTTCTTTACCAAAACTAGAATTATGTGGAGTGCTTTTATTAGCTCAACTGTTTCAAGTGCTACGTCCTTTCAGAAATACTGCATATTAGACACACCATTCTTTGGACCGATTCTAAAATAGTTCTTCGTTGTTAAATTCACCTCCAAATACCTGGCAGACTTTCACAGGAAACAGGGTATCACAAATTCATGAACTCACTAAACATTGCATATGGATGCATGTTCGATCACAGGATAATCCTGCAGACTGAATTTCAAGGTCAGTTTTAGCAGACCTCCTCATAACTCGAAGCCTGTGGTGGCATCGCCCTACCTGGTTATCAGAAGATCATAATAATTGGCCCAAAACTATTCAAACTATTTCAATAAACCCTGAAATTGAAGAACGAAGAACGAAAGTTATAATTCACATAGCAGCACTACCCTCTTCCGACATAATTGACAAATTTTCCTCTTGGACTAAGTTATTACGAATCACTTCGCTCTGCCAACGCTTCGTTAAGAATTGTAAACAACCACATAAAAAGAACACTGGATATATTACTTCTGGCGATACACATAAAGCTGAAATAACATGGATTAAAGAAGTTCAACAGGCTTTTAGTGAAGATATAGACAAACTTCAGAAGAATAAGGAAGCAAGTAATAAAATCAATTCGCTAGCTCCTTTTGTGGATGACGAAGGTATCCTCCGCGTTGGAGGCAGACTAATGAATGCGTCAGTGAATCCAGAGTATAAACATCCAATTTTGCTCCCTCCAGATCATAATATTACACGAATGATATTTGTTGAGACTCATATTACTACTCTACATTCTGGTCCTCAAGCTCTTCTTGCGACTATTCGAACTAAGTATTGGCCCATCAAGGGTAAAATTATAGCGCGATCAGTTGTAAAAAATTGCGTAACATGCAGTAAAAATATGCCAAGGCCTGCTAAGTATCTCATGGGAAACCTACCACCATGCAGAGTCCAACCATCTCGTCCGTTTGAAAACTGTGGGATTGATTATTGTGGACCGCTCCTCTATCGCAGAGTATCACAACGCCGATCACAGCCAATGAAGGCATATGTAGCACTCTTCGTTTGCATGGCTACCAAGGCTATACACATAGAACTAGTTCCGGATATGACAACAAAGAAATTTCTAGAAGCACTTCAAAGAATGATAGCTCGCAGAGGAGCAATTAAACATATATACTGTGACAATGCTACTAACTTTGTTGGAGCAAAAAACGAACTTCATGAACTACAACTTTTGTTCGCTTCTGACACTCATCAGTATTAAGTATACAAACTGTGCACATCAGTAGGAATAACGTGGCATTTTATTCCACCCCGGTCACCTCATTTTGGGGGACTATGGGAAGCGGGGGTAAAACATCACCTTAAACGAGTATTGGGAACTTATATATTACCATATGATGAATTAGAAACACTCTTGGTTAAAATTAAAGCTTGTGTAAACTCTAGACCTATAACTGAGTTGTTAAATGATCCAAACGATTTGAATCCTTTGACACCTGCTCATTTTCTTGTTGGACAGTCTTTAGCTTCCTTTCCTGTACCTGATGTAAGTACATTAAACATTAATAGATTAGACCACTTGCAACGTATTCAACAACTCTACCAGATTTTTTGGCGATGATGGCGAGGACTCCCGACCTCACTGGGACCTAGGTCGCATTGTGAAACTTCACAACGGCAGTGATGGTATACCTCGTGTCGCTACAATTCGGACATCTAAGGGACTGGTGAAGCTGTGCGTACTTGCTGATCTTTGAAGTCTGCTACTTCAACGGGGGCGGTATGTTAAGCGTTCCAGAAGTGTGTGCTGGGGGAGTCCCGCTGATCGGGGTGTGTTGCTGCCGCTCGCTCTGTGTGCTGTGACGCGCGCCCGCGTTCCGAATTCGTACGCATCACGATCTCTTTGTAAAACACCATATATTGTTAATGTTTTTCGTTTCGTTAGTAACAAAATAAATAAACGTAAGTTTTTATATAGAAATTTTTAAAAGTGAAGATGGATTATAAACAGTTAAACGCATTTTCTTTAACAGTTAACAAATTCTTAAACATTGTAAACAAATTAAACATTTCGTTGTAAACAAGCATAAACGTGTAACATGTTCTTTAATAAACAAAGCTTTTATTCAATTGCGTGAATCTAATTTCACCTGCCTTATTAAACATTAATTCAGAGTAAACAATATACTAGTATAAATAAAACAAACTATTTTACATTATTTAAGACAGTACTATCAAATTATAATTTATACTTCCTTTTTTTATTCATGCTTCAGTGCATTGTTGAGTGCAACACAAGTTTTTTTTTATTAAAACTAATGAACTGCGTTGCTGTAGGGATTCTGCACGGTACGATTTCACCCACGAAATACTTGCCAACGAAATATGGAAGTTTAAAGATCAGCCAGTTTTAAAAGCAAGACGAATATCAGTCTGCAGACGAATTTGTAGAAATGAACCATTACCAGAAACAGGGAGATTTTGTCTGTAATATAGATAATGTTACTATCTATAATAAGTCTGATACTATTGTGATGACCTCATGGACTGTTGTCTTTAAAACAGTGGAATTAAATAATTTGGCACTATTGAATGCATTTTCACAATATTTAACATCAGTTTCAATTTTACAAAACTCATATACAAGTATTTACCATTTTACATTTGTCCAGTACTCACTACTCCACTAAATCATACAAGTGTCTGCACACAATAATTTAAAACTAACGATTTACACAAAATACTGCTGTCTGATAACACACACTGAATCGAAAGTCCAGTGACATGGCGTGCATATACAACAGCTGTTGCCGGTTGCTGTTTGAACTAAATCGTAGCAAAAAAATTAATTATTTTTAACTTATCTTATAGTTGCATTTGTAGTCTACTTGTACTGCAACTCGATTTGGGGATTCTTCTTTAGAAAGAGGTTTATAATAGAGTCATAAAATGTAGGCATTTCCTATAGATTTTGTAAAAGTGATTTTTCATTGTTTAAGTAATTACATATTACCTGAATAGTCCGTCTTGTGGTTCACTTGTTTTATATTAAAACAACGCGTTTCGGAACTAAAGTTCCATCCTCAGGTTATTTTCCTCGTTAGAGGTCGTCACAATATTAAAACACAAAACACAAAAAACAACAACATTTAAAACACGTATATAAAACAATCATTAGCGCGCGAGAATAACGGTGCGCACCGTGGAGAGCTATAACGACACTGCCGTCTCTAATCAACATGTTCACTGTCTTATCTGTGACGCAAGTCTCAGACGTCCTGAGATTTGTAAAGCCGTATCATATAGCGCGTTCGAGTTCGAGTTCGAGTATCATTTGAATTTAATACGTGTTTTAAATGTTGTTGTTTTTGTGTTTTGTGTTTTAATGTTGTGACGACCTCTAACTAGTAAAATAACCTGAGGATGGAACTTTAGTTCCGAAACGCGTTGTGTTTTAATATAAAACAAGTGAACCACAAGACGGACTATTCAGGTAATATTTAATTACTTAATCTATTTGTGGTTCGGATACGATTATGAAGTATTTCAAATTTTTCATTGTGATAAAGGGTAGTCCAGACAATCTGTTCTAGCAAGTATCTATTTGCCGCAGGGCTGAAAAATAACCGTTCTGCACAGTGGCGTATCTGCGGGGAGGGGGTATCGGGTCAAGTCAGCTTCATACAAAAGAAAAAAAACAGTTAAACTAATTAACATTACTATCTTTAAAGTAGCTAAAAAAACGTGTTATATCATCCTGAAATCAGTCCCATTAAAGTAAACGTTAATACTCATTGACTGAATTCATCATCATCCTCAAAGTTTAAACCAAGAATGGTTTGTTCCGGTCTCAAATAGGCATACATTACAGCTGGTCACTCCAGCGCTTCCTCGGATGTCCCACACCTGTCAGTCCCCTCGGCTTATAGTTCCATAGTTGTTTGGGGATGCGGCAGTCATCCATTCGGCAAAGATGTTCCCACCAATTCAGCCGATACTGGGTGATCCTGTCGAGTATACTGTATACTCATAATATTCAGTTCCTGCCATATATCTGTGTTTCTTCTATGATCATGGAGAGTATACCCTGCCACGTGCCTGAGAAATCTCATTTCAGCCGCTTGGATGGGACTGGCCTGGCCTTTTGTTAAAGTCCAATTCTCAGACCTATAAAGAAGTGTGGGAAGAGCCATCACCTTGTAGAATTTTAGGCGTTCCTTTACTTGCTGACTTAAGGGTTCGCCTAATGGTCCCGCACATAAGGTTGAACTTATCCAACTTATGCACCACGTCGTTGCTTGCATTATAAGACACACTGTAGCCCAGGTATTCAAAACTGCTAACTTGTTCCAGGACAATACCATCTATAACAATTTTTGCCTGTACGGGGTCAGTTCCACAAAAAGCCATCACCTTGGTTTTAATTGTGGATGTTTGCAATCCAGAGTCTTTGCAGATTCCATTTAACAAATATATACCCATCTGCAATCTGTTTTGAGAGTCTGACAGAATAGTCTGACCATCCGCAAACAACAAAGTGTCAATTGTAGAGTGACCAATCATAAAATGCTCCGGAAGACACATCTGCCAGTTTTGTATGACATCGTCAATATATAAATTAAAAAGGGAAGGTGATAATGGACACCCTCGTCGTACTCCACAATTGATCAGGCCAACTCTAGGAGATGTTCTCGGTCTCCCTGCTTCTATTAAGATTTTATTCTTCATATACAGACTCTGTATTGCTCTAATTAGATGTTGTGGGATCCCTTTCTTTGCCATTACTGCCCATAGTTTGCTCCGATTCACTCCGTCAAAAGCCTTCTTGAAGTTGATGAAAGCTATGTATGTGGGCAGCTGATACTCTCTACACTTTTCAATGAGCTGGGCTAATGTAAATATACAATCTAAACATGATCTGCCCTTCCTGAAACCATTCTGGGCCTCTGAAAGTATGGTCTCCGTTATCGCATTCAGCCGTGTTCGTAATATAGATGCATATAATTTATATGAAGTATTAAGAAGGCTGACTCCTGTGTAGTTCCTGCAGTCATTACGGTCACCTTTTTTGAATATGAGAATTACCTTTACAATCCGCCAATCGTCAGAAACATGACCAGTGGTCCAGCATAGATTAATGAACTGCAGCAAACGGTCATGCAGCAAGGCTGTGTGACGATTTAAATAAAAGAAATAATCAAGAAAATAAAAATTTTTAAAAATTAAGGTTGCGAGCTCTTAAGCCATTTAAATCTCACTGTATTAATATAAAATACCTGTATGTACTCAGTATGAGAGGAAGCAGTAATTAGTTAGTTAGAAGATACTCTAATAAAAAGATAAATTGTAAAGAGTTATTAATATCGTATTTAACCCTTTGCTTGTGAGCAGGCGCTGTCCTGTTGATTCCAGACTCGACATGTTTTCCGAGTCTTGTGTAAGTTAGAATAAGATAAAAAAACTAATGTTAATAATTAAAAAATCTGAAGACATAAATAGTCGCTAAAACAACTGATTTAAATTATGTATATTTGTTTAGGGATAGTTTGTGTAAATAAAAATGTTAACTTAAATATAGTTAGGAACTATATTCTCGCGCGGAAATTGCCCCACTAACTTTTGCCCAGTACCAGGCGAAGGGAGCAGAATTTCTCTCTCTTGCAATGGTGACTTCGTACAGTATAGACGTAGGAGCTGTGCTCTTAAAATATGTTAACTATATTTCGTTTCACCTTAAGATGGTGTACCAGATGTAGCTGTTTAAAGCATCTGGATGTGTTAACTAATATAGTCATGTAAATAGACAAGGAATTTCAAGTAAAAAAATCGAAACGTAAAAAAGGAGTGTAACACTAGATGACTTCGTGCTTCAACAAATAACAACAATTCCAAAGTCATACCTGGAGATGTGAACTATCAGAACCCACAAACTCTACTGCACGTGACAGAATATGCAGATCAGGACATCCGAGAATCTACAAGATCATCATAGATATCTACACAACATATTGTTCAACCTGCGAACTTTGGAGCGCTTTACTGAGGAAGACCTGACCGAGATGACGACGTAGCTGTTCCTGTTTCCCAAGACGGATACCCCAGGACGAGTCTTCAGCATACCAATGAAAAGGTGACTCGATAGCCTGTCTATCGAGGGTTACTAATATTTGTTACACAACACATCTTGAAAGAGACTTTTCAGAAACTATTAACTTTGTAAAGACTTATAAATTAAATCTAAGAATTTCATGTAACTATTCTAACTTCATACGTTGTAACAATTTATATGCTAATGTAGAGTAATATAATTCAAGCAATAATACCATTCTTCCAATGGTTGAATAAAAGAAAGTCTTGCAAGCTAATATCATGAAATGAGTATAATTGAAAGTCTTAACTACAGAAATACAGTAAGTTGACCCGGATCCGAGGTATAGCTATATAGAATCAAGTTTGATCCCAAAGTTTAAAGAAACCTTTCAAATAATTTAATAATTGAATTAGTAATGTCATGGGATCTGTCAGTAAATGTTTTTAAATGTTAAATAAAGAGAAGTCTTCTTGTTACACACATATGAGGAGTGCTTAAATCAATTGTATACCTTGCCATTGTTTCCTTACACAGTTAGTAAGTAATTTGTTATATTAATTATTTGTGATCAATTCTGTTACAACGTAGGCAGCCCATCTAATTAACGGAGTTTAATTACGAGGGGTTCCCTGGATTTGTAACGCGGCGAAAAGACGTTACAAAAGTGCGCCACTCTGCTAATTTTTATAAAAGTTGTTTTAAGCATCGCGACGCAAACAAAATTGCGTCACTCAAAAAAAAAGGAAACAAAGGAAAGAGTTTTAATTGTGTATAGAGTGTCACAAACAAAATTGCATTCACTATGCGTGGATAAATTGTATGATCAATAACTAAATATATAATATTGATATATGCACTCAGAAAGTTACTTTACTAAATGTAATGTTCAAAATATATTTAATAGTGTATTAAGTTACGTAGATGGTAGTATGTATAAGTAAAATATCCTTAGCGTCATACAATGCATGTAGCTTTTGCATTCTATAGGCCAGTAGAAACCTGCATAATTCGATATAATTACTTGCATACATGAATTGTGACCAAACATAACAATTTTGGTCAACCGAACAATCTGTAACAGGTTTGTTTACGACAATCTATGACCTGTTGTTTCCTGAATCATTCTGCACAGTGTATGTCCAACTATCTAGCTTACATACACTAGTATGTGTTATAAAAAAAAAAATTTGATTAAAAATAACTTTGTTAATAATAATAAAGTAATTAAGTAGAAGTTCGTGATTTAAAACTTGTGAACAAAATAAGTAATTATTTAATTGAGAAAAGTTTATGAATGAACGGAGCCAAAGTGTTGTCTAAGCGGAATAATAATAATAGAATCTAGCGTCTGCGCTCCCCTTCTCTTGTTTAAACCGGTATACAGTAGTTGTGTTATTCAGTCGCATTGTGGAGAACAATAAGAGTAAAACCCCCTTTCTCACTGACACGCTCAACCCTCCTTTGTTAACTAAATATGTAGGCCACCCTCTAACCTACATTCCAGTAAACAGCTGATCGGCTATTTAACCTTGAAAAATATGTGTGTGTGATTTCTGTCTCTCCCTTAGAAGAGAAATTGTTCTTTTCTAATTTGTGTAAATTGATTACTTATGAATTTATTGTATGTATATGTAATATATGTGTAATATACTAGTATTAATTTTAAGTACGTGCTAATGTGTTAGAACAAAATGGCCCAATTTAACCCGGATTTGTTATTAAAAGACGAGCTGTCTTACGAAGCCCTTTTGCGTGGACTACCCCATGCTGATGTAACAGTCGCGGAATTACGAAGTTCAATTCGCGAATGTGGATTTGATGCGCCCGTGCAATTAAACAATCTAAGCCAACTCGATTATGAAAGCGAGAAAGAAATTTGTAATGCCAAGTATAGTGAACTATACTTATTGTCTCAAACACTCCAAGACGAGAAATCTCCGGCAAAAATTTTGCGGACTACCCAGAGAATAGAGCATTTAACCAGGCGAATAAAAAATTTGTCGATCTGGCCGAATCTCACAGAAATACCCGTTGATATACAAAAGCTAGCAGACGAAGCTCTACGCCGCTTACCTTCAATTATCAACGATTTAAGACGAAAATCCGGCTCATTCAGGATGGACGAAATAGAGAAATCATTAATGAAATTACACATCTCCCCAGTACAATCCCCCACCACTGGTTTACCTCCGCCTAACTCGGATCGGAACTCACCTATCGTATCGCAAGTGCAAGCGAACCCAGAACAAAAAAACTGATACAGATGTAAATGTCCCTCCTCCCGAGCATTTTCAGTTTCGTCCCGGAAATACTGAATTCACCAACACCCCCAATGAATCTAATCGCCCTCATCGAGGAATTACCCCTATGAACTATAACGCAGATCTATACGGAAAAATGACTCACCCTGTGGAGAAGATTTTAACCGAAATCCCCTATACAGATGGTTTAAATGTTTCCAAGTTACTAACATTTATTAGTTATCTTCTTCAGATAAAGGATCTACAGCAGCTGAATGACTGGCAAATTTTACAAGTTCTGTTACCAAAGTGTAAACCCCCGTTAAAAAATCGTGTGCTAGAAGCCCTAACCTCTACTTTCCCAGTAGAAGAGCTACATAGCTCTTTAATAAAATACTTTATTCCCACCGGCATCTATGAGGAAATAAAAAGGAAGACAGTACTCCGAGTACAAGGACATCAGGAGAGATTAGCTCACTACATCTCCGATATTAGGGAGTCCTCTCGACTACTACGTGTAAGCTGGAATGAAACACAACTGGTGGACACCATTTTAGTAGGCGTGTCACCTGAAGAAAGATCTCGACTATCATTGATGAATAGACCCAATACAATTGCTGATCTAGAACAGTGCAGTATCCATTCTTCAAATGTATGGTACTCAGATCAAAATAGAGAAGCAATGAAAACCTCTGGAACTAATAGACATCAACTGCGAGCACTAATTCCTGATGTAACGACCTCGTATGAAAGACAAGTTTCTAGTAGACCTCACCATGTGCGCAAAGCGGGTAAGTTAACTGTAAACCCAGATAAAGCGGAAACCAAGTACCCACCTCGCAGAAAACCCACCTGTTATAATTGTGGCAAATATGGGCACATAAGAAGAGAGTGCAAAAGTAAGCCATTGGAACGGAATAACCCCAATTCAAAAAACATGTAAGGCAGGGAGACCCGAACACCTGTGTCTTCCGCAGCTACTCAAAATTGGGTAAACTAAAAGAAACCAATAATAATAATAAGAATGAATTATTCTGTAACCAAGTGAAAAACAAAAATGGTGCGAAAGAAATCGACCCCTATGTGCGAGAATTTCGTGAAAAGTGTAATGCGATTAATAGATGTAAATGGAAAAAAAATCTACTACCATTAATACAAGTCGACTTAGGCGTTACATTCCCCATCGCCTTAATTGATTCGGGATCTAGTAGAAGCTTAATCAGCCAAGAATTAGCGGACATGTTAGCTAAACATCATCTAGTAAAACGGAACCAACCTGTGAATATAAAGTGTGCTACCGCTGATAAACGTAAAATAAATATAAACCTGAGCATTACCGTTAAGGTTAAAATAAAAAACCTAAGTTGGATGTTTACAATGTTAGTATGTAAAGAATTAGGACCTGATTTAATATTAGGTGCAGATTTTATTAGTAAGACAGGAATGATTCTTGACATCTACGAGCGAGAATTTTATTTCAGATTTGACCGTGCAAGAAAACATAAATTTGATAGTAATGAAGATAAACGTTGTTCATCTACTGCACATGTAATACACCAAGTAATAATAAATTTATAATAATGATTAAAGTGTGCTAAATAAATATGGTGATTAAATAGACGATAGTTCTAGGTGCGTTTCTTAAATCCTCAAAGTAGTTTAATAAATGATAAATAATAAAGTGAATAATAATAATTGATTTAAATACTAGAGCTAAATAAATCCTAAGTTATACTAAAATTGTGTGAAGTGTAGAAGTAAGTAGGAAAAAAGAAAATAATAATAAAAGTACAGTTACACATTGTAAACACTTCGCAGTGGTGGCCAGTTAGAGAAAATAAAAGCGTGTTCAGTATTGTAGGAATTGTACTAAGCAGCCCCGAACCCACCCTCTCTATTGTGATAAACCGGTGCTAGCCTGAACAATTGAAAAACCACCCCTAGTGAGTATGACAATGCATTGTGTAAAGTGTCTCCCCTCCCGCATAGTTTGTTTAAGTATTGTAAAGAGAGATAAAAGAGAATCATATTCGTGAGATTCCGCTTCTCTCAAACCAGTGATCTAAAGTGGAGTATGGGATCCTCTTTAGATTACATTAGAAATAGGTTTATGATATATAATCAAGTAGTGATTATACATGTAACGTAACAGGTCACAACGGCGCCGACTGAAAGGGTAATGATAGGGCAGAAATGTGCCAAAGATCATTAATAAATGCTGAAAGCTAACTTCCGTAGTTAGAGTAAGCTGGTGTCAGTCGGGCCGGGATGTTGTGAGTTACGGATAAGTAGGGATCATTCCAATCTAAGGTTTGGAAATTAGTATTAAGATTAAAATGTAAGTTAGTACTTAAGAAGTGAGAAAAAGGGAATTTCACGAAGGCGATCATTTAAATGAAAAATGTCATTTAAAAAGAAAAAAAAACTGTGCACTAATAATAAATAACTTCACACACTGACACTAATCGTACTCCCAGTCCCCAATTGTGAGTTAGACTCAAAAAGCTTAACCGTAGCGTGCAATTTAAGCGGTGGAGTATGTGACGATTTAAATAAAAGAAATAATCAAGAAAATAAAAATTTTTAAAAATTAAGGTTGCGAGCTCTTAAGCCATTTAAATCTCACTGTATTAATATAAAATACCTGTATGTACTCAGTATGAGAGGAAGCAGTAATTAGTTAGTTAGAAGATACTCTAATAAAAAGATAAATTGTAAAGAGTTATTAATATCGTATTTAACCCTTTGCTTGTGAGCAGGCGCTGTCCTGTTGATTCCAGACTCGACATGTTTTCCGAGTCTTGTGTAAGTTAGAATAAGATAAAAAAACTAATGTTAATAATTAAAAAATCTGAAGACATAAATAGTCGCTAAAACAACTGATTTAAATTATGTATATTTGTTTAGGGATAGTTTGTGTAAATAAAAATGTTAACTTAAATATAGTTAGGAACTATATTCTCGCGCGGAAATTGCCCCACTAACTTTTGCCCAGTACCAGGCGAAGGGAGCAGAATTTCTCTCTCTTGCAATGGTGACTTCGTACAGTATAGACGTAGGAGCTGTGCTCTTAAAATATGTTAACTATATTTCGTTTCACCTTAAGATGGTGTACCAGATGTAGCTGTTTAAAGCATCTGGATGTGTTAACTAATATAGTCATGTAAATAGACAAGGAATTTCAAGTAAAAAAATCGAAACGTAAAAAAGGAGTGTAACACTAGATGACTTCGTGCTTCAACAAATAACAACAATTCCAAAGTCATACCTGGAGATGTGAACTATCAGAACCCACAAACTCTACTGCACGTGACAGAATATGCAGATCAGGACATCCGAGAATCTACAAGATCATCATAGATATCTACACAACATATTGTTCAACCTGCGAACTTTGGAGCGCTTTACTGAGGAAGACCTGACCGAGATGACGACGTAGCTGTTCCTGTTTCCCAAGACGGATACCCCAGGACGAGTCTTCAGCATACCAATGAAAAGGTGACTCGATAGCCTGTCTATCGAGGGTTACTAATATTTGTTACACAACACATCTTGAAAGAGACTTTTCAGAAACTATTAACTTTGTAAAGACTTATAAATTAAATCTAAGAATTTCATGTAACTATTCTAACTTCATACGTTGTAACAATTTATATGCTAATGTAGAGTAATATAATTCAAGCAATAATACCATTCTTCCAATGGTTGAATAAAAGAAAGTCTTGCAAGCTAATATCATGAAATGAGTATAATTGAAAGTCTTAACTACAGAAATACAGTAAGTTGACCCGGATCCGAGGTATAGCTATATAGAATCAAGTTTGATCCCAAAGTTTAAAGAAACCTTTCAAATAATTTAATAATTGAATTAGTAATGTCATGGGATCTGTCAGTAAATGTTTTTAAATGTTAAATAAAGAGAAGTCTTCTTGTTACACACATATGAGGAGTGCTTAAATCAATTGTATACCTTGCCATTGTTTCCTTACACAGTTAGTAAGTAATTTGTTATATTAATTATTTGTGATCAATTCTGTTACAACGTAGGCAGCCCATCTAATTAACGGAGTTTAATTACGAGGGGTTCCCTGGATTTGTAACGCGGCGAAAAGACGTTACAGCTGGTGCACACTATATAAGCTCCACGTTCTTCCCATCAGTACCTGGTGCTTTTCTATTCTTACAGCGGTGTAGAGCAGCTAACAATTCATCCATTGTTTTGGGGTCCACACGATCACTGATATCAAAGGTTGTTTCTTCCAGTTGATCCTGGGTCCATAGTTGCTCATAGTATTCAAGCCATTGTTGTTCCGAGATATCACTGACCTTTAGGTTATCCCTTTCCATTCGATTTAAATGCCTTCATATTTTGTAAGCCTTGTCCTGCCTGCCATGTACATCGTGTTCTATATCACTTACATTTTTATCCCATGAACTTCACTTGATTTTCCTGACTTCACTTCTGGCCACGGCACAGCAGCGCTTATATTCACACCTTGTCTGACCAGTGTTTAAGGCAAGATGTTTCAAGGTATGCCTGCTTTTTAGCATCTATTATTTGTCTAATACCGTCATACCTGAAGGCCTCAGTTTCCATACCTTTACGTCTCGTCCCCAATGCTTCAAATGCTGCTTGTGATATGACGTCTCTCATGTTACCCCATTCTTGATTTATATTGCTACTGATGGGGTTTTGTTGTGCAAACTGACTCAACCGGGTCTGATACAGGTATCTATACTTTCATCTTGGAGCAGGTGTAATTTAAAAGTTTGTTTGGAGCACTGGCGCTCTGTAGATCAAGCCTTTCTCCACCTACTTGGAATATTAATTTTTGATGTGAGCAGAAAATGGTCAGACTCAACGTCACATCCTCTAAAAACCCTAGTATCCTCCACTAAATTTTCTAATTTCCCATTAACTAAAAGATAATCAATTATTGAATGAGATCCTGTTGCTCGCCAAGTATATTTATGTATCTCTTTATGTGGGAAAAATGTGTCTCTATCCTAAAATTGTTGAATGTAGCAAAATCAATGAGGCATTGTCCATTTCCATTTTCGATTCTATCGCCGTGTCATCCCATGATATTTGATATAGGGGAGTTTCCAATACATGCATTGAAATCACCTGCTATTATCACATAACCATTCATTTGTATATTATTGACAACTTTTTGTAAGAGCCTGTAAAATTCTTCTGAGTCTTCTCTGCGACCATTTTCTGGGCTATATACAGCTACCAATGTTGTATACCCCTTTATGGTTTTGTACGGTACTGTTAATGTACGCTCATTTACAAACTGGTAACTATGAATCCTGTTTTTCAACCGCTTCTTTATAATTACTGCTACTCCTGCAGCTGCACGCTTCCCAGCAGCTACACCACTATATTAATACGTAGTCCGCCAATCCAGTCGAACCTTTAAGCTTCTTCTTAGTCTCAGGAACGATGGCAATATCTACATCCATTAAATTAAGTTCCCGTTGAAGTTCCATTTCCTTGTGTGTAAGTCCTCTTACATTCCATACACCAATTTTAAATTGTTCCGCAATACCAAGTCGTTTTTCCTTTTATTCACAGCTGTGGTCAGCAACCTTTGATCCGTCTGGCTATTCCTTATTTGAGACAATTTAGTAGTGAATATGTCCCCTGGATATGTTACTAGCATATCGCAAGGTAAGACGTATGGTGGGGCTGCCACCTTCAGGCTTAACATTCAGCCCGATTTTTTGTCTGGGTGTTCTCTCAGAAACTGGCTGTCTTACCAGACTAAAGAGACCAGTTTTCCCTGTTGAGATATCCATAAGGATCTTTAATGTGCTGGTTTCTCCTTGCCTCCCATATCCTACGTCGTTGACCAATAGAAGGTCATCCGTTTTTAGGGGCAATTTCTCACCCCAAGGGCAAGAGGGAGTCCAACCTCTACTTGACAATGACAAGAAGAGGAGGGACAGCTTATACCGGCTGTCACTCGGTCTCTAGAGCCGCGTTAGCCACCCATAGGTGTTGGGCATCCCCCACCACTTGGAGGTGCGGATGGATATTTCCCTTCATCAAGGAATGAGACCATAAGGCATTACTCATCCTCTCCAGTACTTTGGGGGACATTGACTGAATTGGTTTCTATATTTCATATTTGAAAAGTATACGGTAATGCTGTTTGTTGGTGTGGAGAACAATACATGACTTCCATGTTCTAAGATATATATTTAAAATCATTTACTTGAATTCGGTTTGATAATTTCTAAAAAAATATTCCCTACCCTCAAACTATTTTCACTATTTATAGATACTTTTGTAATTATAGGGTAGTCGTTTAATATAATGTTATTTTTGAGTCACTTTATCTATAAAAATTAGGTATAAAAATTAGGTACTTTATTCTTATAAAGAATCTGAACTTCGCAGATAATCATCCCTCCTCCTCAACCGATCGCCACCATTAGTGATATTTACACTTACATAGAGTAATAGTTTTATCATATGTAATTGCTAAGGTATCTTATCCTTCAAAATTAAATACGTGTACTTTACTTGATATCAGCAAAGAAATTTTCAGAAAATCACCCCCTCTCCCTTCAGCTACCCTCTTCATTTATAGAGGGTACACATTTACATATTAAATATGTGTACAATACACATATGTGTATATTACATACACAGCTACACATTTACCATTTTACAGTGGATTAATATAACTTCATTTTTGGGACACTTATTTATAAATATTGGTATGGAGAACCATACATGACTTCCATGTTCTAAGATTTATATTTAAAATCATATTCGAAATGAAATATTTCCATACAAACTACTTCTTTCTACTTATTGCTTCAGTCTTAACCACAGTACTGTGGTCACTAACGTATACCACCTCACGTTTTCGCACTCGATTTTCACTGATGATGGAACTCGATGGCACTGCCGAAAAGTATGGGTTTGCAGAAAACATTGGACTACGGCTAAACAGCCGGGGAAGCAATTTTAACAAAGAACTACTTCTTTGTTGCCGATAACGTAGTACACATATAAAAATTATCTCCTCCTCCTTCAACTATAATTTTCATTAATAGAAAATTACCCCCACCCCGTTCACCTAACCTCTTCATTTATAGATATTTCATCAACGTTTCAACAGTGGATTATTATGAGCTTCTTATCAGGATAATTTATTTATCAAAATTAAGTACTTTAATCATGTTAAAACATGAAACGTTGCAGGTAAACTACCCCTTACCCTTAACCGATCTTCACCAAAATCAACAGGCATTCAGACCTCTACAATTCAGGGATGCATGCAAGAAAATATTTGATTCTGTTTGAATGCGCGGTAGTTATCGTTCGTCATGGAAACATTTCTCTTGTTACAACATAAAATGTTGCAGGTAAACTACCCCTTACCCTTAACCGATCTTCACCAAAATCAACAGGCATTGATTTCTCTACAATTTAGTAATGTATGCAAAACATTATTTGATTCTGATTGAATTTGCGGCTGTTATCGTTTGCCATTAAAAAAAATTACCCTTGATAAAAAAAATGTTACTGGTAAACTACCCCTTTCCCTTAACCGATCTTCACCAAAAACAACAGATCTTGCGTACTCTACAATTCAGGGCTGTATGCAAAAAATTATTTGATTCTGTTTGAATTTGCGGCTCTTATCGATTGCCATATAAAATATCCTTGTTAAAATATAAAACGCTGCCGGTAAACTACCCCTTTCATTTAACCGATCTTCAACAAAATCAACAGACGTTGAGTTGTGTATAATTCAATTAGGTATGCAAACGAGTAGTTGATTCTGTTTGAATTTGCGGCTGTTATCGTTTGCCATTAAAAAAAATTACCCTTGATAAAAAAAATGTTACTGGTAAACTACCCCTTTCCCTTAACCGATCTTCACAAAAACCAACAGGTCTTGAGAACTCTACAATTCAGGGCTGTATGCAAAACATTGTTTGATTCTGTTTGAATTTGCGGCTGTTATCGTTTGCCATAGAAAAATATTGTTATGGAGAACCATACATGACTTCCATGTTCTAAGATTTATATTTAAAATCATTTTCGAAATGAAATATTTCCATAGAAACTACTTCTTTCTACTTACTGTGTCAGCCTTAACCACAGTACTGTGGTCACTAACGATCGCCACCATTAATGATATTTACACTTACATAGAGTAATAGTTTTATCATATGTAATTGCTAAGGTATCTTATCCTTCAAAATTAAATACGTGTACTTTACTTGATATCAGCAAAGAAATTTTCAGAAAATCACCCCCTCTCCCTTCAGCTACCCTCTTCATTTATAGAGGGTACACATTTACATATTAAATATGTGTACATTACACATATGTGTATATTACATACACAGCTACACATTTACCATTTTACAGTGGATTAATATAACTTCATTTTTGGGGCACTTATTTATAAATATCGGTATGGAGAACCATACATGACTTCCATGTTCTAAGATTTATATTTAAAATCATATTTGAAATGAAATATTTCCATACAAACTACTTCTTTCTACTTACTGCTTCAGTCTTAACCACAGTACTGTGGTCACTAACGTATACCACCTCACGTTTTCGCACTCGATTTTCACTGATAATGGAACTCGATGGCACTGCCGAAAAGTATGGTTTTTCAGAAAACATTGGACTACGGCTAAACAGTCGGGGAAGGAATTTTAACAAAGAACTACTTCTTTGTTGCCGATAACGTAGTACACATATAAAAATTATCTCCTCCTCCTTCAACTATAATTTTCATTAATAGAAAATTACCCCCACCCCGTTCACCTAACCTCTTCATTTATAGATATTTCATCAACGTTTCAACAGTGGATTATTATGAGCTTCTTATCAGGATAATTTATTTATCAAAATTAAGTACTTTAATCATGTTAAAACATGAAACGTTGCAGGTAAACTACCCCTTACCCTTAACCGATCTTCACCAAAATCAACAGGCATTCAGACCTCTACAATTCAGGGACGCATGCAAGAAAATATTTGATTCTGTTTGAATTTACGGCAGTTATCGTTCGTCATGGAAACATTTCTCTTGTTACAACATAAAATGTTGCAGGTAAACTACCCCTTTCCCTTAATCGATCTTCAACAATATCAACAGACATTGAGTTCTCTATAGCTTAGGAAGGCATGCAAAACATTATTTGATTCTGATTGAATTTACGGCAGTTATCATTCGTCATAGAAAAAATTACCCATGTTAAAACATAAAACGTTGCAGGTAAACTACCCCTTTCCCTTACCCGATCTTCAACAAAAACAATTTTTCTTGAGAAATCTAAAATTCAGGGCTGTATGCAAAACATTATTTGTTTCTGTTTGAATTTGCGGCTATCGTTTGCCATAGAAAATACCAATGTTAAAACAAAAAACGTTGCTGGTAAACTACCCCTTTCCCTTAACTGATCTTCACCAAAATCAACAGACCTTCAGTTTTTTACAAATGATAAAATTATGCAAAAAAGTAGTTGTTTCTGTTTGAATTTGCGGCTGTTATCGTTTGCCATAGAAAATACCCTTGTTAAAACATAAACCTTGCAGGTAAACTACTCCTTTCTCTTAACCGATCTTCACTAAAAACAACAGGTCTTGAGAACTTTACAATTCAGGACCGTATGCAAAACATTATTTGATTCTGTTTGAATTTGCGGCTGTTATCGTTTGCCATAGAAAATACCCTTGTTAAAACATAAAACGTTGCTGGTAAACTAACCCTTTCCCTTAACCAATCTTCACCAAAAACAACAGATCTTGAGAACTTTACAATTCAGGACTGTATGCAAAGCATTATTTGATTATGTTTGAATTTGCGGCTGTTATTGTTTGCCATAGAAAAAAATCTACAGACACTTAGACAGATAGGCATAGACAGACACACACACACACAGACACTTTTCGAAAAATTACTTTTTTTCATGTTTTGAGTGTAGTACAATCAGAATCTGCAATAATCTCGAACACGATTTTTTTTTCCATCACCATACTTCAATTTCCTTAAGGAACATGGTAGTAAAATCATTTTAGCCAAATATAACACATCTACAAATAAACAAAACCTGTAAAATCTTCGCCACCTACGTTCTGTTGACTTCAGACTTTTAGGAGTTATACAAAAGTGTCACTTTAATCTTTATTATAAACTTAAAAAGATTTCACTAGCTATCTGCATTATACGAACACAGCTCCCTCCATCTCAATGGACATTATTATAATTCAAGTATTATATAACAATATTTTCTTTAGTCTACACCTTGCCTCACTTGACCTTAACATTGTGTTCAGTAGCTTAGTCCCTTTGCCTGTTACTTCAAACACAGATCTGAAAGCTCTAATTCTATCTACTTTCACACGTCTATAACAGTTAGTGTCCAGATATATCCATAACATACTATATTCTCAAGTTAGGACTTTGTTTCACTTTCTTGAAATGCAGAAATTTCATCTTCTCTTTCAATCATGTCCATATTTAAATCATGTCATCTTCATATTTAAATGTCCATGTTTCTGTACTATATTTATCAGTAATCTTAGTACATGATATAGTTGTTAAATTATATTGTTACGACATCACAGAACAATCTACGTGTTTATCGAAAGTTCCAGATGAATCCAGCGGAATCTGTGTGACGTACGTGATTCTCGACGCATTCGCGAGACTTTTTCTGGAAGCCGCCAACCGCGCGGACTGTGTCAAGGCCGCAATTAATTACGTCGTACACACTGGCTCTAAAGCGTAGTTTGGACTTTTCTGGTCTGTAAGCGTTGTATAAATACAAGGCGTCAGCGGCCTCAGTTTTCAGTTATAGTTGCGATATATTACAGAGCGGGTTCAGTTATTATCGGGCGATATTACTGTGTGCGTTCAAGTGGTTATTAGTGAGGTGCTGTGTTTTATAATCGGGCGCCATATTGTAACACAATTGTGTTTTAATATTAGTTGATATTTTATTGCGTGTGAACAATTTTTATCTGATTTTTTGTAAGAGACTGTGTTGTTAATTACGAACTGTTTAACTGTAAAAATTAAAGCTGGTGATTAGTGACTTAATTTGTGTCTTGTATTTTGCTTTCCACTGTACCTACGACGATCAAGTAGACCGTCGTAACAGTGATGTCAGAAGTGCGATAGAACGGTTAACAGTGGAAATAGTGGACAGTTTGTACAGGATGAGGTAATTCGTAACTAATCGGTAAACAATGGATGTCAGTCAGATTATGGAACCTTTCCAAGTGCTGCTGCGGCAGACACGGGAAGAGACAAAAGAAGAACAAAGACAAGAAAGAGAGGAAGCAGAGAAAAGATGCCGACAGGAGGTGGAAGGAGCAGAAAAACGACAGGATGAAAAACGCAGGCAGGAAAGAGAAGAAGCTGAGGAACGTCAGAATTTTGTTAATGCTAGAAACAAAAGAAAGACAAAAAGAAGCAGGAAGTAGAGACACGGAAGGGTGAAACAGAAGACATCAAGGAGTTAATACAGGAGCAAAAGCAGACACAAGAACAAACCGCTGCAGAGTTGGGTCTCCTACGAGGTGAGCTTAATAAACAGGTTAATAAAATATCGGAGGAACAAGAATCAATGACATTAAAAATAGCTGAAGTAGAAAAATCTGTTTCGATTGTTGAAGAATTGATGTCTACAAAAATATCTGTCATAGAAGAATCGATGTCAAATAAAATATCTGCAGTAGAAAACTCAATGGCAAACATAAGAGAACAAATTAAAAGTGAAGTTGAGCAGTGCCTGAAGATGCAACCAAAACACTTTTCTGAACAGACTGTACCAACGATAAAGACAGAAAAAGACACAGAAAATAAGTTAATAGAGAAAGTCAATTTGCCTGCAGTAGGGACAGTTCATGTCAAAGCTCCAACCTTTGACGGAAGCAGTCACTGGGGAACGTACCTCCGCCAATTTGAAGTTGCTGCATGCGCAAATAATTGGACAGAGAAAGACAAGGCTGTTTCACTCGTTCTTGCATTAAAGGACCTGCGGCAGAACTACTACAGAAAGTGCCACCTGACAGCCAGAACATCTATGCCGAGTTGATAAAAGCTCTAGAATTACGCTACGGTGATAAACATTTGCGAGAACAGTTGCGAACAAGACGACAACGCTCCGGAGAGAATCTTCAAGAGTTTGAAGCAAGTATCGACAGACTGATTAGATTGGCCTACCCTGAAGCACCAGAAGATTTTCTAATAAGTTTACGGTGCAGACATTTATTGATGGCATCGGAGATTGTGAACTTCAGCAAGTGTTACGAATGGCAAGACACCGAAATAGCTCAGAAGCTCTTGTTCACGCCCTAGAGTTTGAAGCTGCAAAGTCAGCGTCCCGCTACATTAATGGGTTTGTGCCATCGCATTGCAGTCAGAAGATTGCCGTTATGATGGGTGCAGAAAAACAATGTTGACGGACAAACAATTCAAAAATTCAAGAGAGTCGCAACGATTTAACGATGGGATGAAGACAGAAGATCGAAATGTTACAACTGTGGAAAACGTGGTCATCTACAGGTAGACTGTTGGGAGAAGAAGATACCGAGAGAAGAGAGTGATCACACCAATTGGAGAAGTAAAGCCCTAGAACAGCACACAGTTTCCACGCTACATAAGACCAGTGGAAACTTGATTGTTAATGGATTTGCGGAAGGTAAACCAATATCATTTACAGTTGACACAGGCGCAACAGTGTCCATTGTGCGCCCTGACTTAGTCAGCAACCACCAGCCTCTAATTAGCTCTTGTACAATACTGTGACTGTGACAATACTGGAAGCCCCGTCAAGGTGCTAGGAAAGGTAGACGTACGTGTACGCCTGGGTCTTCTCGAGTTTAGCCACCAGATGCTCGTTGCAGACATTGTTGATGAAGTGATTCTTGGCACGGACGTTATGAATGCTTACGGATTCGTTGTGGTCTTAAGAGAGAATGTCCTGAGGGTCGGCCAAGAGAAGATAAACCTTTGCATGGCTAAAATGACAGGGTGTACCAACTACTCGATTAAGCAAGAGGCATTGGCCGAAGAAAAGGTCAACAGATCTGGTCAAGAGGAACCCTCCCTATTGCAAGCGGAAATGGAGGAAGAACTAGCAGAGGGAGTACAAATAAGTGTAACGACAAAAGAAGTGATTGAAAAACCAAGTACGGGTATCGAGACAAGACTCTTGCTTGTTCCTGAGCTGTTAGAAGCGCCCGGGGAAAACTTTGCTGAAGATGAAGTTACGCAAGAGGTTGTTGAGAACCAAACAGACTTGGATCAGCCAGTGGTGTTTAGGTCATCAGTACATGTCGCAATGGGAGTGATTCCAGCAAAAGTAGTGGTTGAGCGGAAGACTCGCATTCCTGGGAACTTGATGTTCGGATCACACGAGACTGAATTCGAAGAACCGGAGAATTATTTTTCGCAAGGACGTCCACCTAGATCGCCTGGTCGAGTATTACTTCAGAGACGGTTTGCCAGTTCGGGACGAACAGGCTTAAGTAGGGGACAGTGTTACGACATCACAGAACAATCTACGTGTTTATTGAAAGTTCCAGATGAATCCAGCGGAATCTGTGCGGCGTACGTGATTCTCGACGCATTCGCGAGACTTTTTCTGGAAGCCGCCAACCGCGCGGACTGTGTCAAGGCCACAATTAATTACGTCGTACATACTGGTGCTAACGCGTAGTTTGGAATCTTCTGGTCTGTGAGCGTTGTATAAATACAAGGCGTCAGCGGCCTTACTTTTCAGTTATAGCTGCGATATATTACATAGCGGTTTCAGTTATTATCGGGCGATATTACTGTGTGCGTTCAAGTGGTTATTAGTGAGGTGCTGTGTTTTATAATCGGGCGGCATATTGTAACACAATTGTGTTTTAATATTAGTTGACATTTTATTACGTGTGAACAATTTTTATCTGATTTGTTGTAAGAGACTGTGTTGTTAATTACGAACTGTTTAACTGTGAAAATTAAAGCTGGTGATTAGTGACTTAATTTGCGTCTTATATTTTGCTTTCCACTGTACCTACGACGATCAAGTAGACCGTCATAACAATATCTTAAATGTGACAAGGAATTTCTTACTTTCCCCCTATCTGTAAGCATATAATGACAGTGATTAATTCGTTGGATTGGCAATCCACATTAGAAGGTTTAAAACCTGCCACAAGGAAAACAATCTAGATTTTAGGTATTGTCCAACCATAGAAGATGCTGGTAAACCAAAAAATGATATCCCTTCCTAATAATATCTCTTTATTTATCATTTTGTGCACCATTAAACTTTAGCTTTCTAAAACCACTGACGTAATCCACACACACATACACGCATCCAAAAGTGCTCACATTTGGATACATCCCTGGTACATTTGGATTTCCTGTAGTTTATGTTCAACTAGATATAATTACAGCATATGCAGGTGAGAACAGGAGTCCACAAGAAAATACTAATTGTGTTGATTGGGTTCAAACATATGTCTCACACAGGATATGAGGGAATTTTCTTGTGATTCCTTGATTCTTTTATGACTAATCTATAGATTATAGATTTTCAAGTCTACAGGTCTTTAAGTGCTGATATAGAACAACGTTGTTTCTCACTAATTAAAATATACATGTATACATGCAATGTAAAATTCACATATTTGTCTATGTGGTACACATGAGTGGATGCAGAGTTATATTTTGGGAGAGACTTATTTTGAGGGAAAGAAATAAAAATAGAAAATGAACAAGTTTTTCTTATAAAATGTTTTCTTCAAGAAAGATTTCGTCTTCGAAAATACATTTTTTATTAGTCTCAAACTGAATTTTTCAATTAAAAAAATAAAACTGTGTTTTTTGAAAAAAATAAAATCATTTCACCTTAATAGGGTTGTGGAAAATGTTTCTTCAAATTTTTGGGAGAGGAATATCCCTGATTCCTTTCTCTGTACACCAAGTCCTACAGTTCAGGGTTGTCCTCACTTAACACTAGCGGTTATGAAAAACAGACTATTGTCCTGTGACTTACAATCCGCACTGTATGTAAATAACTGCAAATCTACATATTGTGGGAACTCAAATTCAAAAAGCAGTAAAAAAAATTGGCATAAAAATTATTCATGGGATTGAAGATAAAAGTTGAATGACATATATTTCATTATCTGACAAAGAAACATGCATGCTGAAATTTTTTACAGTAAACACTTTACAAAAAAGTAGCAGGTACAGTTAATGAAGATGATATACAGAATATTAAAAAATTCGATTTATGTATGCAACAATTAAATTCTGACTGCTTGGTGTTTCAACAAAAACTCTACAACTTTAGGAAAATACAAAAACTGAACAGAAAAAAATATCAACTAAATAACACGAATTCCTTAAGTTATCGAGAAAAAATTTAAAGGAAAACAAGATAATATTGAAAAAAAATATAAAAACTAAAAATTACTGACAAGACACAACTGAAACAAGTTTACGTTACACTGACTATGCTGAACATGAAGATAGAAAGTCATATATAATATATGCAACTATATACACTAAACTAAAAAGAAACTGATAGGATGGGTGTACACGTACATTATTTGCATTTGATTATGTGTGATGTACGTACATACACATTAGTTTCAGTTAACATTCCAATATGATTTTATTCTGGCATTCTAATTGCATTAACGGAGGTCAGACTGTAAGTCCTTGAAAAACTCCCAGAGTCACACAAGGAAATGCAAGTAGAGCAGTGTGTACACAGACCAAGGTAAGTGACATTAAACTTGCATGAGAGGTGCACTACTCAATAACACAAGTGCATACATAATACTGCAGGATCTAGCTACCTTTCTTTTATTTTATACTTGTATATATTTATATATTATCATATTTGTGAATACCAATACTGAAAGCTTATAAATACCTACCCTGATCTCTATTACAGTGGCACTGTGATAGGGGTGTTTTGGGGGGTTAAACCCCACCCCAAAGGATTAAAAAAAAAGAGGAAAATAAACGATCTTTTTAAAACATGCTCATGCTGGTATAAATGTAGTCAAATAAGTTTAATGAAATAATATTCAGCTAATTAGTTGAGTGATAGCGAATATTTTTTAATTGCACTACACTAGAGCTGTATTGTGATTTCACAATCACTTCTTGTAAACATTACTATTTTACTGGTAATTGAAGGATGGTTCAAATTTTTATACTAGTTTTTGATGTTATGTCATTTTAGCAGATGAGAAAGGGGTCGCTTTCAAATGTTTACTAAGATCAGTTTATCCACTCAGTTTACAATATTTAGCACAGTTTTTATTTTATAACAAATTAAAAAGTTTCTGTATCAAACAGTTCCTTATTTGTTATTTGAATCTTATACAGGAGTGCTTATTGTTCCACTTAGTTTCTTCGATCTGTGTTTTATAACTTTTTCACATTTAAAAAAAATTTAGAGTTGTATTATTATCTTGAAAATAAATCAACAATTAAAACCTAAAAAATATTTGTACTCTATACATGAGTAAACCTAAGACCAAACACCATTTACATGCGTTCCAATAACCTCTATCAGTGAAATGCAAGAGGTTAACTTAACAACAGTAAAATATGTTAACTTTCAACAAAAATCAAGTATTTGATTTGTTTGTTTTTGATCACCTACAGTATCCATTTTACAAAATTCTTTAATTAATTTGTGGAAAACAAGCTGACTCATTTATGGTGATTTAATCTGATTCGATTTGCTGCAAATATATATATAGACATATTAACGTGAAGTTGAAAAAAAATCATACAAAACTTGAGACACTATTAGCGTCTCCAGACAGTGGGAGAACATATTTCGCCAGTCCTTTTTTTGTTATCATTTATTTTATTTATATTGTCATATGTCATCTATAGTGTTTCATAATTTTGTTAATTTTTAGATACCTATCTATTAATGTAACCCTTATTTTTCCACACTAACTTTCTTGAGTATAACAAAATAAATAGCTAACAATGGGGTTTTTGTAGTTTTATTCAGAAAAATCTAAACCCTCCTCCAGAAGAACTGGAGGTGTGAGGTCACTATTTACAAACTTCAATTAGACACTAACAGCAGTTATAGATCAACAAAGCTCTTATACAATAGTTCAACTCAAATTTGTCCAACAATAAATTTCACCTCATTACAGTTTTGGACTAATTAACACAATAATCACTTCTCAATAAACCACGAACCACAACCGCTTTAACAATCACTGTGAACTGCACTGTAAAATCGCCAGATGTAACTGAACTGGGCCACTTAAAAATCCAGTACTTATACTTCCTCCACCTTGGATTGTAGTGAGAAAGCGGGTCTCGATTCTGATAAGGTAGTCGAGTAACGTCTGGAAGGGACATTACATAATTCTGGCACATAGAGTGATCTCTAAATGTCTGGAACAGCCTCTGTGTGCCAAGAGTCACATAGGCACTCAGTGATGTATTACTATTCGTTTTCTCAACATAGCAATACATTTTTCTGTAAACACGATCTTTTTTTGCACTATTTGGTAACCATTCAAACTGTTTCATGATATGCAAATGATGTTTATAATAATGGAGAAAGTATATATGAGCTTGTAAAACACACGCGCGCGCACGCGCGCGTGCACACACACACATACAATTTCATTAATCATAATTCATCTTTGATTCTTATTATTTATCAACCTATACAATTTTGGTACACACTTATCCACCTGCATAACAAAAGTTCACACAGGCCAACCAGAAGAAACCTCAATAAACATAAATACTGTAACAACAAATGCAGAATGAAGAATTTGAATATTTACCCACAATCTACTCTCATAATGTGTAGAGGTCCCCAGCCACCTGTGTGTGTGTGTGTGTGTGTGTGTGTGTGTGTGTGTGTGTGTGTGTGTGTGTGTGTGTGTGTGTGTGTGTGTGTGTGTGTGTGTGTGTGTGTGTGTGTGTGTGTGTGTGTGTGTCAGGTTTTGTGTTCATGCATAATTAGATGCTTAACTTTATGAGTGGTTTTACAATGCTTTAAGATGAAGTAACTATATAATAGTGCAACGGTCTTGCAAACTTGAGATGTGAAAAAGAAATAAAGCTGAATGATTTTTAAGTAATGAGGGATACAATATGTACAGTATTAATCTATATCCACTGATCTTTTTATCTTTTTTTTGATAAGACAAAATTATGAAGCACTTGCTTTACTTGATAGAGAAACTTCAACTTTTCCCCCTTAATGTTCATTTTTAAAGCCTGATTTAAAAATTTATAATGCAGTACAAACCACTATTGGTTTACAAAACTTCTGGTTTTCCACCCTAAAATTACTCTATGCTTGTCTATCCCAAAATTGTGTTTTATATTGTCTCTGTGTGTAATGGAATGGTTTTGAATGCTCAAAGCACACAACAGACTGTACACTTTGAATAGACCAGTGGTCGCCAAACTTTGAAGCCACTGAGCAACCGTATTGTTCGTCAATCTTACTATGAGCTACCAAAAGAAACCAGGACAAAAATTAATTTTTTTTCTAAATCACACATTTATTTATTACCTATACATTTCTAGTAAATATTACATCCAATTGAATAAAATTGTTTATATTGTAAAGAATTTAATAAGAAGTGTAAGAACAAAAAATTTTTTTCATTTGACTAATTATGTTTAATGAGAAGGATGGCTCTCTTTTTATCATCAACAATTTTTTTAATGTTAGGTGAGTAGGTCGTAGCTGCCATTCGAATGCAGTTGTCCAAATGTTCATCAGTCAATCTGTTTCTGAGCTTGTTTTTTATAAACTTTATACTGGAAAAAGAAACCTCGCACAGATATGTAGAGATGAACATTGCCTTCACTCGTAGATCAACCTGAACCAAAATTGGACATTTTTCCTTAGGAACAAAAGGCCAAATGTTTTCAGAGCCTGACGTGAGTGATTTTAAAGAAAGGTCATTTTCAAAGTCAATCAGTTCCATCTCCACTGCAGCGTTGTCTTCTTCAAAATGTTCATGACACAAGTAAAGAATTCTTCAGCATCAATCTCAATAAAAGGAGATTCGAACTGCGCTACAATTGAAATGCTTTTGAAGTCTTGAAAGCGTTGATTGAATTGACTTTTCAAATCTGAAAGAATTGCAATGTATTCTTTGTTGTTGTAAGGAGGCTGCGAAGGGCCTTGCTTGTCAAGGGTTTGCTTCAAACAGGCAAAGTGCTTGTATTCACCCTGGATGAGATTTCTTTCCCACAGCTCCAGCTTTTTTGAGAATGAAACCACATCTGAAATTGTTCCACCAATATCTTTATCCTTACCTTGAAGCTGCAAGTTAAGGATATTTAGCTTTTCGGTGATGTCTGCAAGAAAAGCAAAATCTTGCAGCCAAACCGGATCTTCTAGTTCAGGGAAAGATTCACCTCGTTCTTTAAAAAATTTACCAAAGCAGGAAGCAACTCTGCGAAACGTTGCAAAACTCTGCCTCTGCTAAGACAACGAACTTCTGTATGAAGCAATAGATCACCATACTGACATTCTAAATCTTCAGTCAGTGCCCTGAACAAACGTCTCTGAAGTGCCTGTGCTCTCACTTTATTTACTACTTTTACGACTGTTTTCATTACATTGTTCATACTTAAGAACTTTCCACATAATGACTGCTGGTGTATTATACAATGGTAAGTCAGAAATTTCGGAAAGCTGTTGTCTTTACGACACAAGGCAATGAATCCCTTCTTCCCACCTACCATCGCAGGAGCTCCATCGGTTGCTAAGTCCACCAACTTCTTTACAGGAATACTTTCAGAGTCGATAAGCCTTTTAAATGCTAAAAATATGTCCTGTCCCGTAGTATGTACTGTAAGTGGTACAACTTTTACCAGCTCTTCTCTTATTTCAAAATCATCAAAAGCCATTCTTACAAAAACGGCCAACCGAGCTGTATCAACTATATCAGTTGATTCGTCAAGTTGTAGGGAAATATAACTGCAGCGATCAAAGTCAGTTTTAAGTTATGAAGTTACATCAGAACTCATAGCTCTTCTCATTACTGTATTTGCAGAAAGCTGTACAGATTTAATAGCAGACATTATCTCAGATTTGTTTTTGAAATTGTCAAATAATGTAGACTACCTGCAGCTTCTGAAAATGCAGCTTTGATTAACTCACCATCTTCGTACGGTTTCTTATTTTGGGCAATCACTTTGGAAACTCGGAATGATGCCTCAGTTGCTGCCTTATTCCTGTCTAATGTCTTGGAAAAAGTAGATTGTTGAGCATTTAGTTGAGATTTTAACTGCATTACCTTTTCTTTCCTTAACGCAGAATTCAGTGGGAAATCCTTTTCAATCCCTGAGTGAACGGTTTTGAAATGACGTTCGACGTTCCCTTTCTTCCCACCTGATACACTTACATTACAAAGTAAGCACACACATTTGTCCTTTACCTGGGTAAAAAAGTAATCGGTTTCCCATTCGAGATGAAAATGATAAGTTTTTGGTTTTTTGCTTGAACTCGCCATCATTAGAACAAACCTAGTTTAGTATAAAAGATTAAATCAAACTATCCACATTAACAAATGTCTGATATACACACGAAAATAATAAAGACATAACCTTAGTCTGAGTAGTGCAACTTCAGGTTAGCCAACCTGAGCGTGACCGCGATCTACCTAAAATTTCCCCGCGAGCTACTGGTAGCTCGCGATCGACGGTTTGGCGACCACTGGAATAGACTGTATAAAAAGTAATACAATTCCCACTATAGTCTGCTAGAATAGCAATTAGGATCTGAGAAGATAGTATGATCAGGATGCGATGTAAAGCAGATGTTCTGAATCGTTCACTGCAGGTGGGCAGCACAGTTATGAGTGAGCACTGGGAGGTATGTTGAACGTTATTGAGCTTTGAAATGAGATTCTCTCTAGTTTATGAAACACAAGATAACTGAAAAACTGCCCTGAACAAGGATGTGAAAAGTAGCAATAGAACAGTTAACAGAAAAACGTTAATAAACGTATAGTCTATAGACAATTACTCGCGTTAACATTAACTATTCATATTTTATAGTAGCCTCATATTCTATAAAAGGAATTATTAGAGTGCTACAAATATAGAATTTGCAAGCAATGGAATTTTGAAGTGAGTGTAAATAAAATTAAGCAATACGTTCTAAGACGAGGGAAAACAAACCTCGTCTAAGTAATAAGAAAAACGAGGAAGACGTGATGGCAATTATCAAGATATACAAGTGATGTGAGCAAGAGCAATAAAGTGAAGTGCAAAAACAATTCTATTATGTTGAAAGTAAAGACATGTTCAATACTAGTAAAAAGAAGAATGATCCTTCAACACAAATGTTTATTAACAACAAAATTTGGTTTACAAACAAGTATATAGACTTAGAGGGCAGGGAAACTTGCAATATTACTTTGTATGAAGTAGATTGTTTAAGTGTTAGACATTGTGTCCAGAGAAGACCTGTTTTGAAACAATAGGAATGTTGGTAAGGGGAATAATACACAAACTCTGTCTGAGGCTTTCATGGCCGACTTCAATATTATGAGAACTTATGCTGGCTTGTGCTGGGCTGTAAGACTGTGGGCCTGGCAAGCCAAAGTTGTCATAACAATTACACAAACTATTTGGACCAATAGGAAAACAAATTTAGAAGTATTAACGAAAGTGAAAGAAAGGAAGAGATTATTACAAGGAACTGAATTGACAAAGATTAAATGAATACAACATATGATAAGATTTGGCAAAACTTTATGGATTTATCATGAACATTGTAGAAGGAAAGACCTTAGACAGAAAATAAGAGAAAAGACTAGGGATCCTTATTTGAATGAAATGTGAGTTAATTTCATGTGTAAAAGAGTAGCAGGAATCAAAAGTAGTGGTGCTAACAACAACAGTAGACTTCAGATGTCAGATTATGAATTTCAAGTAGGCCTACATGTGTTTACATTAAGAACATACACTGCTCATTATTGTCTAGCTCCTATGAATATTTTACTACTATTAATAAAGTTGGTGGTCACTATCTGTGTTTTGTCCGTTTGAAACACCTAATTCATGAACAAGGAAAGCTGAAGTAGAGGAAGAATTTCTGTTTTAAATGTTCTCACGTAGGCTTCCGTGGCCGGTGTGCATTATGTTTTTAAAATCTTCTTTCGGTACGGACTGCATCAAAAATGTCTTGTATGACGTTTCACTCATATTACAATGAATATCCTCAGGTCTATGAGTGACATACACGCCGGTAAGCGAACTCAGTTATATAGTGTAGAACAGTTATCGGTTATTACGAACAGTTACAGGGAGCAGCTATGGGATCACCGTTGTCACCAGTCATAGCCAACATTTACTTGGAGGAGTTTGAAAGACGTGCGTTGGATTAAGCAAGACTAAAACCCACACACTTTTACCGATATGTTGATGATACCTGTTATCTGGCCTCACGGTCACAAAGAACTACAGGCTTTTTTACATAATCTAAACCCAATACACAATTAAATTCAGTTTACCATGGAAGTGGTAGCGAATGCTGAAATTTCTTCTTGGATGTACTAATATCACGAAAACCAGACGGATCTCTAGGTCATCAAGTGTACAGGAAACCTACCCACACTGATAGATACCTTCCTGCAAGTTCACATCATCACCCTGCACAAAAGCAAGCCGTTCTCAACACACTTTTTCATAGAGCGAAGAGGGTATCTGATGACGAACATTTCTTCTAGGAGAAAAAGCACCTAACGGATACTCTTGAAAGGAACGGATACAACAGGGACGCCATACGTAAAGCATTAAAAGAAACGGAAAACCTTCAGAAACACCCACAGCAGACGATAATAACTACAAAGCATTTTTACCGTACGTAAAAGGTACCACAGACAAAATTAGCAGTATGTTGAGGAAATACGGCATTAAAACAGTGTTTCGACCACATAAGAAGCTATCACAGTTTTTAAAACCAATCAAAGATAGAATCCTGTTTAACACTGAAGGTATCTAGAAAATTCCATGCAGTTGCGGAAAAGTTTACAGTGGCCAGACGGGCCACCTGATTTCCACACGAGTGCAAGAACGTGTCAGATATACGAAGAGCTCGGCAGTTGAAAAGTCTGCAATTGCTGAGCATTCAGCCTTAACGAATCACATGGTAAGCTTCGAAGACGCATCTGTATTAAGATCATGTAATAGGTGTTACGACAGATTAATCCTAGAACCAATAGAAATTAATAAACACAAGAATAATTTCAACAGAGAAACCGCTATGCTTAGTACAACATGATACCCTCTACTTTCTGGTTTGACTGCATGCGGGTTGACTGACCACACAAACAATGCACACAGCGTAACACCTACAGGGCAGGGTCCACTTACCGGACCACCCACCGCCACTTCTACACTATATAAATGAGTTCGCTTGCCAGCGTTTTTTTTGCAGTACGTAGGTCGACAGAGGTAGTACGTACGTACATTTCGGACCCAGCTCTTGAACAGGACGGACCCCTCCTTTGGACTGCTCTCTCTCCTGCTTGGACGGAAGATTTCGCTGTCATCAGCCGCTGCCCTGCTGCCTGCTGCTTCGCCGCTGGACAGACATCATCTTGGCCCGCTTGGTGCTTGAGACAACAAGAAGACAGAAGACCACAACTCAGCTGGCTGGTGAACTGAGTAGCCAGCACAAGAACAGCTGAGTTCGCAGGACCTTCTAAGGGCCACCAGCAAAGTGACCCTTTTCAGGACCACCAACTTGCCGCTGAAGAGGAAGCAAATAGCCTGCCAGAGCTTTAAGTTGCGCAGCGCATCTTGCCCGCTGACGCTCAGGCTCTTAGGTAGCGCTGCCTAGGACGATCCTTGCAAGCCCCCACCAGTGGTAAGCGAGCTTGGATATCGCCTAGGTAAAGAGGCCGGTGGACACCTCTCTTGGTAAGGAGAGGTATCTAACGAAGCCGGTCATTAGCCCAGCTCGTAGACAGCCTGAGGGTTCCAGTTTCCCCGCTTGCGATCCGGCTCGGGCCGGACCCTAGGTCCCTGGTTACCGCCGGAGGCAGCCTGGCTGCCTCTGGTCGGCGAACCTCCCGCTCGTTGGCGGAAATGTTCGGGCGCGTCAACGAGCACGCAGTCGCTCGCCACTGCCATACCCCACACGAGCGATTCGCCGTGTTCTCCGCTTATGGATGCGGAACAAGTCGATCCCCGGACGGCTCCGCTGCCCAGTGACGAGACCGACGCTTTCGTGGCGGTTGGGCCACGGGGGCGCCCGGTTAAGAAACCGAGGCGGAACCGGTTCTCCTCAACCTCTTCCTCGGCGTCCGCCATGGAAGTTGTCCCCGCCGATGGCGAATCCGGCTCGGGGCCGACTGTGCCTAGCGATGCCCAAGCACCGCCGGCCACTCGTCGCATCCCGCCCGTTTTCGTTCACGGCGTGAACAACGTCACTGGTTTTTACCGGCGACTGATAGTGGCTCCCGGACTTTCCCCGGCCAACGTAGACTTGAAGCTCCTTGGGGGCGACACTGTCAAGATCGTTGTCCGAGGAATGGACGAGTACCGCAGCGTCATGGCGTTCGTCGAATCCGCCAACCTGCAATTCCACACCTTTTCCCCGAAACATGTGAAGCCTCTGTCCTTTGTGCTCAGAGGCTTAGACGTGGACTCTCCTCTCGAGGAAATCCTCGATGAGCTGCGCGAGCTGGGCTATCCGGTTCGCGCGGTACATCGAGTATTTGCTCCTGCCGGACCAAGGCGTCCAATTCCCCTGGTACGCATCATGACGGAGAATAGCGAGGCAGGCGCAAGCCTACTCTCTCTTACGCGGCTTTTTGGATTCCGCGTAAAAAGTGGAAAGAAGCCGCGCTCCCGGGGCTCTGACTCAGTGCTATAGGTGCCAACGCTTCGGGCACCACTCAGAAACTTGTTCTAACGCTCCGGCGTGCGTGAGGTGCTCTTTACCTCACGCCAGTAAACACTGCGATGCACCTGCATTTAAAAGATGCATCATCTGCGGCGGAAGTCACCCCGCCAACTACCGGGCATGTCCGGTGTTTCAGCGGGAGCTCGAGCGGCGAAAGCCGAAAGGGCGCCTGCCACCACCGAGGCATCCGGAAGCTGGTTCCAGACCTGCAACCGAGCAGCCAGGCCCTTCGCCTCCTGCTACGGCTGCCGTGTCGTTCGCCGCAGTTGCAAACAAGCAACGCAAAAGAAGCAAAGGCCCGAAGCAACCACCTGGGGCACAGGCACCTCCAACTCAGGCTCCTTCCCAGGCCCCTGTCCCGCCTATGGCGAAAAAGCGCCGAAACCTCGCGGCATCTAAACAAAGTGAGCAGACCAGCCATTGTCAAACATCTCGGTTGTGGAGCCTGAGAATACTCAACCCTCCCCAGCACCGGAGAATCCTGCCCCTGCTTTAGAAGCAGCCTTGCCTGACCTCCCGCCCCCGCGGTTTCCTAACGCAGGCAAATAGAAGCGGCATCGAAAGCCCCGTGACGCTCGCTCCCGGGCTCCTGCCAACCCAGCCGCACAGACCAGACAGCCTGCTCAGCGCGTAAAGACCGACGCACTCGCATCTGTCCCTCTTCCTAGCACCTCCGCTAGAGGCGCTACACCTGGCCCTAAGAAAACCCTGGCTTCCACCAATCCCCCGATTGATAAGTCTCGGCGCTCTTATGCGCAAACAGTCTCCGGGCACTCTGCCTCTAAAGCCTTACCTGACGACTACCATGTCGTCCACAACTTCCTTGCTGAGTTCGATCTCCGCAAAGTTGCCCAGACCTTCAGGTCCATCCGCTCCCGCTTGGAGACTGCTGATATAACCAAGAGGTTCATGCTCTTGGTGGAAGCCGCCACTTGTGTAGGACTTCTATGAGTCGGGTCCTCAAACGTGACCTCTCAATTCTTTCCTGGAACGCCAACGGGTTGGCTAATAAGATCCAGGAACTCCAAGAAGTACTGGCCCGACTCAAACCCGATGTAGTGCTTCTCAATGAGACCCACTTGACCCCTGCGAACCGGTTACGACTGGCCAACTATGTGTGCTATCGAAACGACAGACCGGGCACTGCTGGTGGCGGTACTGCTGTCGCGGTGAGGCTCAATCTCGAGAATCACCGAGTCGTCTTGTCTGCAATGACTCACCTCGAAGCACCACTGTGGAGATGTTAAACACTCTAGGCGGCGTACTGATGGTCGCGGCGTATAAACCGCCGCAAAAAGAGCTCCTTCACCCCGATCTAACTGTCGCGTTCGATGCACACAGGAGGGTCATCATGGCCGGGGACCTGAACTGTAAACATCGCGATTGGAACAGTCGCTTGACTGCCCCAAACGGGAAGCGTTAACGCAGGTTTGCTGATTCACGCAGGGTAACAGTGATTGGGCCTACCCAACCTACGTTCTACCCCTCACAATTAACAGGCATAGGCTGACTACATTTCAGAACTGGACCCTACGTTCCCTCACGGGGTCCCCGTGGTATGTGCGAAATTCCGCCATTCACCGGGGCCTCCGTGTTCCCACCTTAGAGGTCTTCGTCTGGTCCTTGGCAACGAATTTGTTCGCCAAGGCCGGCGAATCCCCTTATCCGCACCTCCAAAGGCTTAACAGCATGGAGAATGCACCGCCCCCTCGCCGCGTCAGACGCCCTAGGGCGCTGTTAGACCCCCCCTAAGTTCATCACATGAACCCCCCAACCTTCTGGAAATCTGAACCGATCACAAACATTAACTACCTGCGCCTGCCGAAACTGTAGTCAATCATGCAGCGGCAGATTGGAATGGATAAATTCATTGCCAGCATCGGCTTTGCAGATTCGGGAGGGCTTTGATCCGGGACACCGGCTCCCGCAAGGTTGTGCAAATGCCTTCCTTGCGAAAGCCGACTGCCCCGCTGATGAGTGCCTTCGACTCGGCCGCCGCCTTCGGGCGGTCGAGCCTCTTGTCCTCGCCAGCGTGCCTTTAAGTTTCCGTGGGCTATGACCTCGGAGACCAAGGAGCCGCGACCAGGCGTTGCAATTGGCTGAAGCCATGATCACCACCAAGATCCCCGTCAGCACCTGCTTTGCTGATTCGGCAGGGTAATGACCTGAGACACGGGCTCCCGCGAGGTTGTGCAAGTGTCTTCCTTGCGAAAGCTGGCTGTCTCGGAGTCATTCCTTACCATCTCGGCCGACGCCCTAGGGTGCTCGAGCTTCTTGTCCTCGCCAGTGCGTCACTACGTTCCCAAAGGCTAGCCTGAGGGGACCATGGTGTCGCGCCTCGGCGGAGGCAATTGGCTGAAGCAAAAGCTTAAGATTGCCTCCGTGGTGGCCATGTAATTTATCATGGACCCGCGGACGGCACCATAACTCCCTTGTGCAGAGCAAACGACCGGGCTGACCTGTTGGCACCTGGCGTTAACCAGGCCTAGGCCTGGACAACGCACACAAATTAGGGCGCAAGACGCCCGCGCATCATCCATCCATCCATCCATCACCCCTCACAACGCCGGACCGCTATGGCCCGGCGTTAAGTCGCCGATTGCCAGGGGCGGGACCACTCGAAACCGTCCGCCAAGTCGACGAGGCAGTTGCCGCTTTTGACGAGGCAGTCGTATCTGCGATCGACGCGTCTTCTAGGATGAAGCCTGGCGTCACGCCCCACTGGCAGCGTATCCCAGAGGAGACGAGTGGTGCTCTCACTTGCGAGAGAAATCGCCTCCGGAGACGCTGGCAGCGGACCCGTGATCCGGCCGACAAGGCAGCGTACAACCGGGCGACCGGCATTTTACGTCGTGAAATGCAGGCCTACCGGAGACGCTGTTGGGAACTCGCCGTGGCCCAGGCAGGGGACGGATCGGACCAAAGTAGCCCTTACCGGATACCTTCGGCGTTGGTAGGGAAGAGGCGCCGACCTCGTATCCCAGCCATTGCTGAACCTTTCGGTCAAATCCTGGCTCGCCCGGAGGCGAAGGCTGAGTACTTGGGCGCATGTTTTGAGCGACAGTTCGCTCCTAACCCACCCATGGACTGGGACTTCGACGAAGAAGTCGAGAACGAAGTGGAAGACTTTCTGTCTCTTCCGATCACTGCGGAGCCCGAACCCATTACTAGGGAAGAGGTCACAGATCGGCTCGTTGAACTCGTACCGAGAAAAGCTCCTGGCCCGGACGGCGTCTCGAACGCCGCTCTTACTCGACTCCCGGAGCAAGAAGTAATTTTCTTGGTCGCGCTGTTCAACGCGTGTCTCAGACTGGCCTATTTTCCCCAGAAATGGCATAAGGCGACGGCCATAGTGATCCCGAAGCAGGGAAAGGATGCTTCCCGTCCCGGCAACCTCCAGCTCATTAGTCTACTGTCAGCCACGTCAAAGGTTCTCGAACGTCTCGTACAACGGAGAGTACTAGACCATCTAAGAAATTTCGATGTTCTGGTCCCCGAACAGTTCGGCTTCCGTGTGGGGCATTCCACCACTCATCAGCTGATGAGACTGGTGGAATACATCACGGGCGCCGGCTGTCGGAAAGAGCAGACTGTCGCCCGTTTCCTAGATGTGGAAAAGGCCTTTGATTGTGTCTGGCATGATGGGCTCTTGTTCAAGCTCCGGGAAATCCATTTCCCAGATTGCTACCTTCGCTTGATTGCTAGTTTTCTGACGGAGAGGACTTTCTGCGTGAGAATAGACGACCATGTCTCTTCCGAGAGACGCATTACAGCCGGGGTACCTCAAGGTAGCGTGCTAGGGCCTCTTCTGTTCTCCGTGTACGTCAACGACGCACCCAGAGAGCCTGGAGTCCAGATGGCTCTGTTTGCCGACGACACGGCGGTCTATACCGCCGATCGGAACGCTGACAGAGCTATCCCACGACTTCGGCGCGCACTCGATGCGTATTCGACGTGGACGGAAAGCTGGAAAGTTGCCGTCAACGAAACCAAGAGCTCCGCGGTGCTATTCTCAAAGCGCCGGAAAGAACCACGAGGCCGAGTGAGACTCGGTAGAACGTACCTGCCCTGGTCGAGAGAGGTTAAATACCTCTGTGTCCACCTTGATAGTCGGCTCAACTGGCGTGCCCACGCTGAGACGATGCGAAGGAAAGTGTCCGCTCGTCTCGCGCAACTGTTTCCGATACTCGTCAACAAGGCTATGACCCGCAAGCTGGGTAAGCTGATCGTCAACGCGTATCTGTTGCCGATCATTACCTATGCTATTCCCGTCTGGGGCTACTTCGCAACCGTTCATAAAAAAAGTTTGCAAAGCGTTCTCGATAGAGGTCTTCGGCTAGCAGCCAAAGTCCCCTATCGGTTTTCTTCTCGTCTTTTGAGAAGAGGATTCGGTGTCCGCTCCTTGGAAGACACCGCAAGGCGACTTGCACGTAAATTTTACGTCCGAGCTGCGAGGACCCAGACAAACCCACTCATAGCTGGCCTTGGCGAGTACCGAACATGTCCAGGTGATTCTTAGAAACGGCCTCGACAAATACTGTACTAGTCGACCTAGTACGAGCATGTCGTTGTAGCGACCACTAAAAATTAAATAAATAATATTCCGTCTGGACAGGATCACTAGGCAGGAGCCCCTACCGGAGGCTCGGTACTAGCAACCCATTGGGTCGTCTCACGACGCACAACCCAACAGCTCTGGCAGCAGCGTTTTGTCACTTAGACCTGGGGATACTCATTGTAATATGAATGAAACGTTGTCATACAAGACATTTTTGACGCGGTCCATACCGGAAAAAGATTTTAAAAACATTCTGTTTTAAATGTTAGCCTTAGAGCTGTTTTTAATCGATTTAAAAAAGAAGGGGTTCTATATTCGTTTCTGTTTTTTTTTTAATGTACATTTCCCAATTATTTGAGAACAGCTGGGCTGATTTTGATAAAGTCTTTTTTATTAGAAAGGGTATGTTCCTACTGTCCCATAGTATTTAATCAAAACTGGTATTGGATCAGTACTAAACCAGTATGGGCAAAATATTATATTTTGTATTTACACTCATGCTTTGAAAATCAATGACAGACTGAGGGTTACGTTTACATCATTAGCTTTTGTTATTCTCAAATTATGACATAAAACTCTATAGAGTTTTTCAATACCCACAAAATGCATACCGCACGATACACTTCTGGATGTTGCTCTATGACCCTGTGTGAATCAAGCAACCAAAAATATTTGAATGAGTTCTGTGCATCTCTCTATTTTGTGCATGCCATAACTACTGAAATTGAATTTGGAGTAAGAATCTCATACTTGTGATTTTCAAATAAAATTGAACAAACCATTTTTCAAATTTGGAAAACCTTAATTACTTTGATATTCATCAATATGATCATCAATAGATATAGCAGCAGCAGCAGCAGCATTGTAGTAGCGGGGCGTCTTTGCACCCGGTGCATGACTGCAGCATCTGAGTCGAGCTCAATGGCTGCCTGTAGATATACATAGGTCTGGTTCTTCGACTGGTGCCTAATATCAGGAATGGACAACCGCCAACCAGTTAACTGAGAAGGCGGGGGAGAAAGGTTTTTAATTTTTATTTATTTTAAAATATCAGCAATCAGTGCGCACTGCCGCAAGGACGGGTTCAGGTGACAGATGTCGCCCTTTCCCAGTCCCGCGTGCAGACGCCGTAAGGCGTCGGTCGCTCCCCGCGAGGCAGAGAGCCTCCGTGCCATGATAGCGCGTAGCAGCAGCATTCAGCGCGGTCGGCATACTAGGATGGGAGGAAGGAAACAGCTTTACAGGTAAATTCTGGGGCATGGGCAGATAGAGAGTATACAAGTTAAGTGAGGTTTAAGTTTACTTAAACTTATGGCGGGTCATCGAGAATCGCCCGAGGGCGTTTGACCCGGACAGGGGGAGGTGGTTGCGTGGTGCTGATGGTTCTGAGGTAAGGGAAGGAAGAGGTCTCAGCTGCGGCAAAGAGAGTCGCAGCTAATGACCAGACAAAGGCTGAGAGAGCAGGAACTCGTAGACCTCCTCGAATTACACTGTTTCTAACAAACCAAGGAGATCCCGACAAGGAACTGAGGGTTCTGGATTGGAAACTTTCCAGCCTACGCCTGTTGGTGGCGGAGGCAAGTGACCACCATACAGGTGCCGCATAGGTCAATACAGACCGGAGAAACAACAGATAGAGGGTAACTTTCGTGCGCAGCGCCAGGGGGCTGCGGCACGCGAGGTATGGGTAAAGTTTGGCTCGGACGCCGCGAGCCTTGGCAAGGGTGTCCGTCACGTGGGCGTTGAAGCAAAGGCGACGATCTAGCCGAACGCCTAGATACTTCACCGACTCTTTGTAGGCGATAGGCCTCCCTTCAAGGGAGAGGGGCTGGCATCGGGAGATGGACTTACGAGTGAAACAGATCGCCTCGGATTTCTCCGTGTTGATCGTCACCCGCCATTTCCGTAGCCAGTCCGGAAGCTGGTCCAACTGACGCTGCAACTGTGTACTCGCAAAACGCGGGGACACAGAGCTGTAATGATACATTGCATCGTCAGCGAACAAAGACAACGTGACTCCGGGCAAAACAGGCAGGTCGTTCGTGTACACGAGGTACAGAACGGGGCCGAGGACAGATCCCTGGGGTACGCCAGCGGCGACAGGACGAACTGCAGAGCAGGTTCCGTCGACGCTCACCCTGAAGGTTCGGTCGCTGAGATACGACCGGAGGAAAAACACTATGGACGATGGTAAGGGGGAGTTGGCGAGTTTGAAGAGAAGACCTTCGTGCCAGACTTTGTCGAAGGCCTTGCTCACGTCCAGCAGTGCGGCGGCCGTAGCCGCTCGCCTGTTGGTGGCGTCAGAGAGTTGCGTTACCACGCGGACTAGTTGAAGCGTGGTCGAGTGCTCTCTGCGAAACCCGAACTGTTCGTTGCGGATAAAATTATCCAACAACGGCGAGATGCGGGCCAGCAGGAGCCGCTCGAACACCTTCGAGATAACTGGCAAGGGAGATATTGGCCGATAGCTTTCAGGAAGCATGCGCGGCTTGCGGGGTTTAGGAATCATAACGATGTTGGCATTTTTCCACAGGCGGGGAAAGTACTGTAGCCGGAGACAAGAGTTGAACAGCTCGAGAACGAGGTCAACGCCTGAGGCCGGGAGATATTGTAATGCAGCGGCCCCGATCCGGTCAGGACCGGGGGCGCGACGGCGGTTTAGTCGACAGACAGACGAAACGAGTTCGTCTCTGTCGAACGGGAGGTCTGGGCCAGCGGGAGGGCGAGAAAAATAACCAGATAGGAAGTCCCGGACGTCTGCCGAGTGGGCAGGGTCCGAAACGCCTCGATGAACGGTAAATTGCGACTCCATGCAGTCGGCGAAGACCTCAGCCTTGCCTTCTGATGAAGACACAACCCCGTTCGAGGTTTCCAGCGGGTTGCGAGTTCTCTTCTCGCGGGTCAGTCTACTCACCGCTCTCCAGACGGAGGCGTGGTCGACTTCAAGAGACTCAAGGTATGAGTCCCATCGATCAGAGTTTACGTCCCGCAGTAGCTGCTGAACGTAAAGGGACTGTTGTTGAAATCGTCGCTTAACGACTGGGTCTCGGGTTCTTTGCCATCTGCGGCGGAGCTGGCGCCGTAGCCAGATGGCGTGGAGTACTTCCGCAGGTAAGGCCGATTTACGATGATTCACCTCGAGTGCGTAGGTGTGTCGATCCATGACACCTTGGACCAATTCCTGAAGATTTGTGGCACGGAGATCCAGATCGTCACGAGTGACGATTGGGTCCGCCGGGAGAGATGGTAACCTTCGAGAGAGCTCGTCATGATAGGATCGCCAGTTGACTCTCCTAACAATCTGAGCGGGAAGTCGGGGTGACGCCGACAGCTCTCGAACAGTTATAACAAGGGGATTGTGATCGGACGAAAGGTCCGACACAGACGAGACCTCGATGTTGCGGGCAACGTTCTTGACAACTACTATGTCAAGAACGTCCGGCCGATGGCCGTGAAAGGGGAAGTAGGTAGGGTCTTCAGGGCCGATGACATTAAGTGCCGGGTCGCCAGAGACGAACCGGAACAGAGAATTTCCATAGGCGTTGACAACGCGGCTGTTCCATGAAGGGTGTTTGGCGTTTAAGTCGCCGGCTACAATGGTTGAGAGGGGGTGGTCGAGGAGGGCGTCCCACTCCTCGGGCGGTGGCGGAGTTCGCCGGCCAGGCCGGAGGTTCGCAGAAACAACGCGCAGCTCCGATCCGCCAGCGTCCACCGCCACCGCGCAGCCTTCAATAATAGATGTATCTAGAGGAGGCAAAAGCCTGTGGGATATCCGCCTGTGGACTAAAACAGCTGTGCCCCCCGAGGGGGGACAGCGAGGCCGTAGGGGACGATCCTGACGATAACAGGCATAGGCAGGAAGGGAAAACGAGTGGTAATGAGCCAGATGAGTCTCGGAAAGAAGTATGATATCAACATCATACTCCGTTACGAAAGTCATCAGTTCAGATCGCCTGGGGAGTAGCCCGAAGGCGTTCCACGCAACGATCCTCAGGCTATTAGCCATTTAGGGGGAGTAGAGGAAAGAGGGCAGCTAATGATTGGAACACCAGGGCAAGCACAGTGGTAGTGTCGCGAGCAGTCCTGATGGATGCAACAAGATTATCTGCCCAGGCAGTCAGGGGATCCGCCGAAGCCCGGGAAGATTCCCGGGATTCAGGAGGACAAGCCTGACTGGCCTCGACAGGGGTAGCAGATGGCGCTGGGCTGGTGGTCTGAGTAGTAGACTGCTCGCTGGAAGGTTGAGGACGATGGCTGGGGGCGGGTCGAGCCCGCGGAGAGGGTACAGGTGGAACCTGTGATGATGTAGGTCGGCCGGCGGAGTTCCGGCGACGACGAGAGCGCTTTGATTTGCCCGATCGGGCTGGAGGCGGGGCTGATTTAGCGGCCATGGCCGCGTAGGAAGGTGCGGGCGCTCCGGTAGGCGCCGGGATTGAGGCCGCTGCAGGCGGCGCCGAAGCGACGACTGCAGGCGAGACAGCGGCACCGGAAGCAACCGGAGTTGCTGCCGGGACCTGGGCAGATGAACCGGTGAGAGGCGGGAAAGCCGCTCGCCGGTTAGGGCCAGGACCAGCTACACGGCCTGCCTGCGCGCCAGGGCGCACAGGAGGTCGCTGCGGTTTCATGGCGGCGATAAAGTTAGGGCAGCCTCGGTAATTAGCCGGATGGGCTCCTTTACAGTTGCAGCATTTAGCTGTGTACCCCGTCGTAGGCTTATCACAGCCACGATGAGGTTCAGCACAACGCACGCAACGCGGGGGCTGATGACAGAAAAGACTGCTGTGGCCGAACCTCTGGCAGTTGAAACACTGCGAGGGGCCGGGCCGCGGGTCAAATGTTCTGACTTGCACCCGTAGGTGCAGAAGATTCTGGAGAGTGTAAATCTCCTCGAAGGGGCCTACTTTCAGTAATTTACAAAGAAAGCTGTTGACAGGACGGCGGTCATCACCTTTGCCAACATGCAGGACGCTTACCGCGGTCGGCGCATAGCCGAGCGCAACAAGTTCCTGCCTGATGGCATCAGGGTCGGTAAAGGATGGAATTCCCGAAAGAACGACCTTGATTTCACGCTCTGACGGGAGGGAAAATGTATGAAAAGAAATCTTACGCTCTGTCAGGAATGACTGAACAGAGCGGAAGTCCGGGATCGTAGCGGTCGCCAGCTTTAGCGAGGGGCCTTGGCACCTCGCCTCGACCTTGACCCAAGGGAGAGCTCGGGATAAGGAACGTAAAAGTTCAGAATAATTCCTATTATCCGGAATTACAATAGGAGGAATGCGAGGAGGAGACACAGTTTGGGTGGTAGCTGGATACTCACGTTGCACGCGCTGAGTGCCGCTGTTACCATGATTAGATGGCAGATCTGCAGCTGAGGCGGGCGGCGGAGTTTGGGCCAGTTTTCGCTTGCGTTTGGCAGATTTGCCCTCCACAAGCGAGAACTGTCCGTCCCCCGACCCAACACTGCACATTTCTACCGCACTATGATCACTTTCACTATCACTGTCACTGTCGTGAGGAAGTGGAGTGGTACGGAAGCCGGTTGAGCATGTTTCCATTAAGGAAACAAGCGGCGCCGGCAGAGGATTCGGTGGCGTATTCGACGCCATTTCGGACAAGCCGAAATGAACGTCTACGCAGGTCTAGGATTGAGGGATCACCAGACACTGAAAACTATCCACAGGCACAATTGAACACTACACAGACCGCACAGCACACGGATACAAAAACTCCCGCACAAGCTAAATAAAAACTGATTTGCACTGAACTGCTGAAGAATCTTGTAGAGTAGATGATGCTGAATGTGATGATGGTGATAAAAATGATGTAAACTGAATATTTCCGCTAATTTCCACGAAATATTGCAGAGCAAAATTGGACACAGCCTACCCGGGCAAATGCTCTAGGTAGACCCCCAATAGATATAGCAAAAAGTACATTCCAATTTATCCATTGATTACTAAAATATAACCATGACTGAAGATCTGTCATTTTGCTCTTGAATATTAGAATTTGCTTACAATGATGCATCTCTGTAATACCTATCACCTTCTATGACTATGTAATCAGTGTCACTTATAGTATACAAGTATTTTGGATCTAATAAGGAGAAAGCTACACAAGCAACTGCTTATATGCCAGTATTCTGTTTACCACATGAACATATTATATTGTTCACCTTGATGAAATGAACCATGTAAAATCAACATGTTATCAGTTATAGTTACTGTACATATTTATTTAACTCATCAACAGGTGCTTAGATATTTCATTGTTGGATCTCTTGAGTCTGCATTTGCATGTCATCTCAGTGTTCCGCATTTTCTATCACCTGGAATATCTCAGAAATAGTGCAATTCAATGCATTAGCAAAGTTGGGTCTAGCGTCAAGATGTAAATTAATATGCTTTAATAACCACTGAAGCCCAATTCTTAGTTAGTTAATATTAACTGTTTGTGCTGATGTAGATTTCGTGACTTTCTGCTATAATTACTAATCCTGCATTACACAAAGGTAATGGCAGTTGTTCAGCAAGTTGTACGACCTTTTAGCAAATAAAAATAATTAAAAAGAGGTAAATTATTTTACTCTATTCAAGTACTTTGGACATTGTAACAGTATGACGTTACAAGTTTACTAGGCTCCCTTAGGTACAATACTTTTCTCATTAATACAATTATGTTGTTTATAACTTTCATTAATGTTTTCTAAGCTTTGTGTTCTTTGCTCGTCTGCTTCATCTTGCTTTCCAACTACGTTCCCATGCAACCGTCAACACTTTATTTTGTACATGAGGAAGCCCAACATCCAAACATTGGTGAATCAAATGAAGACGAAGCTGGTGCTGTTCTTCTGTCTCATGATCCATGATTACGAATTAAGCTGAGTTTATGCTGATGCTAATCATTTCACTTGTTGCTAAAAGGTTCATGGATATAAGTGAGGCAGGATCAGCTTCTGCAACAGGCGACTCTTAACATAATCTGGAACTATATAATCTCTCATTTGCAGCAACCTATCTTGTTGAACAGCAGAGATCTCTTGAGAATGTGATTTAGCATTTCACTGAGCATTTTTAATAGACAAAGTTTTTCTGTTTTTCAGATTCCTTAGCCCTATATTTTCTCATGCATGATGCATCTTTTGTTCCCCTGCCCATAATTTAAAACAATTGTCTTACTAGATACAAATTGTATTTACGAAAAAGTAATTAAACCAATTATGTAAGCAAAATTATCAAATTAACACTAACAATTGAAAACTAAAAAAATTTTGAATAAAAAAATAAACAACTTCAAAAAGGAGAAAAGTCTCTTAACACACCTGAAATTATTTTATAAAAAGTGAAAAATAGGCCTAATTTTTACATTCAAATCTATGAATATGAAAATTACAGAATTGCGTAAAAAACTCTTTACTGCAACATTTTTTATTACTTTATGTACTTGGTAACTTATGCCTGAAAAACAAGCTTTCACATAACTTTATCCCAATACAATTTTTGAAGTCGGTGTCAATTCACTTTTTTTAACCTTAATAACTCATCAATCGTAACACCAAATAACGTTTTAAGAGATTAAAAGCCAAGTCATAGCTATGTTAGAAAAAGCTAGGCGTCGCATAGACGTGGCGTATCTATAATGTGGTCTTGGGGGGGGGGGGTCGAATCGACTTCATACAAGAGAAGAAACAAGTTAAGAGTAATCAACATTACTATATTCAAAGTGATGAAAAACGTGTGATAACATCCTGAAATCAATCGCATTAAAAATAAAGGTAATAACACAATAAAAATACGCGTTATTGAAACCTGTTTGTATATTTGAAAAATAGTTACTACTATATTAGCGTACATATCTGAAAAAATAAAAAAACAGCCTTAAAATTAAGGAACTAACAAAATTCATCAACTTTTTTCGACCTTCTGGGTGGGGGTCCGGTCCCGTTCGGCCCCCTAGGAAATACGCCCCTGCGCATAGAGTGTGAACAATGTTAGCGAGAAGGGAGGTCGCGCACCCGCAAGAGAATAATGACCGGTAGAATACATATGAAGGGAAGGTACAAATGTGAATTAATCTTTTCTACCTTATGTTTAAGGTAATTTTTATCAGGGTGAAACATTGTAGCATCAACTGACTATTAATTTCGTAAAACGCTATTTGCTGTTACGTTTGATGAGTTAGTAAGCCTAAGTTAAATATCGGTATGGAGCACCATACATGACTTCCATGTTGTAAGATTTATGTTTCAAATCATTTACGAAATGAAATATTTCCATAGAAACTACTTCTTTCCACTTATTGCTTCAGACTTAACCACAGTACTGTAGTCACTAATGTATACCACCACACGTTATCGCACTCGATTTTCACTGATGGTGGCAGTCGATGGGACTGGTTTTGCAGAAAACATTGGCCTACGGCCAAACAGCCCGGGAAGGAATTTTAACAACAAACTACTACTTTGTTGCCCATAACGTAGTAAACATATAAAAATTATCCCCTCACCTTCAACTAAAATTTCCATTTATAGAAAATTACCCCCACCCCGTTCAACTGGCCTCTTCATTTATAGATATTTCATCTACGTTTTTACAGAGGATTATTAAGATCTTCTTATCAGGATACTTTATTTATCATAATTAAGTACTTTACTCTTGTTACAACAAAAAATGTTTCAGGTAAACTGCCCTTTCCCCGATATCGATCTTCACCAAAATCAATAGGCCTTGAGTCTTCTACAACTCAGGCACATATGTAAAAAATTATTTGATTCTGTTTGAATTTACGGCAGTTATCGTTCGTCATGAAAAAATGTCTCTTGTTACAACATAAAATGTTGCTGGTAAACTATCCCTTCCCCTTAACCGATCTTCACCAAAATCAACAGGCATTGAGATCTTTAAAATTTAGGGACGTATGCAACAAATTATTTGATTATGTTTGAATTTACGGCAGTTATCGTTCGTCAAAGAAAAAATTAACCTTGTTATCACATAAAACGTTGCTGGTAAACTACCCCTTTCTCTTAACTGATCTTCACCAAAATCAACAGGTCTTGAGTCGTCTACAATTCAGGGATGCATGCAAAATATTATTCGTTTCTGTTTGAATGTGCGGCAGTTATCGTTCGTCATATAAACAATTACTCTTGTTAAAACATTAAAGGTGGCTGGTAAACTACCCTTTTCCCTTAACCGATCTTTACTAAAATCAATAGACCTTCAGTACTTTACAATTCAGGAACGTATGCAAAAACTTATTTGATTCTGTTTGAAATTGCGGCTGTTATCGTTTGCAAACAAAAAAAATTACCCTTGATAAAAAAACGTTGCTGGTAAACCACCCCTTTCCCTTAACCGATCTTCACAAAAAACAATAGATACTCTACAATTCAGGACTGTATGAAAAAATTATTTGATTCTGTTTGAATTTGCGGCTCTTATCGTTTGCCATAGAAAATACCCTTGTTAAAATATAAAACGTTGCCGGTAAACAACCCCTTCCCCTTAACCGATCTTCACCAAAACCAACAAGCCTTCAGTCTTTTACAATTGAGGAACGTATGCAAAAAAATATTTGATTCTGTTTGAATGTGCGGCAGTTATGGTTCGTCATAGAAAAAATTACCGTTGTTAAAACATAAAATGTTGCAGGTAAACTACCCCTTTCCCTTTACCGATCTTCACCAAAATCAACAGACATTGAGATCCCTACAATTGAGGGCAAAATTCAATAATTATTTGATTCTGTTTGAATATGCGGCTGTTATCGTTTGCCATATATAATACCCTTGTTAAACAAAAAACATTGCTGGTAAACTACCCCTTTCCCTTAACCGATCTACACTAAAAACAATAGGTCTTGAGAACTCTACAATTCAGGACTGTATGCAAAATATTATTTGATTGTGTTTGAATTTGCAGCTGTTATTTTTTTCCATAGAAACAAATTACCCTTGATTAAAAAAAAAACGTCGCTGGTAAACTACCCCTTTCCCTTAACCGATCTTCGCCAAAAACAATATGTCTTGAGTACTCTACAAATCAGGGCTGTGTGCAAAAAAGTATTTGATTCTGTTTGAATTTGCGGCAGTTATCGTTCGTCCTAGAAACAATTACTCTTCTTAAAACATAAAATGTTGCAGGTAAACTACGCCTTACCCTTAACCGATCTTCACCAAAAACAAAAGGTCTTGAGAACTCTACAATTTAGGTCTGTATGCAAATAATCATTTGATTCTGTTTGAATTTGCGGCTGTTATCGTTTGCCATAGAAAATACCCTTGTTAAAACATAAAACGTTGCAGGTAAACTACCCCTTTCCCTTAACCGATCTTGAAAAAAATTAACAAACCTTGAGTTATCTATAATTCAAAACGGTATGCAAAAAGTAGTTGATTCTGTTTGAATTTACGGCAGTTATCGTTCATCATAAAAAAATTACCCTTGTTAAAACATAAAATGTTGCTGGTAAACTACCCCTTTCCCCTCACCGATCTTCACCAAAACAAACAGGTCTTGAGAACTCTACAATTCACGGCTGAATCCAAAACATTATTTCACTTGTGAAACTTACTTGTTTTTTCTTCCCGTACGCGTTTCGGCGTGATGTGCGCCTTCGTCAGCAGTTTGAGACAGACTGGCCAGTAGCTCGTAACGGTTTTTATTTGGAAGGTTTAGTAGGGGTGGCGTGTGGAGGAAGAGGATTGGCGCGGGCATCCAAATTCCCTTCCTCCACACACCTCCCCTACTAAACCTTCCAATAAAAACCGTTACGAGTTACTGGCCAGTCTGTCTCAAACTGCTGACGAAGGCGCACATCACGCCGAAACTCGTACGGGAAGAATAAACAAGTAAGTTTCACAAGTGAAAGTTTTATATTCTATATTATTTAGTACTGTGAAAAAAGAAGATGAACAATCAAAACAACATTATTTCATTCTGTTTTAATTTGCGGCTGTTATCGTTTGCCATATAAAATACCCTTTTAAAACATAAAACGTTGCTGGTAAACTACCCCTTTCGCTTAACCGATCTTCACCAAAAACAATAGGTCCTGGTAACTCTATAATTCAGGGCGGTATGCGAAACATTATTTGATTCTGTTTGAATTTGCGGCTGTTATCGTTTGCCAAATACAAAAATTACCATTGATATAAAAAACGTTGCTGGTAAACTACCCGTAAGTCATGTATGGTTCTCCATACCGATATTTCATGTTTTGAGTGTAGTACAATCAGAATCTGCAATAATCTCGAACACGATTTTTTTTGCCATCACCATACTTCCATTTCCTTAAGGAATATGGAAGTAAAAATTAAAAATTTTTCATTGTTGTAATTGTAAATAACAATAAGTTGTTCGTTTCTAAGCAACTGATAGAAATTAAATGAAATTATTTAGTTTAATTCAAATCCGCAACGATAACAGATGTGTCCTATCGGTGTCTCTGCAGATAAATTCAGCTTCTGGCTCATTTACTCACTGTGAAATACTCCAGGTAATGGAATTTTTGCTACTTTGACTGTCACGGTTAGGATACGGGCATCACGCTCACACACACCCGTTCGGCGGACACATGTCCTGGGTTGCAGTCTGCGTGTTGGGAGTCAGTGCAAGCAAGCGCTTTGCGTTGACTTCAACACGCATTCTGGTAAGCGCGCGCGTGTGTTGCCCGCGCGTACAGACTCACACCGCACCGCTGAGCCGACACATGTCCTGCGTTGCAGTCTGCGTGTTGGGAGTCAGTGCAAGCGCGCGCCTTGCATTGACTTCAACACGCACTCTGATAAGCGCGTGCGTGTGTTGCCCGCGCGTACAGACTCACACCGCACCGCTGAGCCGACACATGTCCTGCGATGCAGTCTGTGTGTAGGGGGTCAGTGCAAGCGTGCGCCTTGCATTGACTCCAGCACGCACTCTGGTACGTCGCACACATGTGCGCTCGCGGTGTACACACATGCTTCGTTGTTTTATCGTGGTAATCATAGTAATAAAATTTTGCAACTGGAGTATGTTCGCAATGGGCAAATTCAGTCAGGGTTGAATTTATTGTAGAGACAACATACAAAACACGTTACATGTTCTGGACTATGATTCGACAAAAAAATATATACATTTCTGGTGGATGAACATGTACACTATCTATGTTGGACTTACAATAAATATATTAACATAAACTACCGATTTGAGTTTTCTTGTTACTTCATTTAATGTATTTCTGTAATTAATAGTTTCCATATTCTTTAATAAATTTGTAAAAAATTCGTAAATATATATGTTTAATTTTCTGTTGTTGGTGTTGCTCCTATCGTAGATGGTGGTGTCGTACAATGTAGGTTGTACTTTGTAAAAGGCTTAACTTTAACACTTGACAGTTAACTTTACGTTGAAGTTAAAATACATATTTTTAGTTTTCTTCTTTTTCTTCTCCTCAACGCAGAGGTTAGTGGGCTTGCAACTTCTTCCTTTACGTAGACAGCCTCTTGATCACCACATACCTTCTTCCTTTTCTTATCCGAACAGTGTAGTCCTACCTGGGCCTGGGCCTTCCCCTCCCACTACGCCCTCGATCGCGGCGGCGAACCAGTTTAAATGGCTTAGCAGTTGCCCATCCAACTTTTCCTTTCCACAGTTGATCCAATCCAATTCTTTTTAGTTTTATATGCACATGAATGCATATAAGTCTCCTTTACTTACTTACTTACTTTTATACTGTCTTCCCACTTCAACCTGGGTCTGCTTCTTCTCCTTTTACCTTCTGGTTTTGCTTCCCACGCTTTTCTATTCTACATACGAGGCTAAACCGTTTCAACTGTGAGCTTTGTGTCATATAAGTTATCTCGATCAAATGAAGTTCCTGCGGATAGTGAGGCTTCGTATTTTATCAGTTACTATTTTAATAAAACATTTAATTTCATTCGCATACTTATACCGACTGTCATTTTGTGGAGCCTTATTAACTGTTTCTCCACGTTTATTCTGAAGAAACCTTTACGCCTTCCAGAATGAGTTCGTCAAACGTGCTATCCACCTCGACTAAATTTTCGCTAAACAACTCCAAATCTTATCAGAAGGCGTACTTCAAACAACTACTATCGCTAGAACAAACACACGCAACATTTCGACTACTAAACAATCTGTAATTATCTTCCAGTGTATAAGGTAAACTAGTACATTAAATACAAACTTAAGCCTACTCGATATTCGTTCACTAACAAGCGTGGACCGCAAAAATAGAAAAAACCACCATCTTCTATAAAGTTAAATATAACTACAGAAAAACTATATAAAAAGAACCGTTACTTACCCTTTAAGTCCGCTGGACAGTACCATACTGACGCAAGTTTACACAATGAACAAGCTTGCGTCAATGGTGGTGCTTCGCGGCTCTGTCCAGCTGGCTTAGAGAGTAAGTAGCGGTCGGTATGTAGGTAGGACTTATGTGTGGTATTTGTCCGACCTAACCGTGCTGATAACGTTCACGTACCACCGAAAGATAGGTTCAAAGATTGAACTCCAAATATTTAAGTTACTAATTTGAGAGTTATACTCTAGCTATTCTACGCCCATTCTTTCTCATTCTAATGTCTGTTAACCTCCAGTAATATTGGAAATATGTTACTAGTTCCCTGTCTTACCCCCGTCTGTATTTGATAATATGTACATTTTGATTTTACGTGTTGTTATTTTACTGTCTATGAAATACAATAAACTTATTTATGTAATGAAAGGCAATTTAGCATACATGTTTTCAGTGGTATCCAATTTACTTGTATGAATACATAAACTAACCTTTTCAATTCGCCTTGTAACTTCTTGTTTACAATTGATTACGGACATCAAAGCATATGCTTCATCGTCAGATATTTAACTAGTAGCGTGCTCACAGCATTAAGTGCTCAAAAATTTAAGTCTAGGCTATATTACACGTTCAACTATCTTACAATAATCCTTGTGTGTTCTTACATCGGTCTCTTTTTAAATATATTTGTCACATTATGACTAACTAGTAGGCCTACACTCCCTGAGCTGCAGAACTCGCACGCTATTTTGAACGGAGTACATTTATTATTACATAAGTTTCATTATTAGACAATTTTCCAATTGCGGGAAAAATTACGTACGTCTCAATTACTCTATTTCGTTAGTAACATAACAACTGTAGAGAACAGAATCATACAATAAACGCAAACACTTAGGAACATTCAGATTTGGGTTACAAATTCCTTTTAATCTCAGAGCCAGTTGGATTTTCACTTAAAAAAAATTGTGATCTCTTTACTGGTTCTTAGAGTCCAAATATTTTGAAATTTTGAAACTTAACATTACATTTAGATTTTAGTCAAAATTGCTTTAACTTAATATGCCATCTGAATTTTTGTGATTTTATCAAAAATTTCCCCAACGTTTTAGGCTCTGACCTCGAAAAACAATAAAAATTTCAAAAACGAATACTATATTCAGTTTGTGGTTTACATTTCCTTTAATTTGATACCTCACATGGGATTTTGCGATTTTTTCCACAATTTTGACTCACCGTCCTATTTTTGGGGTGATCAATCTAAATATCGGTATGGAGAACCATACATGACTTCCATATTCTAAGATTTATATTTAAAATCATTTTCGAAATGAAATATTACCATAGAAACTACTTCTTTCTACTTACTGCTTCAGCCTTAACCACAGTACTGTGGTCACTAACGTATACCACCTCACGTTATCGCACTCGATTTTCACTGATGATGGAAGTCGATGGCATTGCCGAAACGTCTGGTTTTGTAGAAAACATTAGACTACGGCCAAATATCCCGGGAAGGAATTTTAACAAAAACTACTTCTTTGTTGCCGATAACGTTGTACACATATATATAAAATATATGCATAAAATTAATGGCTTGTATAAGTTAATGATTGATCTCCATTAAGTAGTGCTCAAGTTTCCAAAGTTTTAATATTATGATGTCCGTAATTAAAACATCAGAGAAGGTTTAGTGTGAATGAGGGTACACTGTGGACAAAAATTTTCAACATTTCATATTGAGCGTTGCTTAGAGTAAAGCTGCGAATCTACAGTGTATGTTTCACAGAACAAACACGCGAAAAAGAAGGAGCGCTCCGAAGTCACTCATGGACCCTCAGCATCTTGCAGAGGGTTCATCCCCTAAAGACGAAAAGTCTGTCTATGAATCGTTCCTCTGTGAACATGTGCAGTTACACTGCCCAGCGATCCACAGGAAGCAAATTGATGTCCATTTTTTCGGCTTGCACGCGTTATGTTGGTATGGGTTTCGGCACTTTCCATTTAAAAAGCGTACAAATGTAAGAAAATAAACATGAATGAGGCCAGAAATAATGCGAATTGTGTGTGTGTGTGTGTGTGTGTGTGTGTGTGTGTGTGTGTGTGTGTGTGTGTGTGTGTGTGTGTGTGTGTGTGTGTGTGTGTGTGTGTGTGTGTGTGTGTGTGTGTGTGTGTGTGTGTGTGTGTGTGTGTGTGTCTTACCTGCCTTTTTATTGCGTTAGTCATAATAATAAAATGGAAACGTAATCATTACATAACTGAGATATGCTTGCCTGCCACGAACGATATGTTTTCTCTCATACATGATTTACATTAAAATGAAAAAATTATAATTTTATTGCCAGGCAACAAAATTATTTTATTTTTAACAATTACCATTGTTTGAAAAAGTTCAAATGAATTTTCAAGTACTTTACTGTTGTTAAAACGTAAAATGTTGCAGGTAACCTACCCCTTCCCCTTAACCGATCTTCACCAAAATCAAAGGGCCTTGAGTTCTCTACAATTCAGTGATGTATGCAAAAATTATTTGATTCTGTTTGAATATGCGGCAGTTATCGTTCGTCATAGAAAAAATTACCCTTGTTAAAACATAAAACGTTGCTGGTAAACTACCCCTTCCCCTTAACCGATCTTCACCAAAAACAATAGGTCTTGAAAACTGTACAATTCAGAGTTGCATGCAAAAAATTATTTGATTCTGTTTGAATTTGCGGCTGTTATCGTTTGCCATAGGAAATACCCTTGTTAAAACATAAAACGTTGCAGGTAAACTACCCCTTTCCCTTAACCGATCTTCACCAGAAACAATAGGTCTTGAGAACTCCATAATTCAGGGCTGTATGCGAAACATTATTTGATTCTGTTTGAATTTGCGGCTGTTATCGTTTGCCAAAAAAAAATTACCCTTGATAAAAAAACCGTTGCAGGTAAACTACCCCTTTCCCTCAACCGATCTTCACCAAAAACAATAGGTCGTGAGTACTCTACAAATCAGGGCTGTATGCAAAAAATTATTTGATTCTGTTTGAATTTGCGGCAGTTATCGTTTGCCATAGAAAAAATCTACAGATATACACACAGACAGATAGACACACACACACACACACACACTTTTCGAAAAACGACTTTTTTCATGTTTTGAGTGTAGTACAATCAGAATCTGCAATAATCTCGATCACGATTTTTTTGCCATCACCATACTTCCATTTCCTTAAGGAATATGGAAGTAAAAACAACAAGGTTTGTAAGGTAAAGTGTGGACATGTGTGCCAAGTTTTACGAAAATCGGTTGATGCGTTCAAAAGTTATCGTGAAACATACCCCAATTAGTTAGACAAACAAACAGATAAATGCCAAATGGTCGAGTAAACCCTAAGAACTCGCTTCCTCGTTCAACAAGAGGCATATGTCATAGGGTGACTTTCAGATGTAATTTTCATTATCTGTGCCACTCAAAAAGTCCAAAGAAGGACTAGTGACCGCTACTGGTATTTGTCGATAGGTGTTCTGAGTACGGGTGCTTTGAGCACGGAGCCACGAAAACTTACGTTCTTTACTATACAACCAAGACTTGACAGGTACAGAATTTTACGTTTGTGTCTGTAATATATATTTGACAAGAAGCAGAGCTAGATATGGTGACATAACATCAAATAAGTGGATGCTTGAGTTTTGAAGAAATCGTGTATTAGGTAAAATGGTACCCCCATGTCAGGTGGGTGAAGACTATCCTCAACCTTCGTGAGGAAGGACTGTACTTTTGGATTAAATGTTTGTAGGTCGAACGAAGAGCTGGGCAAAGGGAGCTGTGATCTGATTCCTGTAATGGATTTGGACTCTCGCTGCGAGTTATCGGCCGAGGGTGAATGATGTCTATAGTGTTATCAAAGTCTTTCCTGTCAATACTATACTACTCATTTTTCTTTTTAAAAATCGAGTCTTTCTTTCTTTCCAGTCGTCTTTTGATTTCTTGAGCGGCGATTTTGTTCATCTGTATAATTATAAATTTCTCAGGAAAAGTTTATTCCTTAATACGTCTGTGTCTTTTGTTTGTTTAACACCCACCATTCTGATCCATGTCATAAAGCTACATTCCACACAGGCTAGTAAATAACTAGCCATCAGGGAGGTCAAAATATTTTCCAGGAGGGGTAACAAATTTCCAGATGACGAAAATATTTATATATTTTTCATACATACACACATACACATATTAGCTTGTAATTCTTATATCATAATAGAAATAAGTATACAGATTGTATTAATTTATTAAAATATTTATTGCTTCAAAATATGTATAAAATTAATGGCTTTAAAAGTTAATGTTTGATCACCATTAAGTAATGCTCAAATTTCCAAAGTTTTAATATTATGATAGCCATAATCAAAACATCAGAGCAGGTTTTAGTATGTACCAGGGTCCACCATGGACAAACATTTTCAACATTCATTATGGAGCGTTGCTCAGAGTAAAGCTGCGAATCTACAGTGTACGTTTCACAGAAACACGCGGAAAAAAAGGAGCCCTCCAGAGTCGCTCATGAACCCTGAGCACCTTGCAGAGGGTTCATTCCCTAAAGACGAAAAGTATGAGCCGTTCCTCTGTAAACACGTGAAGTTACACTGGCCAGCGATCCGCAGGAAGCAAATCTTTGTCCACGCTAGACAACTTTTCGGCTTGCACGCGTTGTGTTTGTGTGGGTTTCGACACTTTCCATTTAAAAAGCGTGCAAACGTAAGAAAATAAATATGACAGAGGCCAGAAATAACGCAAATTGTGTGTGTGTGTGTGTGTGTGTGTGTGTGTGTGTGTGTGTGTGTGTGTGTGTGTGTGTGTGTGTGTGTGTGTGTGTGTCTAACTTTTTTTTGCGCTAATCACAATAATAAAACTTTGGAAACGTAAACATTAAATAATGGAGATATTCTTGCCTGCCAGGAACGATATGTTTTCACTCACACATGATTTAAATTAAAATGAAAAAATATAGAATTTTGTTAAAGTTAAAAACAGTAAAGCAACCAGGTTTTCGGTTAGGAGGGAGGGGTAGTTTACGTGCATTGTTTAGTGTTTTAACAAGAGTAAAGTACTTAATTTTAATAAATAAGTTCCCCGAAAATAAAGTCATAGTAACCCACTGTAAAATGGTAAATGAGATAAATATAAATGGGTTGGGTAATTGAAGGGGGAGGGGGTGATTTTTTGAGTATTGCTGTGCTGAAATCATATAAAGTAAGAATATTTAATTTTGAAGAATAAGATACCTTAGAAATTACATATGATAAATCTATTACTCTATGTAAGTGTAAATATTGTTACGACATTACAGAACAGTCTACATGTTTATCGAATGTTCCAGAAGAATCCGGCTGTAATGTGTGAGGTGTACATGATTCTCGACGCATTAGCTAGACTGTACCAGAAGCCGCGCGAACTGTGTCAAGGCCGCAGTGAATTACGCTCTAATGTTTTCCTTTATTGTTAATGCGCAGTATGCAATATTCTGGTATTTCGGCGGGGTATAAATACAAGTGCTCAACGACGTTCAGTTTCAGTTTGAGTTGCGATTTATATCAGTGCGGTTTTGAAGTAGTGTGGCGAAGTGTTATGGGTTTTTATAATTGTGTGGGACTATTGTAATACAATTGTGTTTTATATTAGTTAACATTTTTATTGCGTGTGAACAATTTTTAATTGATTCGTTGTAAGAGACTGTCTTGTTAATTACAAATCGTTTAATTGTGATAATTAAAGCTGGATATTAGTGACTTAATTGGTGCCTTGTATTTTACTTACCATACGACGTTCAGTAGACCGTCGTAACAATATCATTAATGGTGGGGATCAGTTGAGGAGGAGGGATGATTGTCTGCGTAGTTCAGTTCCATTATAAGAAAAAAGTACCTAATTTTTATAGATATTTTTATAGATAAAGTGACTCGAAAATAATATTACGACTCGAAAGCAGCTAAGCTGGTACGGATGGGGTTTACACAACTACGTAATATGCATTGGAGATCGCTGCAGAATAAAAGAGGAATAGAAGTCCCCAGATGAGATGTTGAGGGCTGGTGTACATTGAAACTGTGAAACTCTGATCTCTTTAGAACAATAAACAATGGTAGACGGACATAAATCTCTCTCTCTCTCTCTCTCTCTCTCTCTCTCTCTCTCTCTCTCTCTCTCTCTCTCTCTCTCTCTCTCTCTCTCTCTCTCTCACACGCGCGCGCGCGCGCGGTAATAAGATTTACACAGTGCAATGTGTAACAAATATGGGTAAGTTTTACAAAGAAATTAATACAGTGTTTATGTATAGAAGTTTAAATCTTTCTTAACTGTTGGCTTAAAAGTGTATAGTACGTACCATTGTCAATTAGAGTTTAATTTTAATAACAATCAGCTAGAAATTTGTTAGATCACAGTTTCTCTAAGAGACATAAGGCTTATGCATGAAACTAAATGGCAATTAAATATTTGCAAAATAACACATTACAGAAGTCACTACACAGGTCAGCTGACATCTGACCGTCTGAAGGCCCTTTTTTGCGTTCAAGTTTAGAACGCGCGCGCCTGAATATGTGAGGGGATTAGTGACGTCTCCTTAGGGTAAGTGAGAAAGAAGAACTACTTAATCGTATTAACTCTATTATTATTAAGAACTAGCTACATAGTGATGTATAATATATCCTAGCTTCCTGTATAATATACGCGTACAAGTGTACCCGTTAACTCAAAAACGGTAGGTTCTTTAAATGTTACTGTGTTATAAGCATTGCATATACACATTAAACGTTATGTTTTCCTCAACCATGGCTTTTTATTATTTCAGCGGTTAACTAAAAACTAAAAACCGTTGTCACCTAACCTCACAAATAAAATATCGGTATGGAGAACCATACATGACTTCCATGTTCTAAGATTTATATTTAAAATCATTTACAAAATGAAATATTCCCATAGAAACTACTTCTTTCTACTTACTGTGTCAGCCTTAACCACAGTACTGTGGTCACTAACGTATACCACCAACGTTATCGCACTCGATTTTCACTGATGATGAAAATCATCAGTCGACGGCACTGCCGAACGTTTGGTTTTGCAGAAAACATTGGACTACGGCCAAACAGCCCGGGAAGGAATTTTAACAACAAACTACTACTTTGTTGCCGATAACATAGTACACATAAAAAAATAAATTATCCCCTCCCCCTTCAACTATAATTTTTATTTATAGAAAATTACCCCACCCCGTTCAACTAGCCTCTTCATTTATAGATATTTCATCTACGTTTCTACAGTGGATTATTAAGATCTTATCAGGATACTTTATTTATCAAAATTAAGTACTTTACTCTTGTTACAACAAAAAGTGTTCCAGGTAAACGTCCTTTCACCGTAACCGATCTTCACCAAAATCAATAGGCCTTGAGTCTTCTACAACTCAGGCACATACGTAAAAAATTATTTGATTCTGTTTGAATTTACGGCAGTTATCGTTCGTCATGAAAAAATTTCTCTAGTTATCACATAAAACGTTGCTGGTAAACTACCCCTTTCTCTTAACTGATCTTCACCAAAATTAAAAGGTCTTGAGTCCACTATAATTCAGGGATGCATGCAAAACATTATTTGATTCTGTTTGAATGTGCGGCAGTTATCGTTCGTCATAGAAACAATTACTCTTGTTAAACATTAAAGGTGGCTGGTAAACTACCCCTTTCCCTTAACCGATTTTCACCAAAATCAACAGACCTTGAGTACTTAAAACTTCAGGAATGTATGCAAAAAATTATTTGATTCTCTTTGAATATGCGGCACTTATCATTCGTCATAAAAATAAAATTACCCTTTTAAAACATAAAACGTTGCCGGTAAACTACCCCTTTATCTTAATCGATTTTCACCAAAATCAATAGGCCTTCAGTCCTCTACATTTCAGGGCTGTATGCGAAACATTATTTGATTCTGTTCGAATTTGCGGCTGTTATCGTTTGCCATAGAAAACAATCGACAGTCACACAGACAGACACATAGACAGACAGACAGACACACACACACACACACACACACTTTTCGAAGAATAACTTTTTTTCATTTTTTGAGTGTAGTACAATCAGAATCTGCAATAATCCCGAACATGATTTTTTTTGCCATCACCATACTTCCATTTCCTTAAGGAACATGGAAGTAAAACACCACGTATTTTCGCTTTGCATTAAAAAATAGGACAATTTATTTACAATTAGTACACTTCTTCTTTTCCACATCGTAATATATCGATACAGTCGCGTATTAAAAACATCGAAAATGTACTGCAGGAACGGATAAAGGTACAGTTCCGATGCCGCTAAATAGCATCTGTTTATTTAATTGTTACTGTTGCAGTTATTCGGCATCCCCCACCGCGTATGTCGTTGTTATTATTAATCTAAACAATGATGCGTCCGTGACTATCGTATCGGGTTGGTAGTGTAATCTTCCGAGGTTTGTTTTTGGTGTTGTTCGACGTCACGCCCCCAGCTTTTCTTTACGAAACTAATTCAGTACTCAGCCGGTCGACTTTTTTGCTCAGTCAACTACTGGGGTCCAACCTCGTAATTGGGTGAGCAGAGTCAGGAACCCAATTTTCTTCAAATCTGCCTTTTGTGCTGGGAATTTTACATACCAAGCATCGGCTTGGTCGAAGAGTACCAGCAGTTTTTGATTTGCTTCAGAAAGCTATCGTTCGCTGATGTAACCTGCACATACTTATAGAGATGGAGGCTGACACTTCGTGAGGGTACCCAAGAAATACGTCTCTACGACAGGCCCCCGCACAACATCGTCAGCGACATCATGCTTCCAGAGGACACACCTTTTTGTTCTTAAAAGTAAACTGATTAATTATTATTAATTAAAGCATATCTGGAACTCCAAGTTTGTAACACTTCAGATATTCAGATAGAAAAGAATGTGAACCAAGTTTATTCGTTTATGTGACACAAAAAAAAACTTTTGTTGTAATTAATGAGTTCATGGTAGTATGTAGACTATGTAATAGCTATTAACATTTTGTAAACTGGCATTGATTTATGCACCGACATTAATTTTAGTCCGCTGACTGGCTTAATTTTTTTACACATAAAGAGGCAAATCTTTATACTACTAAAATAAAGCAATTCTGATTCTGCTCACTAAAGCTTGGTAGTAATCATTTTCTATTATGCCTTGTTTATTGCATTCAATGTAACATTACAGTTGTCGAAATATTTTTTGTGTTACGTCTGTCAGCGGTTCATCATACAATTTAATACACATCGCACCTAAAATTATTATGGTAATTAATTCTGGTTTCCATGGTGTTGTTGACATCTTTATACACGTCAATCTTAAAAGGGCCTAAATCATGCCAACGGGGCAGAAAGTTAAATTCCAAGCTAAACAGTGTTTTTCGCCTTGTGTCAAAGGTTACCTGTGCAAAATTTTGTGGCAAGCGGTGTAACGATGTGGATTTATACTCAATAAAAATAAATCCTCAGACTTTGAGTTATATATAAAAATATAGACGTTAATGATATTTATTATCGGCTTTAAAACTTTATTTGTTCTGGAATCAGGATCGTTATATAAGAAGATGCACGCAGCTGCGTGGCTCAGGGAATCAAACGCGTTACGTTACGTAAGTGTATGTTACGTAACTCAAGTCCACCCGGTTCGCTGCACTCATTAGCCGGTTATTTGAAGCTATTCGTATACTTACGTTATATTATTAAAGTTTGTTATTGTAAAAATGAGATGATAACAAAGAACGATCGACATAAAAACGAAACGGTAGACAATATAGTCTAAAGGTGGCTTCATACGGTCAGGACAGTAATGGTGTTAGCAACCTGTGTTATATAACCACATACTTATGCAGATGGTTATCGATGCCACGGCCACTTTTAACGTTATGTATAAAACAAACAAAAAATAAATTACCGTTATTTATAATATTTATGCTAAATGTACATTAACTGTTTACACTGACTGATTTAGTACAGTAAAATATTCCCCCACCCCTCTTCTCTCTCATTCTCACTTTCTTTCACTCTGGTGAACACTGTATCGTATAGCGTGGGCCACAAGTCGCTAGAATTTATCCTTGTGTAGTCATCATTACATTGTAAAGGTCAGGCAGACTTTGTCAATTCGAAGTTGTGACATTTGCTCGGAGGCAGAATGTAGTGACATTTGCTCTCAGAAACAATGTTTCTAGGAAATTCATAATGATTCCAGGAAGTGTAGTATGGTATTAAGCAGTTACATTTGCACAGAAGCCAAAGATCAGTTTTAAAAACTGTTACATGGGCAACCGGTCTACAGAAGCCCAACAATAAGTCTTTTACTTCCTCTAACAGTTAATTTAAAAAAACGAACGTTCATATTGACGACATTCGAGTAATCATTTGAAAACAACTTATAGGCCTATTTGGAGTTCTTTTAGTTAGCCTGACCAAATTCTGAACGTATAAATAACAGATATTTTTATGTTTCTATTAACATTAGTCTATTAATTATATTTAGTCGTAATTAATATATTGCAATTAAGTATAATTAATTATCAATATTATATCATGTTACATTATAATTATATGATTTAGTTAATTACATTCATTATTTTATTAGAACTATTACATGAAACGTATCATTATTATTTTTTATTATTATTTCATTGCTGTTATTATTTTGTTATTATTAAGTACACCTATACTACGCGCGCGCGCGCGCACACACACACACACAAAATATTAGTCTAATTTTGATGCTTCGGATATTGAAGGCTTTCCCATGAGTACATTTCAGGTGTATTAGTTTTTTTTTTAGTATTTGCTTCTTTTCAGAAACATTCCTATAAAGTACTGTACTCTACCAATTGAAAACTGGAAACTTGAAGAATCCTAATCAATATATTAATTTCTGGCTTGCTTCTGTCGTCACACTATTGAATTTACAAAAGAATATTTTTCAATGTTGTGATATCGTAAAATTGTTGCATATTCACTGTTTTTGATTAACTCTCTTTCACTTTACTTACTGATAAACGCCATCCGAAAAGACGTTTACTACGGTCACCCATTTGACAGAATGTCCCTGAACCTTGAAGAAAAAAAGGGGAGAACCCAGCGGCGGCTCATCAGGAGAGGCAAGGGAAGCTAAGCCTCCCCAGTAAAATTTAGAAAATTATTAAAGAATAAACAACTAGTAATAGGCTCTGATTTTTATTGTAACTGAACCTGTAATCAACCCGTAATCATAATTTGGATTTTAAGTTATCTGATTACTTACAAAAAAAAAACTTTGTAATTACGCGTTATCGATAATAGTGCAGAATAGCAGCACATAGAGGCAAGGATCTGAGCAGACCTGACATCAAGCTGTGAAGCTTGAAAGCGCTAATGGGAATATTTTGTCTATAGTGGTGTACAACAGTGACAATTCTGTTTCAGGAAGGTCTTTCGTATTCTTAGTTTAACAGTGACCGTGAGTTAACAAATTATGAAACTAATTGTGAGGTTCACAACTATATGAACTAAACACACTTTTAAAAAACTTGTGTCAACGTTCTGCAAAATGTATTATCATTATCAAGATGTGTACACGGGCACTACGGAAATAATTAATAGACCTACGCTTGTACGCTTGCGTGAATGTGTGTTCGCGCGATCGCGTGTCTGTACACGCTACGTAAGAAATAATAACAACTACACGTTTATTATTGGCTTATATCAATAAGATATTATTTCCATCATCGTCGTCATCTTTAGCAAGGATTAAACCAGAAACGCTTTGTTCCGGTTCCAAGCAGATAGACTAGAGCTGGTCACTGCAACGCTTATTCGGATGCCCCACACCTCTCCGTCATTCGGATTATAATTCAATAGTTGTTTGGGGATGCGGCAGTCACCCAGTCGGTTAAGCTGTTCCCACCATTTTAGTCGATATTGGGTAACCCTATCGAGTACACTCGTAATATTCAGCTCTGCTGTATATCGATATTCTTTTGTGATCTTGAAGAGTAGACCTATATCCTGCCACGTGGCTGAGAAATCTCATTTCGTTCGCTTGAATACGACTGGTCTGGGATTTTGTTAAACACCAACTCTCAGACCCGTAGAGACGTGTGGGGAGGGGGAGGGCCGTCACCATAGAGAACTTTAGGTGTGTTTATTTACTCGTTGATTTTAGAGTCCTCTTGACGGTCCCAAACATATGGTTGAACTTGTACAGCTTCGTCACCGCGTCATCGTTTGTAATGACATTATATTCTATATATTGTTACGACAGTTCTAATGATCGTCGTATGGTACAGTGGAAAACAAAATACAAGACACCAATGAATTTACCAAGAAAATAACCAGTTTTAATTATCACAATTATTCAGTTTGTAATCAACAAGATAGTCTCTTATAACATATCAAATAAAAATTGTTCACACGCAACAAAAATGTCAACTAATATAAAACACAATTGTGTTACAATTGCCCCGCACGATTATAAAACACATAACACTTCGCCACAATACTTCGAACCGCACTGTGTAAATCGCCCAACAATAACTAAACTCTAAGCGGCAGGTATGGGCTATTTATAGTCTGCAGGGTTCCATAACATGCGTCTTTAACAAACACGTGAAAATTCTAGAGAATACTTCAGCGCGGCCATGGCAGAAACACACACCGTTGGGCTAGTCAAGAAGCTTCTAGAACGACACCATCGAACGCACGAGACGTTCCGCATTACGTAATACTGCCTCACATGTCAAGCGTCACGTACGCATTACAGCTGCGGGCATAGCAGAGAAAAGAGTAAAACAACGTTCTCCAATGTAACAGAACGTTCCGTAATGGCGTAACACTTTTTCCGCATTACGTAACAATATATTAACATTCCTGTGTACATTGATCATTTCTGTATTCCCTGTATATAGGTCCTAATTATAACAATAAATTCTGTCAAAATGCTGACACAAGTGTTTTAAAATCAAGAACATGTGTGTAATTAATTGGAAAACCTTTCGTCACAGTAAGTTTTTGAGAAATACATTTCTGTCAAGCGACTTATGGTCGACTCTGCATAATAATCGTCATCCTAAACATTGAATAATACCTCGTTGTTTTAAAAATTTGATATCCTCACTGCCTGTTGCTTGTGTGTGCTGTTTCCTAGTTTTTTTTTTCATAAATCGATATGCCGTTATGCCGTGACTTTTAGTATTTTCATGGAAGAAATACGCTTCATGCTGATCTCGGGTTGTTGTTCCGAATTGATAGTTTGCAATTTAATTTGTCAGGTGGAGTTTTTTTTAGGAGGCAGAGAACGTAGTCAGCCATTCTAAAAATCAAAATATTTTATACAAACAACCATTATGTACTCGAGAACTTCCAACCCACAATCAAAGTAATATCATGAATATTGTATAATATTGTTACGACGGTCTCACTGATCGTCGTATGGTACAGTGGAAATAAAATACAGACACCAACGAAGTCATTTATTACCAGCATTAATTAATCACAAATAACAATTTGTAATCAACTCGTACAACAATTCAAGGTAAATTTGTACACATGCAATAATAATGTCAACTACTAAGAATAATAATGTCAACTACTAAGAGTTCCGCACTACTTGTAACATAATAGTCACTTTTCACTAATGAACTCGATCCGCACTAAACAAATCGCTCACAGTAACTGAACTGACAAAGCCAGCCGCTCTTGCTGTTATAGGTCGCGCAAGAGGCTCCAGAATAACTTTCCATCCTTGAGCATAATTTGCGTATTTACAAGTGCTCTCCAGAACAATCTGGAAGGTACTTTACTGAAACGTTACACCTGCTCGGCTAGCGGAGAAACGGGAGGAAGGACACTCTCGACGTTTCCAGATAGTTCCGTTACAATAAATTAAGTAATAATCTGATTGATATTATTAAAACTATTTGTCATTAGAATACGTAGGTTATGTACGTAGATTTTGTTACTCGCGTGTATTTACATTATCCATAATTTATATATAATTTATGTATATTGATAGACATTTTTCATAGAGACACTATTTACAGAACACAGGAGAATGTTCTGTATCAGTGTACTACGCGTTTATAGTTAACGTAGTTTGTTATTACAGTAGAGCATCGATTATCCGAACCTCTCGGGACTAGGGCCCGTTCGGATAATCGATATTTCGGATAATAGATCGTAAATTGAAAACATTATTTCTCTTTACAAAAACAAAGATTTTAGTACAAAATCATTTCTAACATAGACCTACTGTTATATAATTACAGCAACCTGTATACTGTACTGTAATGTATTACTAAGGCTAAAAATCACTTAATTAAAACTGAGTATAATTAATAAAAACCAAAAGTTAATTTAAACAATATTAGAGTTTAATGACAAACACTGTACTATAAAATGAACTAAAAATTAAAAACAAAATACAACATACATTACCAACCATGGATTTACACTTTTTTGAAGAATTGTTCTAGCAATGTCTGCTTCAAACCGATTCCCCGTTTTCTCGCTGCTAAAGACTGAAGTCATTTAAGATTCATAAGCTGAATACAATGTATCTTGTCATCTGTTTCGGGCCACATTATAATAGTCTCAAGTGCGGCAAAAGCTTTTGCTGCTGTCGGTAATTTTGTATGAGTAGCGTTCTCGCTGTCTTCATCTGAATTGGTTTCGTTTTCATTACGTTCATTTAATGACTCAACTGTCTCTTCATCGGTAAGTAACTGAAAACCGGGATCGGCTTCATCCACCTTTAGCCAATTCTTTGTTTATCGATTGTAAGGCTGTATGTCTACAGCGTTTATTTATTACTGTACAGTACCGTAATAATTTATAGTAAGTATACAATTTTTTATGTTCAATAAATACCCAATACACTTACACGTGTCCAATACATTACTCTACAGTACAGTACACAATTGTACTTTTTATTGAGTTCACATAATAGATCATTCGGTCAATCGATGCTCTACTGTACTATGTTCTAGTTTAAGTGCCTGGAATTTTCTTGACTCTTCTAATAAGTAGTCAGTAACGAATGATGGTGAATGACGTCATTACCAATTACATATCAAGAGTAGTAGACAGAAAAAGTCAGTCTCGATTCTGATTTCAGTGGATTATGATATTATTATTATTATTTATTGTGTCCTTCAGTCTTTCGACTGGTTTGTACCCTCCCTGCATATACCCGTGGTGCATGTGTGTTACGGAGTCTCTCACAGGTATATGGGACCTGCAATTTAACGCCGGATCCGAACGGCGTAGTTGGGGAGGGTTTATACTACTAGGCAGGATACCTGTCGCTGGTTTGCCATCGCCTTGCGAGGTGGAACGGTCGTATCTAAATCAGATAGCCCCGGCGGGAATCGAACTCGCGCCGATAGCGTAGCACCGCCACACACACTAGCTACTACGCCACGACCGCTCAAGAGTTAGTTATAGAGTTAGTACGTGTGTCTGATGCCGTATTTGTGGATCAGTATCATATTTGTGCGTTACCTTTGTGTTTGTATAATTACGGTTGTGTAAATAATCGATATCCCAGTTGTGAATCGAAACTGTACTTTCTGTGTTACATTTTTATTTGTAAAACGGGAAATAAACAAGGCATCGACAGTGATACGAATGTTTTATTTCAATCGCTGCGTAGAAGACAACAGCCTATATTGTATGACTACGTGATGCATGCGCCTTGAGTGTATTTGACAGCAGACACGACACACAAGTAGGCCTAAGAGGATTACTATAATCCCAAGTGTACGTATGCTGTTACTTTACATGTACTGTCGCTTGAATGACCTATCTTACACGCATAAGCAAATATTAAATTCTGTAAGAACGATAAAGATTAGTTGGTTGGACCAACTTTCGTCACCACATGCGTCGTCACTAGCAACTTTCTCTGACGACGGAAGAAGTGCTGCAAGTTTGTAATTTAACATTTATAATTAACTATCGATTAATTCTATTACGAGGGTTAATTCAAAAGTTCGCGGAGCGACGTCTATAGCTTAGCGGAAGAACTATAATTTTCCGAGAGTAAACACTTGTTAATTTCCAAATCTACATGCGAGTTCACACATTGTTTATCAGCTGCTCGAAATTTACGTCTCACGCTTATTTTGAAAATTTGACAAAATTAGACATCATGCTGTGGTTGAATTATTGTTTGTAAAAAAAAGTCTAGCGCCGATGAAAATTCACAACAAAATGGTAAATGTGTTCGAAGATACTGCGCTTTCAAAAACAATGGTTTGTAAGTGGGCATTCGAATTTAAACGTGGTCGTACGAGCATTGAAGATGATCCCCGTAGTGGACGCACAAGAAGTGCCACAACTCCAGATATCATTAAACAAATTCACACACGGTGCAGGAAGTTCAGCGAATGAGAGTAGATGACATCGCTGAACTCACAGGCGTCTCTCATGAGATCATATTTTAACTCAATAACTTGGCATGAAAAAACTTTGTAGAAGGTGATTGCCGCATTTGGAGCTGATGCACTTTTTAGTCGTCCACTGGTGAGGGTCATCTTCAATGCCCACACGACCACGTTTAAACTCAAGCGCCCTCTTATAAACTATTGTTTGTGAAGTTGCGGCATTTCATAACATATTTACTATTTCGTTTTAAATTTCCATTAGCGCTAGACATTTTTTAAACAAATAATTCTGGGTTCAAAGTATCATTAGACGGGTTGTTAAGCCGCGATCTGTGGACGTTAGGTTGCAGACGTTCCGGAGGCCATCTTCAGTGCAAAATTTGTTTTGGTAGCTGTTCGCCAACTCGTACTGTCGAACTACATAGTCTACGGAGTTAGTTGGCGAACAAACACCAGCTCCAAATACGGCAATCGCCTTGCACTGAAGATGGACTCCGGAACGTCTGCACTTAACATCCATAGACCACGGCGTAACAGCCCGGTTAATGATACTGTGAATAATGTTGACGTCGACCGTGATAGCATAACATGGTGTAGGGAGTTCGGCGACTGAGAGTAGATGACATCGCTGAACTCACAGGCATCTCTCGTGAGATCATATTTTGACTCAAGAACTTGGCGTGAAAAAACCTTTTAGAAGGTGATTGCCACATTTGGAGCTGTTGCACTTTTTAGTCGTCCACTGGTGGGAGTCGCCTTTAATACCCGCACGACCACGCTTAAACTGTAGTGACGTGTCTAGAATTTGATCTTGGGGAGGGGATCTGGTCGAGACGGCTTCATACAAAAGAAAAATATCGGTATGGAGAACTATACATGACTTCCATATTCTAAGATTTATATTTAAAATCATTTTCAGCCAAACAGCCAGGGAAGGAATTTTAACAAAAAAATACTTCTTTCTTGCCAATAACGTAGTACACATATAAAAAATATTATCCCCTCCCCCTTCAACTATAATTTTGATTTATAGAAAATTACCCCCAGCCCGTTCAACTAGCCTCTTCATTTATAGATATTTCATCTACGTTTCTACAGTGGATTATGAAGATCTTATCAGGATACTTTATCAAAATTAAGTACTTTACTCATGTTACAACAAAAAATGTTTCAGGTAAACTGCCCTTTCCCCGTAACCGATCTTCACCAAAATCAACAGACATTGAGTTCTCTATAGCTCAGGCACATATGTAAAATATCGGTATGGAGAACCATACATGACTTCCATATTCTAAGATTTATATTTAAAATCATTTTCAGCCAAACAGCCAGGGAAGGAATTTTAACAAAAAAATACTTCTTTCTTGCCAATAACGTAGTACACATATAAAAAATATTATCCCCTCCCCCTTCAACTATAATTTTGATTTATAGAAAATTACCCCCAGCCCGTTCAACTAGCCTCTTCATTTATAGATATTTCATCTACGTTTCTACAGTGGATTATTAAGATCTTATCAGGATACTTTATCAAAATTAAGTACTTTACTCATGTTACAACAAAAAATGTTTCTGCTAAACTGCCCTTTCCCCGTAACCGATCTTCACCAAAATCAACAGACATTGAGTTCTCTATAGCTCAGGCACATATGTAAAAAATTATTTGATTCTGTTTGAATTTACGGCAGTTATGGTTCGTCATATAAAAAATTACCCATGTTAAAACATAAAACATGAGATTTATAAAACATATCTAAGATTTATATTTAAAATCATTTTTGAAATAAAATATTTTCATAGAACCTACTAACGCTGGGGAAATCTGAGGAGCCAATCAGAGTTGGGCCTACCTGTCACTCTGCTGAATTTGGTGGAAAGCCCTGTCACTGTCGTCAAAGTATCAGCCTTGACAGGGTCCTCTTTTTCTGCAAAATGGGAGAGGAGGCTTGAGATGGAGTGAGTGACATGGTCCCCACCTCAATGAAGAACCCATTGTTTTATAAAAATATATTTAAATTTTGAAAACTGAAAATTCTTTTCTTGTTGTAAATATTTATATTTTATAATCAAAATGACTTTATCAAAAAAAACATTATTTTTTTATAATAAGTACTTACATATGTTTCTTAATATGCTTACTTTTTCTTCAATGTTGATGATCATTTCCAAACATTCTGACAAAATTGTATCTACAGAACAGTTAACATTCCCCAGGTTTCCATTTCTGCTAATTTCTCATTACACCTTCCACTGACGTATTATTAACAATTTCATAAACTATCGTATAATCTTTTTAGATTTTGTGGTACAAAATCTGAAATTTTCAGACTGCCTGGCAACAAAATTATTTTATTTCAACAATTACCATTGTTTGAAAAAGTTTAAATGAATTTTCAAGTACTTTACTCTTGCTAAAACGTAAAAGGTTGCAGGTAAACTACCCCTTCCCCTTAACTGATCTTCACCAAAATCTAAAGGCCTTGAGTCCTCTACAATTCACTGACGTATGCAAAAAATTATTTGATTCTGTTTGAATTTGCGGCAGTTATCGTTTGCCATAGAAAATACGCTTGATAAAAAACGTTGCAGGTAAACTACCCCTTCCCCTCAACCGATCTTCACCAAAAACAACAGGTCTTGCGTACTCTACAAATCAGGGGTGTATGCAGAAAATTATTTGATTCTGTTTGAATTTGCGGCTATCGTTTGCCATAGAAAATACCCTTGTTAAAAAAACGTTGTAGGTAAACTACCCCTTTCCCTTAACCGATCTTCACCAAAAACAATAGGTCTTGAGAACTCTACAATTCAGGGCTGTATGCGAAACATTATTTGATTCTGTTTGAATTTGCGGCTATTATCGTTTGCCAAAAAAAAAGAATTTTCCCTTGATAAAAAAAACCGTTGCAGGTAAACTACCCCTTCCCCTCAACCGATCTTCACCAAAAACAATAGATCTTGAGAACTCTACAATTCAGGGCTGTATGCGAAACATTATTTGATTCTGTTTGAATTTGCGGCTGTTATCGTTTGCCAAAAAAAAAAAATTTCCCTTGATAAAAAAAAACCGTTGCAGGTAAACTACCCCTTTCCCTCAACCGATCTTCACCAAAAACAATAGGTCGCGAGTCCTCTACAGAAAAGGGCTGTATGCAAAAAATTATTTGATTCTGTTTGAATTTGCGGCAGTTATCGTTTGCCATAGAAAAAAATCTACAGACAGACACACAGACACACAGACACACAGACACACACACAGACACTTTTCGGAAAACGACTTTTTTTCATGTTTTGAGTGTAGTAGAATCAGAATCTGCAATAATCTCGAACACGATTTTTTTTGCCATCACCATACTTCCATTCCTTAAGGAATATGGAAGTAAAAAACAAGTTCAGACTAATCAACGTTACTGTCTTTAAAGTGTTTGAAAAACGTGTGACAACATTCTGAAATCAATTCCATTAAAGTAAACTGTAATAACACAATAAAAATATGGGTTATTAAAGCATTGTTTACAAGATACTTATTGACTGAATTGATTTTCGTACATTTCATTTTCAAACGTATACACAAATTCTGTGTAATAAACCTGTTTGTATGTTTAAAATAGTTACTACTATGTTAGCACACACAGCTAAAAATAATAAAATAGCCTAAAAATGAAGAGATTAACAAAATCCGTCAACTTTTTTCGACCCTCCGGGGGGGGGGGGATGCAGTCCCGTTCGTCTCCCTCCCCCTGCATAGCTGAGCTCATAGGTATGTCACATGCATCATATTTTAACTCATGAACTCGGTGTAAAAAAACTTTGTGCAAGGTGATTGCCGCATTTTGGTCGTCCACGGGTGGGGATCATTTTCAAAGCCCGTAACGACCACGCTTAAACCATCACTCTCGAGATCTCAGGGGGTAATACTTAAACTCGAGTGCCCTCTGACAACCAATTGTTTTTGAAGTTGCAGTATCTGGTAACACATTTATAATTTCGTTGTGAATTTTCATTGGCGCTAGACATTTTTTTAACAAAGAATTCTGGATTTTCCTAAACACGGTTGATACGTAAATTTCAAACAGCTGGTAAACAATAAATTGACAGGTAGATTTGGTTATTAACAGGTGCTTACACGAAATATGATTCTTACAATACACGAAAAAATTTAGTTCTACCGCTAAGCTTTTAGAATCCGCGAACTTCTCAACTGACCGTCGTATATAAGGGCGTATACGATAACTTGGACGTTTAGGTCGTTTTTTTAGTGTTGTGGTAACATTTTATCGTTATGGTAAACTAAATAAATAGGAAATATTCCAAGTTACCAATGTATTATGGTAACATGATGGCTTGGTATTGATAGTAGTAGTAGTAGTAGTAGTAGTAGTAGTAGGCCTAATAATAGTAGTCATCCCTAACAGTCAGAGCCATCCCTAGCAACCACAGGATCGAATGCAAACCCAGCAGCGGGGCCTCTGAAACACACCATACTCCGTAACAACAGATAGACACGATGGCTACAGAGTGACAAGACGACTACTGTTAGTCGTCTGCGGTAAGTATCAATTCCGATACGCCGCAAGGACAACGGTCTGTGGTTATAGGTGTGACACATTGACAGATTCACTATCGATAGATTACAGGCAACCTTGGTATCTGATCTACAAGTGGCTCATAAGTATCTTGATAAACGCACATTAGTTTTTGTTAACTACAAGTGATGAGGTTCGGTCGTTGACTACAGAAAATTCTAAAATATTTGTGTCGACGTTTCGACAAAATTTATCGTCACTTCAGGCCTTATATACGGGCTATACATAAATAATTAATAACTTACATATGTCATCATCATCATCATATTCAAAGATTAAACCAAGAATGGTTTGTTCTGGTCTCAAATAGGCAAAGATTAGACCTGGTCAGTCCAGCGCTTCCTCGGACATCCCTCACCTCTCCGTCCCCTCGGCATATAGTTCCATAGTTGTTTGGGGATGCGGCAGTCATCCATTTGGCAAAGATGTTCCCACCAATTTTGCCGATAATGGGCGGTCCTGTCGAGTATACTCATAATATTCAGTTCCTGCCGTATATCTTTTGCGATCTTGAAGAGTATATCCTGTCACGTGCCTGAGAAATCTCATTTCAGCCGCTTGGATGCGACTGGCCTGGCCTTTCGTTAAAGTCCGATTCTCAGACCCATAAAGAAGTGTGGGAAGAGCCATCACCATGTAGAATATTAGGCGTGTTCCTTTACTTGCTGACTTAAGGGTTCGCCTAATGGTCCCGCACATAAGGTTGAACTTAGGCAACTTATTCACAACGTCGT